>OX411753.1:3410899-4010899 GCA_948252205.1 Orthosia incerta | reverse complement strand
CCTACTGTCTAGCGATGGGTGTTTTCGGATTTTTGCACAAACGGTTATGTAACCGATATACAGATTACATATCTATATCGAAAACGGTTTTCACATATCGATATCATTTAGTACAGTTTGCATAAGTTAAAATGTTATTTAGATGAGCAAACTAACAACGAACGCGAAATAATACTTAGAAAGAGAGGTAGCGCATAATTATGGTCCTATCGTTTGTGAAGCTTGCGTTTTGTTCGTAGTTCGTACGTTTCCACATTGTTACGGTTTTAAGTTTTGACTTATTTGTTCTCGCACGCTAGTAAGGTTTTTATTAGATACAGTTTTTGTAATATCGGTTATTTTGGTATAGATATCGATATGACATGATATCTAACACATATCCGATATAAGTTACGTTTTGATATATCGGACCAATCCCTACTACTGTCCAGTACCTAAGTAAATTACATACTTACTTACTGGACAGTAGGAGATTCCAAATTTAAAATCTCGCTTCTTACCGGACAGTTGTGAATAAGTCTCCGGTAGAGTTTACTTTCTGGATACTTTTTAGAGATATTATGAAAACATTACATAACATTTTTGAGAAAAATGTTATATCTATCTCAGTGTCTAATTTTTATATCTATCTATATATGTACACTCTGTTTGGTTTTATCACCTAATTTACTATCATTGAGGTAGAAACAAACGTACGTGAATCCGTAAGGCACGTTGTCTTTACAATTTTGTCGTTATAGAGATTTTCTTTTGTTTTGTTGGATGCAAGGTCATGCTGTCCAAGCACCAGCTTCTAAAAATAAATACAATAAGAAAAGACAATGTAACAAGAACTTTAAGTCTTTGCAGGAAGACGAAGTATCGCTTAACGATAGCTTTGCTAGTGCTGGATCACGACTATTTCACACAGAGTAGTAATATAACGAGCAACTATAAAGCAAGCAGCTTGCTTTATAGTTGTAAAATATTAAATTGTGAGTAATTTGTAGGATTATGTGAAGAAACAGAAATATGCAACGAACTACATGTTGAATACAGGCCTTCGCATCACAGCCAAGATGCAACGCTGGGGCCCACTCTTTGGGGGCGACTCTTGGATCCCACAAGGTCTATATCCGCGAAAATGCGATACGCAGCAGCGGTAGACTAGGGATTTGTTCTATGAGATACCGATTCCTGTCAGACACAAAGAATTGATACAAAGGTACACAAATTACAACTATTACTCACATTGATTCCGGCGAGGGACTCCTGGGATCGTTCAATACCGTGTGTGGTCGGGGGTTATCGTGGGAAGATATATATATAATATTAGGGGAATAAGGGACTACCGACGTATTTTGGACTGAATCTCCGGTAACCAACCAGACACGTTTCCGACATAAAAATATTTCGCTGTGCGTGAAATATATACACAAACAAATGCATGGGCAATTCCCCGTACCACTCGCGGGTGGCGGACGTAATTTCGAACAAAGATTGCTCTGCTATAAACCCATTTTAACAAAATTAAATGAGAACCAAATATTTACATCTCATCTCATTTTTAATCACATTTTTGCAAGTCCGTGTCAACTGTCAACTCCATCAAAAGCTGTCAAATCGATGACAGCGAGCTGACACAGTGTTGCAACAAAATAACAAAAAAAGGAACGAAACGTTTCGTTCCGAACACTACATCTAAAAATTTATTTAGTATTTGATTGAGTCCATTATCCATACTATTAAAATGCGAAAGTAGCTCTGTCTGTCTGTTACCCGTTCAGGACTAAACGGCTAAACTGATTATGGAGATAGTTTGAGACCCTAGAAAGGACATAGAATAGTTTTTATCTCGGTAGTGTATCCCGTTGGGATGAAAATACACTTGGGCAATACACGCGGGCGAAGCCGCGTGCAGAAGAAAATAAACTATCTGATTTACGTAATAACTTTTATATGGCTCAACTGATTCATACCCCAGGGACTCCTCAGTGTAAACACCCGTCATATTGAATTATTATGTCGGCACGTTCAAATCGTACAATAACAATATAATAGTATCGGGCCCTCTATTGAATCTCGGTGACGCTGGGGGCTGAATAAAGTAGCTAAAGAGGTTTGTACAGAAGGACTAGTACTGCCTTTGAACCGACCTTTAGACTCGCTTACACCATGCTTTTAGAGTTAATCATAATTAAATTATCGGTCCATTACTGTGAATTGTTTGAAGATGCGTACGTGGTACGGCGATGCGTTATAGGTGCATGGTGGACATCCAAACTATACGTACAAAACGTTTTGGTGACACTTTTATTATGCGTACAGCTAATGAGTGGATTTCCCTGCCGGTATCTGTGTTTTCCAATAGCTACAGTCTAGGGGTCTTTAAGTCAAGAGTGAATAGTTTTTTTTTAAGCAAGCGTGCTTCACTTTGATCACATCATCGCTTACCATCAGGTGAGATACTGGTCAAGCGCGAGCCTAAAGACTATAAAATAAAGATGACGGAGATATTCATTCATTCATTATTTACGTATGTGATGAATGATCACAATCATAAATAATGAATGATGATGAAATGAGTAAGATGCTTTAAATAACTATGTTTAACGATAAACACATTAAGATATTTGTAAGGCCAAGTGAGCCTTAAAACTCATAATACATAATGAAATATTTTTACAAGATATGCCATGCCTAGTCTTTAAGTCGTATATTACGTATTCACTAACAGTAAAACCAGGCGTAAGCGAGCCACCGGCTAGCTAGACCTACCGGTGATGGCTTAGCGATAGTTAAGGCGAATATTCCCCAATGTTAACGCGGTACTGGTCGTGCGCCCGGACGGTACCAGAATATCAGAATTAGACCTCCTTTTGGACATTTCGGAAAAAAATTTTTGATTAACATATCCTATGTAGGGTGTGACGAGATTCTAACCACCAAATTTTCGTTTTGGAGGAATATCGCCACCACAGAAAGTGGTACAAGCTACGCGTGGCGGTGTATCGTGTTCTCGTTTGCACTTGCTCAATAGGTTTCGGTTTTTTTTTGTTTTCAAGGTTCAAAAGGTTTACTTATATTTATTTTATCCGTGAATAAACGACGGCATCGGCTTTGAACTACACCAAGAAAGTAAATAAATAAAAAAAAAAAAAAAAATATTTTTGTTGACACAAAGTATAAGTTATACATTTCTGACTCCTGTGCTAGGTGAGACCTGTGTTACAGGAGTCAGTGTCCTCACCCGTTATGGTTCTTACTCGGAACCTACAACGCTGTGGTATGCGTTAACCATTTGCGTTACCGGATACATAATCATATAAAAAAGCCTAGAATGGTATTTTGTTCCGACGCAGTATTCGTCTGCGGGGACGAGTCCGGACACATTTTGTTCTATAATAAACAAAGATGTTTATTATTATATAACATACATCTTTATTAATTATTGTGAGATAGTAATTCTAACTGATAACATATGTTAGATTTTCGATATTATGTTATTAGATTTGTATTCGACTATTTATTGCATTTGACTAAATGTGCTGGCAACTCTGAAAAGATTGAATTTGTGCCAGTCTATGGTAAAACTGTCAGTATGAGAGCGGATGACAATTAAAAGAACGCCCCTATTTCAGCTGGCGCTGGTTGAGAGTTTTTGGCGGGCTTTTTTCGAGTGAACTTCAGCGGCTGTTAATATTATTTGCAAATTGATTCCTAGTGGATATTGTGATATAAAAGTGGTGTAGTTTTGTGTCTCAACTGTCTACGCAACTGGACAATATGTGAAATCATTGACAGAAGCGATCTCGGGATAGTGGAGCGGAGAATTTTATTGTAGTATTGACTACCTCCGCAAAGCTTACTGGGAAGGCTGACTCGATACAATTTGCTTCCAAATACTCCAAAAAACATTAGAATATGTTACATCCGCATTCTAATGTTACTAATGAATTCAAGAAAAATACTGATGACTAGGCAGCATGGTCTCAGACCTTAGCCTGTTCCGTAAGGAACAAACAAAAAAAAAAAAAAAAAAATGGCGCTGGTTGATGTCGGACACAATTTGTCTATTGCGATAAAATTAGCCAACACCAAGTTTACTAGAGTTTATTCTAACTGGAGTCTAGTCTATTTTAAATTAAAAGATTGTAATTGAAATCGAGAAATAAATATTACTATATTTTGTATACTGTAGTGAGCTGTTTTATTACACATAAATAAATAAAATACATTAATACACCATAACAATTTATTATGGTATAGCCAAAGGGCTGAACCCTTTGGCTATACCGTTTTCCTAGATGACAAAATGAATTTTCCTGCCAAGAAAAATATAATTGTGTGAAAACCGGTTAACTACTCATGGCAAAACTTACAAACTGCAATTTAACTTAGCAGTTTAACCCGCAAGGTATAATCATTTCATTTCAGGTAATTGAAATACACGTGACCAATTCACAACTTGAACAGGCTCAAGTTTAGTTATAATTACATTAAAACAACATCTAAGGTTGGTATGGTTCACTTAAACAAAGTCTGTAATTGATGCTAACTTTGTGATTTAAATGGAATTTATAATTATATTTGGCCGTATTGGTGCTCCCACACCGCTGTTCAAAAATGTTTACAAACATTTTCTAACACTACATTTACTGACAAATGTTAGGAAAATGTCAGACTAGAAAAAGTTTACTAATGTTTGTAAACATTTTTGAAAAGCGGTGTGGGAGCACCATTAGGTGCAAAATCAACGTTTTATGAACAGCAAAGATTTTATCTTGAAAAGGTTAACTTCACAGACAGCTTCGTAAAAGTTTTATTTACCCTCAAAATTTAATTTAAAACGACTCGCAAGGAATAATTAGAAAGTACTCGTATTTGTCTTTCAGTTCTAAATCCACGTTTAATTTTTTAGTTCGCGAATTTTCATTTTTCCCAAGTTTTGGGAACTTCTTAATACGGGAATAGCTTAAGTTGTGACGTCTCTGTCGAAATTAATCTTACTAAAATTGAGTTTCCTTACGGCTTAGAATTAGTCCTTTTTTACCCGACTTACCATTACCATTTAAGGTAGCTTAGGTAAAGGATGTTAATTATGTATTTTTTATTGAATGGGTTTTATGTATTTAGCTTTAACGCTGCTCCTTTTGTTTTAGACCCATCACTCAACGTGTCTGAACAACATTTTGTAATTCACTAATTCGCAATAACGAGCTTAAGAATCTTGCCAAAGCCACGCGAGCGTAACTAAAATGAAAACCGAGATTTAACGTAAGTATAAAAGCATTTTTACATCGTAATTTTTCCCCAAACTGGCTGCTATTCCAATTAATACCAAGACAAAATTTGCATCTGGCAATATTAAGTCATCCGGAATTCCGTTTGCGCCTATGTGTCTTAAAATTCAAGCGATAAATTCTAAATTGCATTTTTATAAGACACTCGTAAATCCACGGCCTTTCTTGTAAATCTAATGAAATGCGTTTCTTCCACTCAGACATTGTAAGATCGCTTAAAAAGTTAATTTCTTTAAAAGTTTCGAAATGGCCGCCGAGATTTCGCTCGCTAAGTGCTCGGGAGGACTTCAATCAAGTTTTTGTGGGTTTTTGATTGGATTTCTTTCTTTCCGTTATGTCTGGCATTTAATTGACGGATTAAGATTTTATTTGATGTTAATGGGAGATGAGGACAGAGTTTGAACTTGTTTTGTCCAATTATTAATTGTATTTCTTTTGTGTAATTAATGACTTTTGATGAAAGTTTATTTGAAGACGGTATGATGATATTATAGAAGTTTGAAGTTATTAGTAAGACTCTTGCCAAAAAAAAACAGTTTATTATTTACAAAGGTCAAATATATACTATACTAGTTGTTCCCCGCGGCTTCGCTCCAGTGGTCCACCCCACAGAACCCGTTTTCGGGATAAAAAAAGCCTCTCTCTGTCACTCAGGAATAACGTAGCTTTCTACTGGTGAAAGAATTTTCAAAATCGGTCCAAAAGTTCCGGAGCCTATTCGGTACAAACAAACAAAAAAATCTTTCCTCTTTATAATATTAGTGTAGAGTGTCATACAACGTGGCAATGCTGCCAGTCTTTTGGGTAAATTAACAGTAGGCAAAGGGGTGGAGGAGTTTTAAGACGCCATATTTTAAGATAGTATATTTTTAGGATTAGTAAGTAGTTTTTGTTTTAAGTGAACATGTTTGTAATCTTAGTTAAATTAGTATTTTATACACTGTATATACTTTTGTCTATGTCAATATTAGGTTATAATCACCACGTTAGCACAATTAGTTTTCAGTTAGTTGTTAGATACAAGTAGACAGAATTTAAGTCCCATTTACTACAACCACGGCAAGGGCAGACTTTCATTTACCGGTACTACACTAGGCCATACCACATTATTTGAACATAAAACCACAGCTTCCATAAATAGAATCATTTTAATTTACAATACAAAACCCCACGGCGACGACCTCCTAACTAACCTGTTGACCTTTCTCCCCGACCTTTGGGTCTAAATGCACTTACTGCTGGGTCCTGGCTGGCTGGGCTGTTCAATTAACACGTACTCTGAAGGAACCGTGATGGAAATTGCTTTGAGGGTCTATTTTTAACTTTTTCTCTCGTTCCATATTTGATTTTCAATAAGAAACGGCGGCAGCGGTTATTCGATGAATCTAGTTGATTGATTTTTGAATTTAGTTAGTTATTTTCTTGCTTTCTAAAGGTGGGCCACTCGGACCCGAAGATATTTTACTACCAATTCAGTGACATTTGTACAGTCAGGCAAAGTGATATTTAATTCTAAATAACTTATTCATTAACTACACATAGAATATTGAATATTTTGTTATGATACATAATTTATCCTGGTAGTCAGTGATTTCATTAAAAAATTAAGCTTTATAAAGATAGCCTCTACCTCTATTTAACCGGTTTTCTGGTTCTTACTTTTTTATTTTAGAAGTTGGTACCTACTTTATAACCTAATAGTTATAACCACGTATAAAGACTGATCCAATAAATACCATCGTGCCATTAACTATAAGATTGTAATGATAATTAACAATAATCTGTGATTTTTACTACAAAGTACAAAGCGTATACTATACTCAAAAAGGATAAGTAGTTACTTGTTTAATTATTGATTTATTTACCTAAACATTATTAAAATTTTACATTCTCTGTGGTGCAAGCGTTAAATCAACACTTTTCTGCCTGATTATACATCGACGTTTTTACGCCTATCAAAACAGAAATTTGCAGGTATTATTCTTCGGGTTGAGTGGGTACTGACCCCTAAAGATGGGGTAGGATATATACCTACCTCAATGTGCCTATATCCTGTTTTAAGAGCTTGCTTTTTTTTTTTATCCTGTAGTACGTTTTTAACCGTGGAAGAAGTTCTGAATTCAATTGAAAGTATCAAAAAATGTTACACTAACCCTAGATATTCTAATATATTGATGTATTTTATAATACCTAGAGATTTATTTTGTCAAAAAAGGCCTATCCTGAAGGTAAGCTATATTAAAAACCTGTCCCTTTTATAATATATCCCATCACAAAAATCTAAATCCTGTACAATCCAGACTTGTTTACTAAACAAAGCCAACTCAGCATACGGCGGGCGGCCCAATTTGGGGCACATTTGACCTCCAATGTGCCCCTATACCAGACAATGGCCGAATATGAGCATTGTTAGCGGTAATGTTTCAGCCAAATGAGGGATCGGATTAAGGTCAATTCATTAAGGGTAGATTTTAGAGGGTAAATTAATTTAAGGTAGCAATGGTTTAGCGGGGCATCTATCAATTCATGTGTTCTTTCTAAGTTTACCTTGGACATCACTGAGCTTAGTGAGGAAATCTAAGTCCATTAGAGTTCTTTTAAGTCTGAAATCGCTAATCCACATTGAGCTAGTGTGGTGATAAAACTCTTGCCTTCTCTGGCTTTGTATGACAAGGGGCCTTTGGGCTGCAGTGAGAAAATTACTGGGTAGTACTGATATTTAATGGCTTAGCATCTGACGCTTAACCTTCAAGCGGGTGCGTGCGCTTATTTAAAACAGCAGCGGTCGCAGGTAACCTAAAGGACCTATAGAAGTTTTCAGGGATTTATTACGTAGATTAAGAAATATTTACTTTTTAAATTCACATATTATCTATCTTTGTGCTAGAAACAGTTTGTTTAAATTAAAAACAAAATATTAGAATTCAACAACTTTCTTTGGATCAGGAACCAATTTCGCATTTCGTAAAATATTTATTTTAGAATTTTTTTCAATGATTTGTATAATAATATACATCAAAGTTTTTAGTATGAGCTTATGTGTAGTGTTCTTCAATATCCTATTCTTTTTATTTGTTTCACCCCAACTTCCAGTTTTTATGATGAAATTTTAATTAAAAGGCCCATGCGGAAATGTTTGTTGGAGGATTTGACTACAAAAATTTTGAGTTTGAAAGTTTTCGAACAAGAGTGCTGACAAAATTTTTGGTGACGATAAAACACCGCGTTGATTAAAAAAAAACTTTGACGCCATAATTGTTTTTTTCCGAAGTGTTAATTGATACTTTTTGGGGTCGGTGGTATCGGCTGTGACTTACAAGTTGTAGGTCGTGGGTTCGAGCCCAGGCAGGCGCTTTACTTTGTGTAAATTATTTCATCAACACTGCTCTCAAATCGGTGAAGGAAAACATCGTGATGAAACCGGCATGTCCCAACCGGCCCAACGGGCAAACCAAATATTCGAAGACATGTGATATCCACCAACCCGCACTGGGCCGGCGTGGTGGATTGTGGTCCATTCCCTCTGACAGAGAGGAGGCCTGTGTCCCAGCAGTGGGAACATTAATAGGCTGATGATGTGATGTGTGTGATGTGGGGTCGGTGTTACAAGGTTTATGTTTTAATAAAAGGTGATAAGAGGCTTTCTATGTATCCGTTTAGCAAGAGACGGGAATACGTGAAAATCTTTAGGGAAGGCCTTTGTCGACAGACAAGCTGTTCCACACAAACACTCAGTTGCCGATAGTTCAAATGCAAGTTAGAATAATGACTAAAACATTTTTTTTATTTACGTAAATAGGCATTTATTTATGGTAAGAAAGAAACAGCAATAAAGGCTATTTTATTATTTTTTATTTTATTAAGAGGCTTTCGATATCATTTTTATTCGCGAGGGTTTTTGTCTATGCTTTACTTCTTTGATAATAATAACTTTTTTTCTTCTTCAGTTTGTTATAAAAAGTTGTGTGTAAACTTAATAGACAATCCTACATCTAAGTTACATAGCTTTCAAATAACAAATAAGAACACATTTCTGAATAGTTTACGTGTATTTTTGACAGACATAGGTTTCCCAGCTGATTAGTCCACGTCAACTCGTGTTCTAATCTAGATCATGATTGTCCCGTGTTCTAAAATATAAATTCATTCAGCCGTTAAGGATTCATTGATAAACAAGCATCTACATGCCCACAGACTTTTACATTTAGGTATTATGTTCTTGCTAGGCCAAACATAACATTCAAACCGGCCACGTGCGAGTCGGACTCGCGCGAAAGGTTCCGTACCATTATCTTAAAAAAAACACGTTTGTTGTATGGGAGCCCCACTTAAGTATTTATTTTATTCTGTTTTTAGTATTTGTTGTTATAGCGCCAACAGAAATACATCATCTGTGAAAATATCAACTGTCTAGCTATCACGGTTCATGAGATACAGCCTGGCGAGAGACAGACAGACAGACGGACAGTGGAGTCTTAGTAATAGGGTCCCGTTTTTACCCTTTGGGTACGGAACCCTAAAAAGTATATACTTTTATATCGTCACGATAAGTGGTAGACGCAAGTAGGATTTTCAGTTCACTGGCGCATGGTTTACGTATGTAATAAAACTGATCACAGCGAAGCTTTGCGGTTCAACACAATCCATGTGCATCGGATTGCTTCAACACCAGTTGATCGCTTATGGTATCACTTATCTCCTTGTGCATGAATTACCGGTGAAGATAAGGGTTTATTGTACACCAATGAATAGATCTTACATACCTACTCGCTGGTCACATCAGATCAAGGCGATAACGGCCAATGCGGGCCTAAGAAGAGTCGAAGACAAAGTGGCCTGGAAGCAGCTCGTCAGTGTATCTGTCAAAGCTTTCTAAACCTTCTTAAGATATTAGTAGCTTAGTGAATAGAAACCTCGAGCGTATATCTCATCTTTAGGTGCGATAAAGGTCAAATGCAAGCAAAAAAATCTAATGAAATATATTTAGAGATGATAACATTTTTCAGCAGTTATTCAGACAGTTTTCAGACACCAAACTAAATATCTGCCATTTTTCTAAAAACGTAACAAACAGCGCATTCAGATTGATATTGAAAATAAATTCGCCCTTTTGAAATTGAAAAGGTTTATACAATGAAGTTCAATATGCATCGACTCCGACGTATCAATACAATCTTTTGAAACTATTAATTTCATTCGAACACTCGAAAAGCCCATTGAAAGTAAGTTCTTTAATTACCAACTAATAAGCTACAGTTGATTGTTCAACTTTGCACGTTGAAGCTCAGCAGTCAGAGCTGACGTCGAAAAGCTATTAAAGACTTGCAACGTTTGAACTCCAAATTAAGTTCAAAGAGTTTGTGACCGTTGTGTGTACACAATACTGCTTTATGTGGCGCGTTAAATTACTCTGTTGGGTTCGGTCCAGTCTCTAGTCTTGGTTTTAGCTAGTGGTCGCTCTGAGGCTTCCTGAATTAGGATCTTGTAACTGAAGGAGATTGAGGTTGTCTGCATAACAGATTAGATAGATGGATTGCATTATAATCAATCCATCTGCCACGTTTGACATTTTTATTTGGGCTACTCAGAGTAGACTTTTCAGGACTTATATTATTTAACGAACACTAAACAAAGACCAAAGTAGATATATGAAATAAGGATTTGTAATTCGTTAAATAAGTTTTTATTATTATGCTAATTAATATGTTATCTCACTGTATTTGTAACGTTGAAACCGTATTGCCTAGGAGATTTTTTTTGTTTTTATTGCCGAGTCAAAACTAGATTTTCAAGGACTCTTCTGAATATCCATTTAGGCAGAAAACTAGGCAATGGCGAGCCTAACAAACGTAGTCGGGTATAGCAGATTGCCTAGCTCGACGATTTTGATAGGCCTGCATACCCCGTTTGAACGCATGTGCACTGAAACGAAGTAAATCGGTTCAGCGCACATAGCGTTAAACGTAATATCGTTTTACGACTCACCGGGGTTGCAAATCTTTTTCTCGTATTTGTGAATCTGAATTCGCTGATGGTATGTTTAAATGCTTTGTGACAGAGTTAGAAGTTGATCGATGTATGTGATTAAATTACTGAATAGAAAATTCACATTAAAACTCTTTTGATATATTTCACGATGTGTAGATCTGAAAGCATGTCATATTGTTGATTTGTGATTGTGTTGCATTTTTATAATCGTCATCAACTTCTATGTCACGCCAATTTAATTGAATTGCTATATAGCTGTCAAGGCCAATATGAAAAGTTCATATGTTTTGATTTATTAGGTGGTACTAACTTAAAGGGTTAGGATATCTAGCGAAATATTAGACGCGATTAGCGACAAATTATTTAATTTTGATCTATATCATAACATTGAACCCATATATATTTTATTTTATGCGCAATAAAATATTTATGCCGCTATTTTTCTGTTCTGTAATTTTTCTTGTCATAAAGTATAAGAACGTAATCTCTGATTTCATATTGAGTGCTATGATGCGATAAACTACAACACTTGGTATATTGCCAAGTAGGGGAGGATGGAACTAAACGGAACAGATGACTTGGAATAACTCTCTGGAAGACGATAATTCATAGTTAGTTTCTATCATCTGAAAACAGATAAAATATGAAATCTTGTTGTGTCTCCTTTTCAAGGCAATCTCTCGCTGACTGATCGACACTTTGAATCTCCTCTGGTCACAGAGGCCTCGAAGAATTACCATTACCATTCAACGTGACAATGCTGCCAATCTTCTGTGTGCTTTTTCCGAGTATTTTAACGTACCTACTCACTCGTGATATCGTAAACGATTACTTACTTATTTTCTCCTTACTCTTCATTTACACGGTGTCACCAGACAGGGCTTAATCAGTTCCAATACAAATTGATGTTTAGATTAACGCAATTAAGAGTGAGTAAAAACTCGCACTAAGGCCTCTGTTTCCGGATGACAACCATGTGGATGAGTACTTCGATACATTGTTATGTTTTAATACACACTAGTTGAATAAAAAAATATCAGTTGCTGATTGCAGATGAAATCTCAATCACATATAAGGAAGGTAATGGATTTCTTGTTCTGTTGCGGCGTCGCCTTACGGTAGCCTAGAAAAAGTAGGTTTCCGTCTTCATTATAAGTTTGGTAGTTAATGAGTCAAAAGGAAAGGCGGTAGCGTCGTCCTGTCTGCTAATTAGTATTTACGTCATTTTTGTATAAGCTTATTAAAATAAGTAAAGTAGTGTTCTTGTTTTTTTTGGATGTAAAGCCAGCAATGAAAAATTATTTCACTCAAAGAAAAGCTATAGTACTAGCTGCCGCCCGCAGCTCCGCCCGCGTTGAATCAGTATTTTCCCCGATATCTTAAGGTTAAATTATACGTTATGTGTTATTCTGATGTATAAGCTAAATTACTGTAAAGTTTTATCAAAATCCGTTCAGTAGTTTTTGCGTGAAAGAGGAATAAACATCCATCCATCCATCCTCACAAACTTTTATAATAGTAGTAGGTTTGCGAAGTGTTATTGGCTACTCTTCCCCCAAATTATTCAATGTGCCTGATGAATAGGCTACGGAAGCATTTAGACTGAAAAAACATTCAGATTCTTTACTGTACACAAAACAAACAGATACAAATACAATAGGAAAGCGTATGTACAATGGGTTCTCTAACAGCAAACCTAAGTGCCAAAAAAGATTTTAATAAAAAAAAAAACTTTGAACGATGACCTGAAAAGAACTTAAAATCTTTCATATGGCAGTCCCAACAACGAGCCCACGGCTCGGTGCAGTTTCATCATCATCAGCCTTTTAATGATCCTACTGCTGGGACACAGGCCTCCTCTCATAGAGAGAGTGGACTATAATCCACCACGCGGGCCCAGTGCGGATTGGTAGATGTCACATGTCTTTGAATTTTTAGTTCTAGGACATACCGATTTCCTCACGAAGTTTTCCTTCACCGTTTTGAGAGCAGTGGTGATGAAATAAATTACACAACGTAATGTGCCTGCTCGGGATCAAACCCACGACCTCACCGATGGAGAGAAACACCTTTTACAACACAAAAGCGCCATGAAAGCGTGAAACAATACACATATATTGTGCTGTTCAGTATTCATTGTGAACAAACAACTGAGTGAGCTGTAAACTATTTGTGAACTATCAACAAATGCTGTGTAAATGCCCAATAATACGTTGCGAGCGCGATCCATTTTATAAGTAATTCGTTTGAAGGCAAAATCAATTGATGGTCTGGCAAGCTACAATATTGATTACATCACCTGGCAATAAATTGAATAGCTGAAAATATATCTAAATAGTTTGGTCAACATTTATTTAAAAATAAAATCACACGAGAGTGTTCAACATATTTGCGTTTTATCTGAGTATATAAGTACAGTCAGTATCTCAATGTCACTTCGTATTTTATATAAAACTAGCTGTTACCCGCAGCTTCGCCCGCTTTGATATAGATTTTGTCAATCAATTCTGGTTGTCGACATACAGGCTGAGAAAAATCCAATATCGCAGTTTTAGTTTTAAACAAAATGGGCCAGTTGGCTCCTTTGATTGTTTTGTGATATTCTTCATAGAGATAATTTGGCCAGCCACGCCCACTTGGAAAATTTTGCCTGTTTAGTTACAGAGAGCATTTACGTAAAAAGAATAACATAATTAATTGAAGACGTTGGTCAATACAGGTATAGGTTAAATCGTTACAAAAGGAAACAAATAAACTACAGAGTCATAGTTTCTGCTTTGCTGCGAATTGTATGCAGTCACTTCTTTGTGTTCTTCATGTTTCTACACATATGAAATTGGCGTTTTGTAAGGGAGGAACATAAAGTAGTTTTTTTATATATTTATTTAATCAAAGTATGCATTGCTATCTATGCACTTTTGCCATCTCACAAGTAGTTCATTGATCCCTTTACTAAAAAAAAACATTCGGAGGGAATCAATAAAATCTTTGAAGGCGCTTTGGACTGCCCCATCGGAGTTGAAAAGAAAGGAAGGAGTTTTTTCCCTTGCAAGAAGTTATCCAGATTTCAAAAAAAATTGTAATCTGTTTCCAACAAGGTCCGCCAATTGAAGCTCCTCTAATTTGGTAGCCGTCTGTTGTGCAGTGTATGTTCTAGCGTTGTCCTGAAGCAGCAGTGGCCTAGAGCGATTGACCAGCCTCTGTTGTTTAGCAGATAGCATTTCCATCATAGTTTGAAGTTGCTGACAATAAACATCGACCGTTATCGTCTGGCCAGATTTAAGAAAGCTGTAGTGAACGACACCGGCACTAGTCCACCAAACGCTCACAAGTAATTTTTATTTGAGTAAATTTTCGCTTGGGGCAGGATTTGGCTGGTTTGCCAGCGTTCAGCAATTCCAATGAGCGTTTTCTATTATTGTACAGGATCCACTTTTCATCACAGGTAATGATTCGATTTAAAATCCCTTCATTATTGTGCCGGTTGAGTAATGTAACGCAGCAGTCAACGTTGTCGGTTTGCTGCACTCAATTCATGAGGTACCCACCTTTCAAGCTTTTTCACCTTCCCAATTTGCTTCAAGTGAATTAAAACAGTTTTATCACTATTACCGCAGCCTGCAGCTAACTCGGACGTGGTTTGCGATGGATCCGCTTCCACAATAGCCTTCAGTTCTTCATTATCAACTTTGGTGTCCGGCCGACCATGGGGCTTGTTCTGCAGGTCGAAATTTCCAGAACGAAAACGTTGGAACCAAAAACGCACTGTGTTTTCTTTTGCGACACCGTCGTCATCCGCATCATTAATCCTTCGAGCCGATTCTGTAGCACTGGTGCCTCGATGGAACTCGTACTCGTAAAAAACGCGATATTTCAAACAAAAGAGGATTAAACAAATGAATTACGGTTTTCCAAATACAAAAACATGAGTAAATAGCTGTATAAATTTAAAATTGGAATTCCAAACCAAAGAGGGGATATTTGAGGTCAAAGTGGCCAGTACGACAAAACGCCAATTTCATAGGTAAGGACCTAATATTTATCACAGGCACGAGCTCTCCAGTGTATCTCATGTTGATGTAAATCAGAGCCTGCTGCTGACGTTTCCAGGTTATGCTTACAATGACATTGACATTTGATACTGACATGACGCATATTAAAAAATGAAATGCCTTGTGGTAAGCCAGATTAAGACTTTGTGGTCCACCGGTGTCGCCGCTACTGGTTGATCGATAGACTTTATAATTGGTAATATATATAATAATAGCTTGGTTTAAACTGCATGTGCAGTTTTGAACATTTTCAATTTTAAAATTGGTTTCCTCAGTTTCGAAATTTCGAAACTGGGTAGCCAAATATGATGGGAGATCAGAATAATACTTTAACTAAACTGAACATGTAAAATTGGTAGTCTGGATAGGTAACTAAGGGTATTTTTTTTAATATTCAAATAAAGTATAACACATTTTCAAAAATTACACTAATTCGGCTCCACTACTGTGGGGGCCATCAAGCTATTCCGACCTCGTAGTGGCAAGAGTCGTATATGCGGCGGCGGCGTCGTTCCGCGAGCCGGGTTTACAGATAGCGTCTCATAAAGCTGTGGCACATAGATATATAAACTGCAGAGGAGCAGAGAGTCACACAGCTCGTTAGTGATAGTTGGAGATGCGCAAGTCCAGTATCTTGGCATGGTAAGCCATGCATGGGCTTCGAATAGCATATCGAGTGCCTGGTACCCCGCGCTGGTAGGCTGGTGGGTGTTTTGCAAAGACTAGTGCTCATTCTCCAGACCTCGGGCAGGCTGCCATCCGAATCCGTCCAAAATTTGCCTTTTTGACAATCGCTATCGCCACGCTTTCGATGATAGAATGCCACTTGTTATGCTTGCTATGGCCTCAGGTTAATTCTGGTTAATTTGTCTATATGACTGTTTGATGACAACCTTAGTGTACTTGTTGGGTATTGTTGCCAAAGTGGTAAAGCAATTTCTAGGTCGACAAAGCGTCAAAAGGCTACACTTTGCTTAGTGCCAATTCACACCAAGCTCTTCCAAACATCCTTCATAATGCGCACAGCGAATGAATGGAACTCACTACCTGCGTCTGTGTTTCCGAACGCATTCAACCTGAATCTCTTCAAAGTTAGAGTGAACTGGCTTCTTCTGGGTAAGCTCACTCCATCGTCGACTCTGTCTCTGTCACCTATGACCTAGACTAGAGTCAAGAGCAAACCCATCACAAATAAAAAAAATAAAAAAAATACTCAAGGTATCAGTATGCTATTTTGTAATAACCCAACCCAAGCATTAAATTCAGTACCACCAAACCGCATGCCACTAAAACTTTTTCCAGTGCCTGCGGCCAATGAAGCAACAAAAGCAAAAAACTGCTGTTCAGCACAAAAACAAAACAAAAGGAAAAACAAACGCAACTCTGAGTCAACAATAACAAGTAGTATCCAAAGGCTGGGTACAAACGAACCGACAGAACGGGCCATAGAGTTCGGATACGACTCGGCAGCTACTGCTAGAGACGATATTGTCGACACTATTTATAAAACCATACCCACGCGCATGATACGTTTTGTGAATAATTGTGTTGTGCGTACAGTTAAGGAGTGGTATCCACTGCCAGAGTCTGCGTTTCCTGATAGATATAACCTGAGGGTCTTTAATAGTATATTATGCAACTAGTGAATAAAGAACGGTTTTAAAGCGAGGGCCATAGATGAATCACGAACAAGTGAAGGCTTCTAACAACTGAATCACGACCGTAGGGAGTGATTCATGATGATTGAATCACGAGCATAGCGAGTGATTCAAGTGTTAGAATCCTGAGCGACGCAAGTGATTCATGGCCCTCGATATAAATCCGTTTTATTCAAGAGTTGCATACTATATTTTATACCATGACTACGAGAAATAGAAAGATTTAAGCAAAAAGCACAAAGAATAATAATAAGTTATATAAGGTTTATTATAACAAAAGGCTTATTACCTTCAAAATTTACAAAAAATGTGAAACCTCAGGGTTTAAATTTTGAAGCTGAGTTATGTAACAGCACGTGTGTTTCAGGGACTAGTGACCACCTCCGTTACGTTACATAATTATAATTAATTAAACACCAATACAATTAATATTAGAATTACAATCCAAATAAGTATTCAGTAAACATCCTAGACTAAAATCAAAATTAAATCCTAAATATAAACAAACTCAAAATTAAATCGATGAAGGGATTTTGAAAATCGAATATTCTTTGCACAAGGAGTTTGTGAGGAGATGGAGGAATGTATTGGTTCGTTCTAAATTTAAACACCAAAACAGTGATAAGCTTTTTAGAGGGGGAATGGTATAAACTTAATTTATACCATTCCTCCTCTAAAAAGCTTATTTTATTCACTGAAAACAGTGAATAAAAAGCACTTTTACTCACTGTTTTGGTGTTTGAATTTAGAACACACCAATATATATTCGACGTCCATCTCAATGCTATACAACCTCCTTGCGCATAAAATACTCGATACAAACTCCTTGTGCAAAGAATATTCGACTTTCAAACTTCTTCATCGATTTAATTTTCAGTTTGTTAATATTTAGGATTTCAATAATGATTTTGATTTTAGTCTGGGATGTTTAGTGAATAGGTACTTATTTGGATTGTAATTGTAATATTAATTGCATTGGTGGTGTTTAATTAATTATAATTATGTAACGTAACGGAGATGGTCACTGGCCCTTAAACATAGATGCTGTTACCTAGCTCAGTTTCAATTTACAAAAAATGTGAAACCCTAAGTTTTCAATTTTTTTGTAAATTTTGAAGGTAATAAAACATTTATTTATTATTATTCCTTGTGATTTTCACTTAAATCTTTCTTTTTCTCGTAGGCATGGTATAAAATATAGTATGCAACTCTTGAATAAAACGGATTTATATCGAGGGCCATGAATCACTCGCGTCGCTCAGGATTCTAACACTTGAATCACTCGCTATGCTCGTGATTCAATAATCATGAATCACTCCCTGCGGTCGTGATTCAGTTGATAGAATCCTTTACTTGTTCATGATTTATCTATGGCCCTCGCTTTAAAACCGTCCTTTATTCACTAGTTGCATAATATACTATTGAATTGTTAATTCTAGGCAAGCGTGTTCCATCTTCGAACACATCAGAGTTTAACCGGTGAGATAGTGGATAAACGGGAGGCTATACAAATAAGAAAGTTGAGCCGTCGTGGGTCAACTGGCAGATGTAAAACATTGAACATCACAGCGCGAGCGCGCCAAGATGAGTGGGAAGACTGTTGCATCATCAAGAGCGCATGGCGCGCGCTTCGTCAGGCCAATAGTTGATCTCAGTCGCTGCGTTAGATGTTTCACATAAAAAAAGCAAATATGTCACTGAGTGGCACCGCACTACAAAGAAATGATGGCGTTGCAATTGTAAATATGCTTATGACAACTTAAAGTTCACCCAGCCCGATTTGCACACGTAACAAAATTATTAGTTAACGAAAGACATCCAAATTAGATCAGAACTGCCAGATGTTACAAATATACAATTTTACCTCTTCGTTTAGATAGTATCTAGTCGATTCAGTGGTCTGTGAACAGAATGCTCGACAAACTGCACAGTTTGTTCAGTGCTGATATAATTACTGAGGAAAAAGTATAGCTGCTCTTTAGTGCTGCTAAAAAAAATAAGTTGTAGAGGCGTCTTAGTGTGTGAGTCAACCGTTTATTGTTGTGTTACTGTGGGTGGTTAAGTGCGAACGGTACTCCAGGGGCGCGATTAACCTTATGGAACCTTATATGTGCTAAGTTCAACATGCACATGGCCGTTTTTTTTGGGATGGCTTCCTTGGGGAAAGTTGTTCATGTACATGCGCAAAAGCAGTTTCTAAAATATGATCGCACCTTTCCGTTACACCTGTATTGAAGTTGGCCAGTTTCGTTAAAATTGTATTAAATGCATTAACAGGTAAAATTATTAATTGTATAAATAGGAACATGGTTCTCACACACTTACAAATATTTCAAACATAGGTAAAATACCTAATTCACCCACAACGGAACAGTGTGTGAGTTATTATGTTTGGATGTTAGTGAATTTGTTAAACAAAGGCTCAAAGGACTGCAGTAGCAATAAATAAGCTATAATGTACTTCAAAAAGGACAATTAGCAGTAGAAATGAATGACAGACAAGATGAAATAAATGAACGAGTTGAAAAGGATATTTTTAAATCCAATCTAACTACCAATTAATCCATAATCTTCCAAACATTAAATAATTTCAAAACCTAATAACATTTTCTCTTCTCCCTACCTTTCCCGTTTTATTGCCCCTTATGAAAATGCATGAATTTTCAAAATTTTATACAAGTAAAATTAACTGTATTAGAGTGCTTAAATTTTCTATTACAAACCGTGGTTTGGCTAATTTAACGTTATTTATGTTTGGAGCTGATATTAACTTAAAACACCGCGATGTGTTAGGTGGGATTACACGGGCGGGGTTTGTGTTTGGGCACGGCGAGGATGGAAAAAGGCCCTAACAGGCAAAAAAAATGTATTTTAAAATGACAAATGCTTGCTTTTTTTTGGCTTTAACTAACGAAAATCTATCTGGTCAGTAACACTACTTGCCATTCATCAAACCATTTAAAAGCTACTTTTTAATTTCATGCAAAAGATGAAGCTAGTTGCACATTCGCAAGCGCCAGTAGCGGACACTCTTCCAGTAGTAAAATTTCAAAAAGGACTGATCTACACTTGCCCAAAACTGGGAAAAATGGAAGGTAGAAAGGGAGGCCTTTGTGCTGCAGTGGGACAATTCGGGCGGAAAATAAAAATAATAGCCATAGCAGGTCTGATTACTCAGTGTAAACTAACGTGGGGAAATTCAAGTATGCCAGTGAATTGAAAGTATTGAACTTTCAATTACGAAAAAAATCTTGTCGTTTTCTGATGTAATCAATTTACACAATTAATTGCCGTGATTGTACATAAGTAGGTACCACTACATCTAGGTAAGAGAAAAACAATGCGTCATCAAAAGTAGGACACTGAACTGAAAAACTGAAAACTGAACTGAAAACCTTCATTAGCAAAACCGTTTCGTAGTAATACAAACTGGGTTTAAAAGTGTTCAGCAAAAGAGAATTGGATAACATGTGGGTGAACCGCAAAGTAATCTGAGAAACTAGTTTAATTTCAATCGTTTTCTTTTTCTATTGCTCGATAAAAAGCTTCGTGCTAACTGTTTTAAAACTAGAACTCAGCTAGATGCTGTGATGTGTATAATTTTTTTTTTTACACATGTGTACAGTACGCTGAAGAATTGGAAAAATAAGAGCATTTGCAATCAGAGGTTTGTTTAAACAAGCCTGATTAATTTAATATACTGATAAATGTAATATTGTTTGTTAGAAAGTTCTTCTATTTCCAAATTACATCATTTTAAATTTCTGCTTTTAAATCTATACATAAGCAACGAGATTTTAGGCCTATTCTAAGTAGAAACCCCAAAGCCATTAACATAAATAATTGAGAGAGACGCAGCACAGTTATATCAGCTGATTAAAAGCGAAAATCAGGTTGATAATAATTTTACACTAAACGTTATTAATTATTTGTATGAATAACTAATGTTCTGAATACTGAAATTAGTTTCACTGAAAAATCTAAGCTCAGCCAAGTGACATAGGGTGGATTCCTGATTTTCTTTCTCATCAAATTGTCTTTGTTTTTCGGGATAAATTAGAGTGACAAAATCATCATCGTCAACTACTTAGTACAGAAATCGTGAGATACGAAAGTACGCGGGAACAGTCGTAGGCAGAAGCTATATTCAATAACCACGTATTGAAATGTTCACTAACATTATACAGCTGTGTTTTTAAATCTTAGAACACACAAACAGAGTTGCGGATAGAAATTAGAACTTATCCAAGAACCGAACACCAACGTATTCAAATGAACACCAATACTATGCATTTACAAACTGTATTTGGTTTCCACAATTGAGATGTGTAGTGTCCTGACATTGCAAAGCGGGTTTGTGGTGGACCGCAAAAGGATATATATCTACAACACGGCATGAGATGGGGGTACTCTGTGGCTGACTGACAATTCTGGAGATTACGGGACTACCTGCGTTTTTGTTTGGACATTGCAGATGAAACAGTTATATAATTTAAGGGTACACTAGTCGACGGCACGAACTATTTTGTGCGCGGGGTTAAAATGCATTTTATATCAACCGACAACACGAGCGGAAGAGATAGATGCTGTGATGAGCAGTAGGAAGATAGTTTGCGTACGAATACACACTTTTGCAAATTTGTAGCGAAAAGGATAATGATTTAGGACGAAACCGAGCGCACGAAATTTTATAAACAGACCTTTGACAGTCTAGATATCATGAAAAAACGACTAAATCTATCTGTACAAAATAAAATTATATGCATTGTTGAACTACTAATCTATCCCTGGATGGAGGCCGTTTTCCAATTTTCCGTCTCCTTATGGTATTTATTTGCGCCCAAAAATGCGTTAAAATTAGTGTCGAAATGCGGAACTTTCGACGCTGATAACTTTCAAATATTTTCAGTTTTTACTTTTTCGCTTCCATACAGGGCTAGATAATGATGAGCCAAATTCATATCACTTTTTGTTTTGAACGTACATTGTCAAACAGTGGAATAATCCCTAGATTACGTTTGTATGGAAAAAAAATCGACTAGTGTAACCTTAAGAAGTAGGGATGATGACAAAACAAACTATTATTTGATCAGTTAGATATAAATATATTGGACACGTATTTTCCTTTTGCCACGTTAAAAAAAATATGAAGTTGAAATAATAAAGTTTATTATTATTAGTTTTTCGAAACTACCCCCAAAATACGATTTAGCGGGTGTTAAAGTTTGCTAATAATATTTATGCACAGGGGATGTTTGATGTGGAGGTACTACGATGTGGGTGTAGGGGAGCACTAAGAATGTTCCAAAAACCTGAATAGTAATTAGCCAGTTTTTTGAACTGGAACAGCACTCTTATTTATGTTTTTATCTACACTCACAACGTAATGTTCCAAATATGAATTCAAAAAATATTGTATAAACATGTACTTTATATTCGTGTATAGGTAAAATAAAATAAAAAAAACCATTACAGTGCAACATTTTCCTTCGATTTTCAAACAACTTCATCATAATAGAACATTATGGTACAAGTGTGTAATGTTGGTGATTACCGCTGAGGCGCCATTGAGGTCTTAAGAGAGCCGAGGAAGGTAATCATCAATACACACGTGTATCATACGGCGTTTTTAAACACACTTGTGAAGAAAATAATACTAAAATAACTGTAATTTAAACAGTGAAAACGAGTCGTGAAATTTTTTTCGTAATGGCGGGCAAAATTCATCAGTTTTCCGATGCGCGCGCATCTAACAATGGCGATCGGCCATAGACTAAAAGAATGAGGTTTATTTTTTTGGCTTTTCGCGGATAGCGTTTTAGCCACGTAATGGGGCATTTCAAGTTTTCTTCATTACAGAGAAAACAAAAGTTATATTTGAGCGAAAGTTTTATATATTAAACCCGTAGTTGAAATTATCTATTTAAATACGCATCGCTCAGGATTCTAACACTTAAATCTCTCGCTATGCTCGTGATTCAATCACAGACTTACAATACAGACTCAATACAGACTCCGGCAGGGAATTCCACTCCTTAGCTGTACGCATAATGAAAGTACTCCCAAAACGTTTGGTGCGTATGGGTGGGATGTCCACCATGTACCGATGACACATCGCCGTACGTCTTGTAGTCCGATGATGGAAAGGGCTAGGAGGAATTAGTTCATGCAATTCCAACGCACACTCCCCGAAATGTAACCGATAAAAAACCGACAGACTGGCAACTTGTGGTCACTCTACTCTACTATTAAAAGAATGTACAAAAAAATTAAACTGACTTCCAAAACAAAACACTACAAAGCCAAAAATAACTTTCTAACTATTTGAAAATATTTTTCACTTACCCAGTGCTGTTTTGTTTTGGAAGTGGTATTTTTTTTTTTTTTTTTTTCCTGTTTTTTTTTGTTTTGATATCTTATTTATTACCAAAAAAATGCATTAATAAGGACAACTCAACAACTACTCGTCAGTTCGTGATCAAATTACAATGGGACCACATGAGAAGCACCAGCTTTCAAATAAGAACCGGCCAAGTGCGAGTCGGACTCGCGCACTAAGTGTTCCGTACCATTATTGCAAATAACCGGCCAAGTCAGACTCGCGCACGAAGGGTGCCGACGGGACCCTATTACTATGACACCACGATCCGTCTGTCTGTCTATCTGTCTGTCACCAGGCTGTATCTCATGAACCGTGATATAGCTATCACGACTGTTGAAATTTTCAGATGATGTGTAGCCGCTATAACAACAAACACTAAAACAGAATAAAATAAACATTTAAGTGGGTTCCCATACAACAAACGTGATTTTTTTGCCGATTTTTGCAATAATGGATGGAACCCTCCGTGCGCGAGTCCAACTCACACTTGGCATGTTTTAATTAATATTTTTGTTATATCTGGCAAGGAAATAAAAACATAAAAGGTAAATTAAGTAAGTATGTATGTCATCCGAGGCGTATTTCATATTTATATTTTCCAAAGCCGAGAATATTATTTATTATTTTCTTTGGTCGTTTATTCAAAATATGCCACCGACGAACGAATAACATTTTTCTTCAATGAAATCACACAGATGGAAAGGAAGTAAGAAGTTATAATTTTCGTGTATCACAATTTATCCGACGGGAATATTACATGTATAGGTACTAGAGATCCGCCGCGACTTCGCACGAGTGCAATCAATTTGCCGATGTAGTTCTCAAAATTTCTTCATACAATTTATTTATTTGTCCTGACAATTACCAAATTATTAAGGAATAGCTTTCGCCGGAAGCTTTACCGGATAAAAAATATATGTGTTTTAATGCAGGTTATAAGCTATCTATGTGCCAAAGTTCATCATAATCTGTTCAGTAGATTTGCGTCATAAAGTAAGAATCTTCATATCTTTCCACCTAAACTTTCACGTTAACTTTGCGTAGAATACAGGATTAGCTAAATCGGTCGAGTAGTTCCCAAGTGATGACCTTTCATACATACATGCGCCACTAGTGTTTTATTAATATGGAAAAAGAGATGGAGTTTCTTCTATCACGTTAACAAAATATTTCAACCAAAGCATGCTTGGTTGTCGCTAACGAACCAAACCATGAAATTTCAAATTCAGCTCAGCAACAACAATTACTTCCGGCAGCCATGTTGAAAAGAAAAAAGAAGAAGGTCTCTTTACACCGTGCGCATGCTAGCGACCAAACACGATGCGCGATAAAAAAGAAAAAAACTACATGTAGTCGCGGAGCTAGTGACGAAAAAAGCTTGTTATTGATTCTCCTGAAAGGGAAAAATTTGGATGGAAAATTTTGTGTGAGGGGATAAATAAAAGGAAAAAATTCTTAAAATTGTAGAAGCGAAAACACAAGGAGATTGGATTTTAAAAACGGATTTGTTTGCCTTTATCTTGAAGTGAGAAATAAGCCGTAATTAAAGGTTGATGAAAGATCATAATCAGTACAACTGTTCCCACTGCTGGGATGTGAGTGGGGAGTGAGAGTGAGTGGACTGTAATCCAACACGCGGGCCTAGTAATGCTTAGAGGGTTCTACGACATACCGGTGTCCTCTCGATGTTTTCCATAACCGTTTTAAGAACGATTCATTTATATCTGATTTATTTATTTATATAACTTAATGCACAAAGGTAGAATAGAGGTATTATTGCTTATTTTTTTTATTTTTTTATTTGTGATGGGTTTGCTCTTGACTCTAGTCTAGGTCAAAGGTGACAGAGACAGAGTCGACGATGGAGTGAGCTTACCCAGAAGAAGCCTGTTCACTCTAACTTTGAAGAGATTCGGATTGAATGCGTTCGGAAACACTGACGCAGGCAGTGAGTTCCATTCATTCGCTGTGCGCATTATGAAGGATGTTTGGAAGCGTTGGATGTTTATTAACTTAAAGCGCTGCCTGGTTTCGAATTGACCACTGATACCTATAAAAGTGATGGCCGTTACCACTGACACAGATCTGCTTTCTAATGAAAGATGGTAGTGATTAAATACCAAGAAATAAATTATGGACATCAAAGATTTCTTTACGCTCATGTAGCTAAAGCAATATCATCATCAGCATCAGCCTTCTAATGTTTCCACTGCACTGAGACACATGCCTCCACTTTGTGAGAAGGAAAGAAAGCAATGTCATAGTTTTACACAAATTTAGTATACTTTCAGGATCACGATCTCCTGAACCATAAAGTCAGAGTGAATTTCCATTTAGCATTAGTAAAACCCTGGCATATCGTATTATGTTTCGTTTTGTTTGTTTGAATGCGAGTTTATATTATCCGTAGACAAAAGAGTTGAATGCAGACAATCTAAACCACAGGGCTAAGCTAGGCTTAAGTATGTCAGATATAAAATAAATGGCATGTTTACTTTGTTTTTACTTGAATTAATTATCTCCTCAAATTTCGCGCGCACACCACATGTACGTAAGCTATTGTTGTTCTATTGTGTATGCTAATTAGAAGCTCAATGGGTGGATTAAGATTTTTTTTTTCATGAGTTCAGGTGGTATTTTGGAGGAGCTCGTGGCTAAATAATAACAGCCGCACGGGTCGATCTTCAAGGTTAAGCAAAGCTTGCCGAGATCGGTCCGTGGATGGGTGACCATCTTTACTTACCAAGTTTCCTCCGTGCCTCGGACAGTACGTTAAGCCGTTGGTCCGGCTGTCATTTGAAGGTCTTTAGCATTCGAGACGAGTAGTCAGAAGCCTGAGATATGACACCAGTCTGGCCAAGGGGTATCATGTTACCCAGTTACTGGGTTGTGGAGGTCAGATAGGCAGTCGCCCCATGTAAAGTACTGGTAATATAGTCGAGATAAGGGTTGTAAGGTAAAATTTTCTTACTCACCAACTCACCCAGTGGTAGTGAATGCATAAGACTAAATAGGGATTGTTTCGCATGAGGTATTGATTGAAGTAAATGTCTTTCAGTTGGTCTTCTCAACTAATTTAATCTTCACACAAATACAGTCTGTCACTGAAGTTTTTAATGAATATTATTAAATGAGCACAACTTAAATTAAATGGGATACATATATCCTTAAGATTCAACACTGGAGGTATGCTGTCTCAAACAGCATCGTTCAGCCTGTGCAGTTGTATCTATGCATCAACCACACCTTGAGGACATATGTATTCGGACCTTGCTGCTGAAGTCTTGGGATGTTGTTAACGTTTGGTTGAGTTGACCATATTTTTTTGGGGGCTGAGTCACCCACGTCCGTAGGAGTGTACCCCATTCCGTTACCCTACACGTGGTCCCCGGGTGGTGCAAATCAGGTGACACTAACTGGTGGGAGGCTTCGGCCGAAGGCTTGCGACCACCCACCGGGCAAAGACGTACCGCCAAGCGGCTTAGCCGTGTTCCGGTACGATGCTCGGTGTAGCCACAAGAGGAGTTGGGTCGAGATAGCTGTTCCACTGCAGACTGACCAGCCTGACACGCGCTGGTATGGACGTATCGGGAGACTGGTCGCGGAGGGTAGCGGGATCCGAGGCACGGTGCGCCGCTGGCCGACCGCAGGTAGTTGGGGGCCCAAGTAGTGTGCCAGCCACACATGAAAGGCTGCCCCGCCAACTGTCGAAAAATCCCGGGATGCGCCATCGTGCTGGTTGGCGACCAGATGGGGAGGGCCCGATGGACATTCCGGGGGGGCTCGGGCGTCCCCGCAGTCTCCGGACTAGTGCCCCAATGATGCTGTCCTTTCAGTGCGGGTCTGAAGGTTAGCAGCGTGGAACCTCGTCTCACTTCCAACTCCTCTCCTCCATTCACTCTTATATTTTCGTTATGCCAAGGAAAAGAAATAATAAATTTGAACAGCGGCTGCACTCCCTCCCCCTCAAAGTGCACCTCACCAACATTCGAGGTCTGCACTCAAATCTCTCTGCAGTCCACTACCACCTGGAGACTGAGAAACCAGCGCTGTTATTTCTTACGGAGACGCAGATAGCGAGTCCGTCGGACGCGTCGTACCTTTCTTACCCAGGGTTTACCCTGGAGCACAATTATAAACCGCGCGCGGGTGTGTGTATGTACGCCCGTGATGACACTTGCTATCGGCGTCTCCATAACCTTGAGGACTCAAAATTTTCAACGCTGTGGGCTCTAGTGGACACAGGTCTGGATAAAATTATCTACGCCTGTGTCTACCGCTCGCACAGCGGAGATCAGGAGACATCCAGGCTCGCAGAGTACCTCAGTGAGGCGGCTGATGCGGCACAGCAACGGTACCCTTCCGCCCAATTAGTGTTACTGGGGGACTTTAACGCCCACCATCAGGAGTGGCTCTTCCCATACCAGTGCACTGACCATGCTGGACGGGAGGTGCGTAAGCTTTCGCTAACGCTGAACCTCACCCAGCTGGTCCAGGGGGCAACGAGGGTACCGGATGTTGACTCGCACACAGCGAATTGCTTGGACCTTCTGCTGACAACAGATCCAGACAGATACTCTGTGTCGATAAGTTCACCCCTGGGTAGTTCCGACCACTGTCTGGTGAAGTCTGTGTCCGTCTATTCCCCGCCCGATCCCAGCCCAAGAGGCACCCGGCGGGTTTGGCGGTACAGGTCAGCAGATTGGGATGGCATGCGTTCTTTCTTCGCTTGCTATCCTTGGCAGCCTACTTGCTTTTCTTCGGCTGATCCTTCGTCGTGCGCGGACGCCGTTACTGATGTGTTGCGTCAGGGAATGGAGTACTACATTCCGTTCTCTGACATAGCGATCTCCAGCGTTGACCGGCCATGGTTTGGCGCCGAATGTCGTCGCGCCGACGCGCTTAAACATGAGGCGTACCTGGCATGGGTCGACGCTCGATCGCGTAAAGCGAGTGACTTGGGTCAGAAGAAGAAAGCCTACAACAGGGCTGCCAAGTCCTGCAAGAAGGTGTTGCGTGGGGCTCGATTCGACCACATTGGTCGAATGGGGGCCAAACTTGCTTCTTACCCAGCAGGTAGTAAAGCGTTCTGGTCCCTGGCTAAGTCGGTCGAGTCGAACTTCTGCCGTCCCTCACTACCACCACTGCTGAAACCCGATGGGTCACTGGCTCACACCGCTGAGGAGAAGGCAAATTTGTTTGCCTCTCTTTTTGCGGAATCTTCGCGTCTGAATCCTGGTGATTCGCGGCCCCCTACTTCTCCTGATGGGTGCGAGACGAGTATGTCGGACATTCGCATCCATCAAAAGGACGTCCGTAGGGTGCTGCGCAACCTCGACGTGAACAAGGCTAGCGGCCCTGACGGCATACCAGCTATAGTTCTTAGAACTTGTGCGCCTGAACTGTCTCCGATCTTGACACGCCTATTCCGCCTTTCATATGAGACTGGAACAGTGCCGAATGCTTGGAAGCAAGCCAACGTATAGCCCGTGCCCAAGAAGGGCAGTAGAGCTGACCCGGCCAACTACAGACCCATCTCTGTAACATCCATACTCTGTAAGAGTATGGAGCGTGTACTTAACACTAAGCTCCTGGCATACCTAGAAACTAACGATATCCTTAGCGACCGCCAATACGGCTTTCGCCGAAATCGGTCTACTGGGGATCTTCTAGCGTATGCCATTCACATATGGAGTGAGGCCATCGAGAGGCATGGGGAAGCGCTTGCCGTCTCCCTCGACATCTCGAAGGCTTTCGATAGGGTCTGGCACGAAAGCCTTATTGGTAAGCTTCCTTCATTCGGTTTGCCCGGTGGTCTGTGTGATTGGATTGCAGACTTCCTGAGATATCGGTCCATTCGAGTGGTTATCGATGGCTGCTCGTCGGACCAATTGGATATTAATGCCGGGGTCCCTCAGGGGTCCGTGCTCTCAGCAACATTGTTCTTGTTGCACATTAACGATCTGCTGAAGCCCGGCACCTTTGGGTATGCAGACGACAGCACTGTTGCTGAGAGATACTTGTCCAACGCGCGTGCTACCGGGCCTCAGGTCCGGTCTCTCCGGGAGGCCATGGTGGAGCGCTTGAACTTGTCCTTGCAGGCAGTTTCCGAATGGGGCGATGCCAATCTGGTCAGGTTTAATGCTGCTAAAACCCAGGCGTGTCTTTTTTCCGCTAAAAGGAGCCAATTCCACCCGGCTCCTACTTTCCGTGATGTAACCGTGCCAATAACGAACCATCTTGAGCTTCTTGGCGTTACGTTGACATCGACTCTCAACTTTGGGCCATACATTGAGGCAAAGGCTCAGCTGGCTGCCAAAAAGTTGGGGATCTTGCGAAGGTGAGAAGGTACTTCACGCCGGAACAGCTGCTCAACTTGTATCAAGCGCAAGTTCGATCGTGCATGGAGTACTGTTCTCATCTCTGGGATGGATCTGCCAAATACCAGCTTGATGCACTAGAGTCGATCGAAAAGCGGGCCAAGAAACTCATCGGTAATGAGGCACTGGTCAAGTCAAAGCTCCAGAGCCTTGAACATCGTCGCCGAGTTGCCAGTTTGTCGGTATTTTATCGGTTACATTTCGGGGAGTGTGCGATGGAATTACATGATTTAATTCCGCCCAGCCCGTTCCATCATCGGACTACCAGACGTACGGCGATGCGTCATCGATACATGGTGGACATCCCACCCATACGCACAAAACGTTTTGGGGACACTTTTATTATGCGTACAGCTAAAGAGTGGAATTCCCTGCCGGAATCTGTGTTTCCCGATAGCTACAATCTAGGGGTCTTTAAGTCAAGAGTGAATAGGTTTCTTCTAGGCAAGCGTGCTCTATCGTCGACCACATCATCGCTTACCATCAGGTGAGATAGTGGTCAAGCGCAAGCCTATAGATAATAATAAATAAAAAAAAATTATATTTATGTATTTAGTTAATGCATCAACCACACCTTGAGGACTGTACGCACCGGGACTTACAGCTTAGTACGGCCGTTATTCCAAGTACGTACAGTGTGGCTACGGTTGCACTAATTGAGCCCTGGACCTATGAGATCCCTAAGGCCCTACTGACTACAAACCTAGCCCTACAGCAATCACCTAGCACCCTAGTTATCCTAACGCCCTAACCTATCATACAAACCACACCAGACGTAGGTTACGTCGGTTTTACGTGCGGGATGTCTGTTACAATGAGACCTACGGTAACAGACGGAATTTGGGTAGGAATAGGGGTTTTGTGTACGTCGTGCAATGTACACAGGAAATGGTTTTCTCACTGCCGATCCCACAGACTCACAGGATCGTTGAAGGCTAAGGGTGTCTTGGCCACAGTAAGAGGAATCACGGAGAGATGAATCAAACTCAACTCCAGCTTGATGACTAATTTATTATAACAATTAACTTAATTATATACAAATTTTGTGGTCAATACACATTGATACGTCTTTAGATGTGTGTTGTGTGTGTATTGAGCCGATGAAGCGAATATTTTATTAGGCCATTTCTTAGCGCTGACGGTGTGCCGGTGACGCTGGCGCGTGGACGGAATGTGTGTCACTGACGCTGTAATGGTGTTGTTGGCGCGTGTAAACTATTGCCTTCTTCAGGTTGAACATTCTGGCGCCTCTCAGGACCTGGACTCCAGTTGGTATAATTCAATTGTTTCGTGTTGATGTGGTAAACTGTAGACAGGGTCCGTTGTGGTAGTTGGTAGGCCTGTTGTTCGTCGGGTAGACCTGTTGGCAACGAACGGAGTTGGTTCTCGTGCTGGTTGGTTAGCTGTCTCAGTGGTGGTTTTTCTGGTCTTGTGCTGCCCTGTGACTCCAATCCGTCTCAGTATTGCTGGGCCGTAGCAAACTGAAAGTAAAAAGATTAAAAACATGATTATACAAGATATTGCACTTGTTAAGTATGTATGAGAACTAATTTGAGTCCAAACAGTACTGTCCAATTCGGTTTGTAAGGCACTTTCTTTATTAATTAAATGCTGAAAAATCTCCTTTGAGTTAGTTATGACTTCTTCTTTGGTAATGTTTAGCATGGATTTAGTTACCATGTGCGTGTTAATGGGAAAATCTATTTGTTTTGAATATGATGTTACAATCGGTACTGAAACAATTCTCTTGGCAGTTAATATGTTATTAGTTGTTTTAATAACGCAGTTATCTGCGATTCGTATTACACCAACATTTTGAAGCTCAAATTCTTCTCTTTGTCCATCACAAAGTATTGACGTCGTAACCCGATCTCTTACAATGAATAACCAAGTGTTTGGCATGTAAAGTTGTTTCCATATTACTTTATTGGGTAAATAAAACGTTTTAGTAGGACATTTCGTGTGTGTCTGGTTTTTGAACAGTTGATTTACAATGCAATTTTCATTTAATTGCATGTTTTTCACGGCCCCAGGAAAGCAAATAAAATGGTTAGTCCATTCTAAACAACGTTTGAACTCCTCATAGTTCAAGTCAAAATATAGTTCGTTGTTGTAATCTAACCCTATGTAAGCTTTATGTACATCTAGGCTTTGGGCAGATTTATCTGAGTTTGTCTTTGGGACTGGTGTAATATACATCAAAGTATATTTAGTTATCTCTTGTATAGGGAAATATGCGTATACTTTTATATGAGTATTGTTGTCAGATATCTTGGTGTCCAGTAACTGTTGTTGAACGATTCTTAAATTAGAAGGTAATTTTTCGTTTGCTGATGATATCAGGTCACTGACGTTCTTTGGTGTTAATACACTATATACCGTTGCCCTGGTTAGGTATATTTCTGATAATCCGTTGTAATGATTCATGATTTCTTCCATGTAGTTATATGCTAATTGGTAAGTCTGCATAACACGTATGTTTATACTGTTGTGGTCGACTGTACTGAACCAACGGTTATAACTATCCATGTAACCTATAACTTGGTTTAGTTTAGTTTGGAATCCTACAAGTTTCTGTTTAATTCTTTCTTCAGTTTTGTTGATTTGTGAGATTGTTGATATCATAAATTTGGTTTGATGGTTGGCAGCTTCAATTAGTTTCTTTTGGTTTACATTTAATGATTCTATATCTCGGTATGCCTCGTCATTCACTCCGAAGATAGACGTTAGTAACTGTCCCAATATGCCCCTTTTCTTCCTAGTTTGGTTCATTTCTGTCAAATATTCTTTAGTCCGCTCAAATTTTGCTTCTTCTTCTAACAAATGATGGTGTAATTGCTTGCAAAATGCGGGATCTGTTACTTTTTCCGCATTAGTACATAGTTGACTAAATTGTGACGTTACTGTTTTCATTTTTAGAAACTCTTGTTCTAGGTGTTGTTTTTCATAATTTATTTCAATTCTAAATATTCCTCTGTCAATGCTTGCTGTTCCTATTTGTTCAACATAAAATCCTGGTGGTACCGTTTTTAAAGAGTATGTCGTTGTAGATGATTTTGCTGAACCCAATATTTGTAAAATGATGAAAAGCAAGGTTAACCATTTGGTTATTTTATTACGTCGTTTAGGTTGTTTAGTTTTGTTATTTCTTAGGATTGTAGCGGTATTTGTTTGTATTGCATGCACAGGTTCATTACTACTACCATTACTCCATTTTTTTGTTTCGATTGGCAATGGAATTAATGTGTGGATTGACCGTTTTTGAGTTGCTCCTGACGATTTTTGCAGTGTCACTACTCGGGTTAAGTCGTCGTTACCCGTATGTAATTCCTTTATTTTTGCAAGTGGCCATTTGCTGGGAGACATTTTCTCATCTTTTATGATTACTAGTGTTCCAACTGACAAGTTTCCTTCATTAGCTTTCCATTTGTACCTCTGTTGTAGTTGGTGTAAATAGTCTTTAGTCCAGCTTTTCCAGAAATCCTTTTTCATTTTTTGGATCTGTTTCCATCTGTTTATGTGATCTGTATTAGTTTCGGATAGCGGGTCTGGTGTCCCTACTGCTTCTCTCCCTATTAAAAAATGACTAGGTGTTAACACGATATTGTCGTTTATATCTTCACTTAGTGCACATAGAGGTCTTGAGTTTAAACATGCTTCCGTTTGTTGTAAAAACGTGCTCATTTCTTCATAAGTGAATGTCTGCTCTCCTATCACTCTACGCAAATGGTGTTTCATAGATTTTACTCCTGCTTCCCAAATCCCTCCGAAGTGGGGAGATGATGGGGGAATAAAGTGCCATTGTGTTCCAATGTTGGTCAACGTGTTTTGAAAGTCGTCAGACTGGGTTATGTCTAACATTTCTTTATACAAGTAATTGGCAGTGCCAACGAAATTGGTCGCGTTGTCACTATACATGTGTGATACTGGACCTCTGCGTGCCATAAACCTTCGTAGTGCTGCTATGAACGTTTCTGTTGATAAATCGCCTACTAGCTCCAAATGTACCGCTTTCGTGGATAGGCAAACAAATATTGCAATGTAGCCCTTGTAAGATTTATGTCCCCTTCCTTTCATTGTTCTCACTGATATTGGTCCAGCATAATCCACGCCTGTGTGACTGAATGGGTATGATTCCGTCACTCTTGGTTTTGGTAATGAGCCCATTTTTTGTGTAGCGGTGGATGATCTGAATCTAGTACATTTTACACATTTTTTAATGCTACTTTTCACTGTTCGCTTGCCTCCAAGTATCCAATATTTCTGTCGTATATATGCCAAGGTCAAATTGTTCCCTCCATGCAATGTGGTTAAATGCGCATCACGTACTATAATTAATGTTACATGATGGTCATGAGATAACAGAATTGGGTGTTTCTGATCATATGGTAAACTGGAGTTTTGAAGTCTTCCTCCTACTCGCAGTAAGCCCTCATTATCAATAAACGGATCAAGGCATGCTAACCTGTTTCCTTTCTTCAATGATTGTCCGGCTTTTATGGTTTTGTACTCCTCGGAAAATACTTCTTGTTGGACTAAGAAGAGTACTTTTTTAGTTGTTACATTAATTTCCGTACAACTTAATGTTTTTTTGTATTCGTGTTTATTTACGAATCTGTAGCAATACGATAATACTCGTATCATCCTTTGAAAGCTTGAAAACCTTATCCAGGTTTCGTTTTTAGGTATAATAGTTATATGGAAACATCGTTTAATTTCCTCACATATCTCTGGTACTGTTTTTGTACAAGGAATGTCATCACTTTTTAACCACTCTGGTCCATTCCACCATAGAGATGAGTTTTGTAATGTGTTTGGCGCAATACCTCTTGTAATTAGGTCAGCTGGATTTTGTAATGTATTTACATAATTCCATTTCACTTGTGGTAATTTTCTTTGTATTTCGGATACCCTGTTAGCCACGAAAGTCTTCCATCGCTCAGCTTCACCTTTTATCCAGCCGAGAGTAATCATTGAGTCAGTCCAACAGTATATATTTGCGATTTGCATTCCCATTCCAGTAACAACTTTCTCCATCAGTTGGGTTAGTAATACTGCTGCACATAACTCCAATTTTGGTAATGTAGTTTTATGCTTTTTTGGCGCTACCTTTGATTTAGCTTGTAATAGGGTTATGTTAAATATATTATTATTTCGTATCCGACAATATATCACTGCACCGTAGGCTTTTTCAGAAGCATCACTGAACCCATGCAGCTCGACTCTCGAATTGTTTGAAAAATGACACCATCTCGGGATGGAAATCTTCTCAATTGTTTTTAGTTGGTTTTGTAGTTCAATCCATCTTATTTTAATAGTTTCCTCTACGGGCTTATCCCACTCTGTGCCATTTGTCCAAAGTTCCTGAATCATGAGTTTCATATTTATGACAACAGGTGCTAACCATCCCAGAGGATCAAATATCTTTGCGATTTCTGATAAAATGAATCGTTTTGTTGGTTTTTCATTTTTGTTAATAGTTATCTGAAACAAGAAACTATCCCCTAAGGGTGACCATAATACTCCTAATGATTTTCTAGTTTCATCTAGTGGTATTTTCATCACCTGGTCGTCTTTGCATTCATTAGATATATTTTCTAACAATTCAGTATTGTTAGACGACCATTTCCGTAACTTAAATCCGCCTTTTCGTAGCATATTTATTAAGTCTTCTTGTAATATTTTTGCTGACTCAACATTAGTATCTCCTGACAAAATGTCGTCTACGTAGAAGTCCTGGAGAGTTCTTTGGCTGGCTATTGGGTAGTTTGCTTTCTCATCAATAGCGAGTTGTTGCAGCGTCTTAATCGCTAAGTATGGGGCTGCTGCAGTTCCATACGTTACAGTAGTTAATTCGTATTCGTCGATAACATGTTTCGGAGACTTCCTCCATACTATTCGTTGGTATGTGTAATCTTGTTCGTTAATATTTATGTATCGGTACATTTTTTCGATGTCCGCCATAAATGCTATTTTGTGTTTACGCCAACGTAACAGTATAATTGCTAAATCTTGCTGTAGTCTAGGTCCCGTAAACATATTATCGTTTAGACTTAGGTTAGTACTTGACTTGCTCGATGCATCAAAAACTACTCGTAGCTTAGTAGTTAGTGAATCTTCCTTGATTACTGGTTGATGTGGTATATAGTATTTGCCTTGGTAATAGTCAGTACTAATAACTTTCCTCATATGGCCCATTTCTAAGTACTCATTGAGGAACTCTTGGTATTTATTTCGTAAGTTTTCATCTTTATCGAACTTCCGTTCTAATTGTAATAGTCTTGCAACAGCTTTTTTGCGTGAATTCCCGTAATCTACGTTGTGGTTTTTGAATGGGAGTTTCACTGTGTATGTTCCATCTGGATTTCTTATAGTAGTTTTTTGGTAATAGTTTTCACAAGCCTGATCCTCGTTGGATAATTGGTATTCTTCTGGAATTTCTTCTAACTCCCAAAACTTGTTCAATTGTTGAACTTCTGTCGTACGTGTCATCATACTAATAACTGTATTTGTATTGGTAGTATTGCCGCAAATACCGGATAAAATCCACCCAAACTCGGTATTTTGAGCGATTATTCCGTCTTGCATCTTGTGTAGCCCGTTTAGAAGTAAGTTACTATATTCTTGGGCTCCCAATATTATATCTATTGGTCCTTTTTTGTAGTACGTAGGATCGGCAAACAGTTTGTTTTGTAAACAATCTGATTTTAGTTCTGGTAGATTCTTTTCTGGTAGACAGCCAGTTAGTTTTGGTAGTATTATAAGTGTGACTGGTAACCTATATTCACTTGGAAATCTTGGCTGTAGCATGATATTAATAGAGTTTTTAGATGTTTTAGGTTTCTCATCAGCAATCCCGATTACTTCGGTATGTATCTTAATACGTGGATATGACAATAGTTGGGCAACCTCTTCTGTGCAGAAAGATGCCTCTGAACCTTGGTCACACAGAACCCTTAGTAAGTGCGATGTCCCATCCGACGAGTGAGTTTTTATTAGGGCGGTCGCTAGTAGTGTGGTTTTTGGTATATTAGTTTTGTTAATAGTAGACATGTTTGATACAGTTTTTGCCATGGATTTACTTGTGTATGGGGTTGAGAAGTCGTCCTTTTTTGACTCACTCTTAGCGTATCTTATAGTATTATTATTGTTGTTCAAGTGTAAATAAGAATGATGACCTCTTTTCCCACAGTATCCACAACTTTTATTGCTGTGACATTTTATCGACGTTTCATGAATCAAACAATTTTTGCACATCTGTTTTTCGGTTACGATATTATTGCGATCTTGCACTGTTAGCGTTTTGAAACTAGCACATTGATATATGATGTGTTCGTTACTTTGGCAGAACCAGCATACACGTTTATCGACTTGTTTTGTTGTTAAGTTTGCTGACTCATGGCGCGATCTGTGAGCAGAAACCTCTTCCCTCAAAGAGCTTGAAGTTTCCAAACACTTAAACCTTTTTTCTAAGAATTGCATCATTGCCGAAAATTCTTGTAATTCATTAGGCTTTTTTAATTGGTGTTCGTATTTTTCATCAGTTTCAGAGTCCCATATTCTACTGAGTATTCTTGTCAAAATTGGGTCCCAAGTCGATATGTTGATATTTTGACTTTTTAGTGCTTCTAGGTTCTCGTTGATTGTATCATGCAGATTTCTTAAGTTTGAGGCATTACTTTTCTTTATTTTTGACATACTCAGAATGTTATCAATATGCTTAGTAATGATTATTCTTTCATTTTTGTACCGTCTTGTTAACAGATTCCATGCAGTTGTGTAATTAGCGTCACATACGGTTAAATGCTTGATCAGCTTAGCGGCGTCACCTCGCACATGTGTTTTTAAATACTGCATTTTTTCCGTGTCACTTAACGATTTATCTTCGTGTACTATTTTTAAGAATAAATCATAAAAGGAATTCCATGACTCATAACTTCCACTAAACGTTGGAATTATTATTTTTGGTAACTTAACTGAGGTTTTATGGTTGTTTTGTGTTGATTTTTGACCTATTGTTGCTATTAATTTTTCCATCACATGATCGAATTCCGTTTGGGTTTTCTCAAACATATTCCCTTGAAAATAACTATGTTCCAACGTACTATCTTCCATTAGAATGAGTACATGCGTTTCTTCAATTTCTTGCCACTGTTTTTGTAACGTGGCTATTAAGGATTCTAAATACCAACTCGCTTTTTCTTCAGTCACCGATTGAGTTGCTGAATGTAACTTTTTCTGCATCTGATTAATCCGAAATAGTTGAATAAATAGTTTGGGCGAGCTAATGCCTTCTTCCTCTTCGGGTTCTATATCTTCTAGGTCGTATAGTTGGTTTACTACTTGTAGTCTTTTCTCACACATCAACAGGTATTCAATAGCCTGCGTATACTGTGCATTGATAGTACTAAAGTAATTGGTAGTAATATATTTGTGATCACACAAAACATCTTGGTTTTTTATCCGTGATTGGTTTACGGACGTTCTAGTAAATATTTCTGTAAGTCGAGTTCTTCTTTCCGTGATATATTTCTGAGTTTTTCTCGATGCTGAGTCTTTCTTGATGTTAATGAATATTTGTCTTAGTTCGTTATAATCTGCCTCTTGGCTTCTTATAACTTCGTTTATTTCTTGTATGTCCATTTTTCTTTACTGTCCCTACTAATCCTATTTGTTAAGAACGCTACCCAATTGTAAGTATGTCAGTCCCTATAAATACAACAAACAAGCGCTTCTCGAGAACGCTAGTTCGAAGTACGCCTAAACGTCATTTAGTCGGTATTAGTGTAAGACAAAAGGGAAGTATTTTATTTCTATGTTTCTTTTGTTTTGTAACTGTCACAATGTTAAAGTACCGATTAAACAAATTCCCTGGTTCCCCTAAAAAAAACAACGGCTCGAAGGACCAAATGTACGCACCGGGACTTACAGCTTAGTACGGCCGTTATTCCAAGTACGTACAGTGTGGCTACGGTTGCACTAATTGAGCCCTGGACCTATGAGATCCCTAAGGCCCTACTGACTACAAACCTAGCCCTACAGCAATCACCTAGCACCCTAGTTATCCTAACGCCCTAACCTATCATACAAACCACACCAGACGTAGGTTACGTCGGTTTTACGTGCGGGATGTCTGTTACAATGAGACCTACGGTAACAGACGGAATTTGGGTAGGAATAGGGGTTTTGTGTACGTCGTGCAATGTACACAGGAAATGGTTTTCTCACTGCCGATCCCACAGACTCACAGGATCGTTGAAGGCTAAGGGTGTCTTGGCCACAGTAAGAGGAATCACGGAGAGATGAATCAAACTCAACTCCAGCTTGATGACTAATTTATTATAACAATTAACTTAATTATATACAAATTTTGTGGTCAATACACATTGATACGTCTTTAGATGTGTGTTGTGTGTGTATTGAGCCGATGAAGCGAATATTTTATTAGGCCATTTCTTAGCGCTGACGGTGTGCCGGTGACGCTGGCGCGTGGACGGAATGTGTGTCACTGACGCTGTAATGGTGTTGTTGGCGCGTGTAAACTATTGCCTTGTTCAGGTTGAACAAGGACATATGTATTCGGACCTTGCTGCTGAAGTCTTGGGATGTTGTTAACGTTTGGTTGAGTTGACCATATTTATATTTATGTATTTAGTTAATTAAAATTATCTTAAGGACCCTGCTAAGAAGAAAATTCATGATGAGTTTCACAATACACATGGTTCATACAGCGTGTGGATATTCAGACAAATTAAACTCTATGACAAATGGAACATTTCATTCTAGCACTCGTCCCCTTTGTCCGTCTTGTCATCAAGATCGATTAAGTTTTTCTTTGGTTATATTTATTAGATGCTACCGATGCAAGGTGCACAATGAAAAGGAATTGACATTCTCGTAAACCATAAACATTGAGCGTTCATTTTTTTTACTATACGTTTGTAGAAAAGTATGTATAAAGATAATTCTTACATGAACTGAGAGAGACAAATAGCTGTGACGACTAAGCGACTCGCGTAGGCGGCTACGTCGTAGCAGCAGCTACACACAATACGTAGCATGCCTATGCACGTACCGCTTTGCCGCACGACTACGCATTAGTTGCTACAACTTTGTAATACTGTGCTACGACTATCTACGGCAGGAGTGCTTACAAAGTATAGAATCTAACTCACATACGATATGCAATTAAAACACATAGCATCACGCCTGTTTTCATCGAAGAGTTGGGAGGAGGTGCACATCGAATACAACAACGACTAGCTTTTTATTATTAAACTATGCACCTGCCATGTTGTCTCTTCACCACCCTTGGTTAACTGGTAGAGAATGCATAAGTCCGCCATTGTACCTTTGTGCATGAAGTCTAAATAAATAATACACTTAATTTTCGCCAGACATGTTTAAGTCCCATGCAATAGAGGACTATTGCCATTGTTGAGATTTGAACCCAACAATCGTGGAGAAACCATTCGCCTAAAATATACACTCCATTTATTTTTCATCAACGAGCTAACATGGTCCTTCGAGCCGGATCTGAACCAGCGACCTATGGATCTACAGTCCACAATGATAACTCGTTCATGAGAAATAAATGGACTGTATATTTTAGGCGAATGGTTTAATGCCATTTTTTACTAATATATATTGTTCCGAGAATTGAGAGTTATATTTTAGTTTTGTATATTAGTTATGTAATAGTAAATTGAAGCTAATTGATTACCCCCAGGCATTTGGTCTGTGTAGTAACAAAAACTGTAATAATACTCAACACAGACAAATTCTGGACGAGATGTATGGCAATATTGTTGCTATTTTGTCGGAAGCCGCGATACAGAGCCATGTGGAAACTCGGACTCATAGACATGTTGGCCGTGTTGTCGGGTGGAATAAGCACGTACGAGAGGCTCACGCGAGGGCGAGGCTTAAATATCGGCTTTGGTTGTGGCATAACAAACCAACTTCTGGTGATGTCTATAACGACATGTGCCTTACACGAAAGGTGTTTAAAAGCAAACTTGTGTGGTGTCAGACTCATCAAGAACAAATTAAGCTTGATATTATAGCTTCGCACCGTAAAGCCAACAACTTTCAAAAGTTTTGGAAGGCTACTAAAAAGTTCGATGTTAGGCCTGGCCTTCCTGTGACTGTCGGGGGTGCTGACCAGCCGGACACCATTGCCAACATGTTTATGGACCACTTCAAAGTGGAGTTTCCACTGGGCTCGTCGTTGCGAGTTCTCGATGACGGCTGCTGTCGTTATTCTGATCTAGTTTGGTTTTTGGCCAAGCAGGTGTCTAGTACAATTAAGAAAATGACGAGAGGGAAGTCTCCGGGTCACGACGGTCTAAGCATTGAGCACTTGCAACATGCTGGTCCTCACATGGCCAGGGTACTCGCTATGTTTTACTCACTGTGCCTGTGTCACTCGTACCTCCCCTGTGATCTCATGCGAACTATTGTCGTGCCTTTTATAAAAAACAAAACGGGTGACGTTGCTGATAAGTGTAACTATCGACCCATCTCTCTGGCTACTGTTGTCGCGAAGGTGCTCGATAGCCTTTTAAAATTACACGATGCACAGTTTGGGTTCCGTAATGATCTTGGTACTGAAAGTGCGATTCTCGGACTCAAACATACGGTGCAATATTACACTAAACGTCGGACACCAGTGTATGCTTGCTTCTTGGATCTCTCTCGTGCCTTTGACCTGGTATCCTACGAGGTCCTGTGGGAGAAGTTACGGGAGAGAGGTTTGCCAGCGAAGCTGTTGCGTATCTTCCAGTACTGGTATCACAACCAGACTAACAATGTGAGATGGGCCGATAGGTTGTCTGTGTCGTATGGGCTAGACTGTGGGGTTAGACAAGGAGGGATAACATCAGCAAAGTTGTTTAACCTCTATATAAACGATCTAATCGTTGAGCTCAGCAGCAAGAAAATCGGATGTCGCATTGATGACTTTAGTGTCAATAACATCAGTTACGCTGACGATATGGTGCTGCTGAGCCAAACGGTTAGGGTGCTTAGAGAACTTCTGACATGTTGTGAGGGCTATGCTCAGAAGCATGGACAATGTCAGAAAGAGCGAGTACTTGGTCTTTAAGGCTGTCGGTGGTAAGTGTCCGGAATACGTGCCCCCGATTAAACTCAATGAGAATGAGTTGGAGCGAGTGTACCAGTTCAAGTACTTGGGTCACTATGTCACCGACAGCCTTGATGACCGGGTAGATATCGAGAGGGAACGTAGGGCGCTGGCAGTCCGCTGTAACATGTTGGCTCGCAGGTTTGCACGGTGTAGCAAGGCAGTAAAAATAACACTTTTTAAAGCGTATTGCCAAATATTTTACACGTGCAGCCTGTGGACCAACTACACTCAGCGGGCTATCAGCGCCTTACGGGTCCAATATAATAATGGGTTTAGGATGTTGATGGGGCTGCCCCGTTTCTGCAGTGCATCAGGTATGTTCGCGGAATCTCGCGTCGATGATTTTCATGCCATCGTCAGGCAGAGATCTGCCTCTTTGCTCTGCAGAGTGCGGGCTAGCTCCAACTCCATCCTAAAAACCATAGGCGGGAGGTACGACACTCCGTTATTAGGGGTTGTTGTTCTGAAATGCATTCGGAACAACAACCTCGTCAGTAAATAATAAGTTATTTTTATATTAGTGTAAGTTATTTTAAGAGTGTACTAACATAGGTATATAAGTTTTTCTCGTTTACTAACCCATATGGATGTTACTTGTCCGAAATAAAGACTATTTTATTTATTACAATTTTTTTAAGTGAATATACAACTAAATATTCTGTGAATATTTCAAGCGGCTACCTGTTTCCGTTACTAATATCGAGCAAAAAACAGCAAAAAAACACGTTTGTTGTATGGGAGCCCCCCTCAATTTATTTTATTTTAATAATAATAATTTTCTGAAGTGTATATACAACTAAATATTCCGTGAATATTTCAAGCGTCTACCTGTTGCCGTTATTAATATCGAGCAAAAAACGGCAAAAAAATCACGTTTGTTGTATGGGAGCCCCCCTTAAATATGTATTTTCTTCTGTTTTTAGTATTTGTTGTTATAGCGGCAACAGAAATACATCATCTCTGAAAATTTCAACTGTCTAGCTATCACGGTTCACGAGATACAGCCTGGTGACAGACGGACAGACGGATCGCGGAGTCTTAGTAATAGGGTCCCGTTTTTACCCTTTGGGTACGGAACCCTAAAAAGAACAGTTTCATTTTCTTCAGCTTTCAGCCAACTACAACCAGCAACCCTATATTTATATACATTTTTATTGTGACGTGTTTCGGGGAGAAGGCAGAATAAAAACAGATATCCAAGTATTTGGCGCTTTATTGATCCCGAACCGATCCTACGTTATATAATGTAATTGGACTTTAGCCGTGTTATGTTTAAATAAATAAATAAGGATCAGGCACAGATTTATCCACATTTCGCCAAGTAAATCTATCGCCATCAACTGGGCACAAGTACGTCTTGGTCTTTTATGCGATTGGTCGATTAATGGCGGTCAAACCCTTTGCACTGTCGAATTCAGTTACGCAATTAGGCTGCAGGTTCCCTCCCGGTGTTGTCCTTCCTCGTTGCCATTTGATGTCCAAGATAAACTTATAAAGTACATACGAGTATAAATTAGAAAAACTCACATTGGATTTGAATCCACAATCTCAAGCACGAGAGACGAGATCTTCCCCTAATTAGAATCAATATATCACAAGCCTAGAATAACTTTTACTTTCGGCCCTAGAATAGACTGAAATCAAAACATATGGACTTGTTAAAACAAAACCAGTGTAGCCATTACTCAGGACTGGCAGTCCATCGAATTAGGGAGCAGAATAAATAATAGTTATCGTGTTAGTATACTAATGGTATCTGTGACGTCACACGAGGCTCTAATTGTGTAAAAAGTATGCCTGCACTAAGGGCCTTATTTATAAAACTTTTAACCATACGGTAAGTTAACAGATTAGCTAATTTCAAATTAGGAGGCTAAATGTGTGTTCTATTAGGATGACGCCAAACGAATGTAATTTTGTGAGTTGTGAGTCGCGTAAAATGCGTCGCGGCATTTAAGTTCAACTGAAATTCGGCTAGGCTGCCAGACGGATGGACGTTATTCCAGACGCTATTCTACGTTCTTACGGGGTGCTGACGCTTGCCTTGCTCTCCTCCCTCACCTCAAGCGCAATCCGGTTTAAATAATTTGCGTGAGTATGCAGACAACTCATTTTGCGTCGCCGTGTGGCACAAACAGTACTTTAGTATGAAACTGAATGCAGCGTAAACTCCGCGACGCATTTTACGCTACTCACAACTCACAAAATTACTTTCGTCTGGCCTCACCCTTATGTGTACCTCTGCCAAATCCTTCGGGGAATACTGGCGTGATATAATACTTATGTTTTTTTTTTTCGATGGAGAATTTAAATTTAGAATTTCAAACGAATTATATGGTTAGTTTTTTTTTGTAAATAGGGCTTTAGACTTGTTAAAACAAAACCAGTGTAGCCATTACTCAGAGCTGGCCGTCCATCGAATTCGGGTGCAGAATAAATAATAGTTATTGTGCCTACCTACTACACTAATGGTAGTTGTGGCGTCGCATGAAGCTAGCAGTTGGTTAAAATAAATACACGGACTAAATGTAATGGGTTGAGAACATTAATCATAGGTTATGTACGGTGCAACCGCACATACTGCAATTCAGCAGTTTACGCCACTCATTCATTACAATTCATAAGAATAAGTTAGTTCGCGTTGGGCTATCAAGACAGCCAGGCGTCCTCATAACAGCCAACAAGGGCCGCGTCACTCACTTCATTCTTCACACAACAGTTCATTAAGCTCATTTTATCCTTAAACCTTTCGGACAATATATCAGTGTTTAAATAAATTAAGTTCTTTTATTCCATTCATCCATTCATCTAAAGTAATGTATGGCCTAACAAGAGACCATACATTCTTTTTGGTCCTTCGACGGAAATCATAGCCGCTATATAGTCCATTTCGCGCGCGTGGACAGTGTAGCGGGCAGCTATCCAGTGACTCAAAGTGTGTGCAGTGTTGAGTGACTATAAAACTTTGGGACTAACAAGTGTCTCAGGGATCAACAAGGATCCGTAAACTATCAGGTGTTCAGTGCAGTAATTTTAGACTTTGGGACTAACAAGTGTCTCAGGGATCAACAAGGATCCGTAAACTATCAGGTGTTCAGTGCAGTAATTTTACACTTTGGGACTAACAAGTGTCTCAGGGATCAACAAGGATCCGTAAACTATCAGGTGTTCAGTGCAGTAATTTTACACTTTGGGACTAACAAGTGTCTCAGGGATCAACAAGGATCCGTAAACTATCAGGTGTTCAGTGCAGTAATTTTACACTTTGGGACTAACAAGTGTCTCAGGGATCAACAAGGATCCGTAAACTATCAGGTGTTCAGTGCCGTAATTTTACACTTTGGGACTAATAAGTGTCTCAGGGATCAACAAGGATCCGTAAACTAGCAGGTGTTCAGTGCAGTAATTTTAGACTTTGGGACTAACAAGTGTCTCAGGGATCAACAAGGATCCGTAAACTATCAGGTGTTCAGTGCAGTAATTTTACACTTTGGGACTAACAAGTGTCTCAGGGATCAACAAGGATCCGTAAACTATCAGGTGTTCAGTGCAGTAATTTTAGACTTTGGGACTAACAAGTGTCTCAGGGATCAACAAGGATCCGTAAACTATCAGGAGTTCAGTGCAGGAATTTGACTTTGGGACTAACACGTGTCTCAAGGAGCGTTTTAAAATCAAGAGCTGAGGCTACCAGGTGTCTCAGGGGATCACCAAGGATCCGTAAGCAGTTATCAAGAACATTCAAGTAAGATCTTTCCATTTATTTCTTGTTTCAGTAAGTCCTCATCATGGAGGCCATACATGCTAATCAAGACGAACTATACACAGCCATCTTAAAGTTGGCCACAAATATCAAAAAGGACTCAGCGGATCGTAAGACTGCTGACTATTTCAAGAGACGTTTAGATAACTTAAATCAGTATTGGACCGAATACCAATACAATCACGAGCGTCTTCTTACGGAAGAAAGCAAGGCTCATCCGTATTTTAGTGGCCGTGAATACGAACGAACAGAAGAACTATACAACTCGACCAAGGCACTCATCAATCAACAATATCAAATTTTGTTGATAAAGATGAAGGAAGCTCAACAGGGAGGTTCCACTCAGGGGGTACAAGGTCCTGCATGGTCTGAGCAAGAAGATCCGGTGGGACGTCAATCGCCGCCCGTCGAGGTATGTCCCAGAGGTTCATCTATCAAGCTTGATGAGCTATTGAAAAAACAAGCAAGCAATTTCAGGGCGTTGCAGCGCACTGTAGCAGCAATTAATTTGGATTTTATGTCCGAAAAGTGAGAGTTGAAGGATGCCTTACGTACACTACAGTCTCGATGGTCTATTATAGATTCCTTACATTGGGAATTAGACAGCGAATTGGAGGGCACGAATCAAGAATATGAGGTGTCTTATACCAAGCAAGAAACTATTTACAATCAATAAAAAAATGCAATTAATAGAAAACTAGGGTCCGTAGTTCACAAGGAGAATTGGACACCAAAAATTGACATCCCGTTCTTCAATGGCAATTATCAAAACTGGGTGTCTTTCAAGGACTTATTTGTTGAAGCTATCCACAGTAACGTCTCCTTATCAAGGTGCGGGGAGAAGCTGAACGTTTGATACAGCATTTGCAAATCAGTTCTGACAACTACACTGTTTGCTGGGAGATATTGAACAACAGGTACAACAACACATGGTTGATTTTTACCTCTCACATAGATCTCCTATTAAATCTTCCAGTAGTTCAACAAGCGAACGTCCCTCAGATCAAGCAAATTCACGACACTACACTAGAGTGTTTAAACTCAATAAGGAACCTAGGTGTTAATATAGACAGTTGGGATCCGTTAATAGTGCGTATTCTATTGCTAAAATTAGATGCAGACACGCATGATCATTATTTGGAATCTCTGAAAAAACCCAGAGAACTGCCAAAATTGTCGGAGTTTCTAGGCTTCTTAGAGAGCAGATTCACCGCATTGGAATCTTCACGCAAGAAAAACGAAAGTTCCAAACCACCAATAAGCAAGCAAAATAAATCATCATCGTCAAATTTCAAAAATAAATATTCAGCAAGTAAGACTTCGGTAAATAATATCGAATTAACTTGTCCGTTGTGTAAAGAGTCACACGGAATATACTATTGCAGTAAGTTTTTAAATATGACACCAAGTGCAAAGCGACAAGCTTTAACACGATTGCATTTGTGCAAAAATTGTCTTTATTCACATGGGGATAAAGAATGTCTGTCAGAAAGACGCTGCCGCGAATGTCGTGGCAAACATAATACACTTTTACATGAAGCGTTTAACAAGAAGCCTTCATGTAACCCAATAACAGAGAATGACACACCAGCAGTTCTTGCAACTAGAACGCAAAATCAAGAGTCACAAGAAAATCACGTTTCGCAACAAGGCAACAACGTGATCGAAACATTATTAGCCACTGCAATGATCAAAGTACAAGCAAGTGACGGATCATACCACACAATGCGTGCGCTAATAGATCAAGGTTCTCAAGCCTCCCTTATCTCAGCCAGAGCGGCACAAAAGCTAGCTTTATCAAGAAAGTATTGCAGAGCCGTCATCTGCCGTCTTGGGGGCTGAGTCACCCACGTCCGTAGGAGTGTACCCCATTCGATTCCCTACACGTGGTCCCCGGGTGGTGCAAATCAGGTGACAAACTGGTGGTAGGCTTCGGCCGAAGGCTTGCGACCACCCACCGGGCAAAGACGTACCGCCAAGCGGCCTAGTCGTGTTCCGGTATGATGCTCGGTGCAGCCACTAGAGGGGTTGGGTCGCGATAGTTGCTCCACTGCAAGCAGGCCGGCCTGACTCGCGCTGTTATGAACGTATCGAGAGACTGGTCGCGGAGGGTAGCGGGATCCGAGGCACGGTGCGCCGCTGGCCGACCGCAGGTAGTTGGGGGCCCAAGTAGTGTGCCAGCCACACATGAAAGGCTGCCCCGCCAACTGTCGAAAAATCCCGGAATGCGCCATCGTGCTGGTTGGCGACCAGATGAGAGTGCCCGATGGACATTCCTGGGGGGGCTCGGGCGTCCCCGCAGTCTCCAGACCAGTCCCCCAATGATGGCGTCCTATCGGCGCGTGTCTGTAGGTTGCAAGCGTGGGACCTGATCTTACTTCCTTCTCCTCTCCCTCCTTTTTCACTTAAAATGCCAAGGAACAAGAGAAAAAAAGCTGAACAGCGGCAGCACTCACTCTCACATAAAGTGCACCTCAGCAACATCCGAGGTCTGCACTCTAACCTTGTCGCAGTCCATCACCACCTCGAGACTGAGAAACCAGCACTTTTGTTCCTTACGGAGACGCAGATCGGATGCCCGTCAGACGTGGCGTACCTATCCTACCCAGGATATACCCTGGAGCACATGTTCAAGCCACGCGCTGGTGTATGCATGTACGCCCGGGACGACATCTGCTATCGGCGTCTCCGTGACCTTGAAGACTCAAATTACTCTGTGCTATGGGCCTTGGTGGACACAGGTCTGGATAAGATCATCTATGCCTGTGTCTACCGATCGCATAGCGGTGATCTGGAGACAACCAGGCTCACACAGTACTTGAGTGAGGCGGCTGATGTGGCTCAGCTACGATACCCCTCCGCCCAACTAGTGTTACTGGGGGACTTTAATGCCCACCACCAGGAGTGGCTCTTCCCATACCAGTGCACTGACCACGCTGGACGAGAGATGCGAAATCTTTCGATTGCGTTAAATCTCACCCAGCTGGTCCAAGGGGCTACGAGGGTGCCGGATGTTGATTCACATACAGCCAATTGCTTGGACCTTCTGCTGACAACTGATCCAGACCGATACTCAGTGTCGGTATCATCACCTTTGGGTAGTTCCGACCACTGTCTGGTGAAGTCTGTATCCGTCTACTCCCCGCCCGATCCAAGCCCAAGGGGCACCCGGCGGGTTTGGCGGTACAAGTCAGCAGATTGGGATGGTATGCGATCTTTCTTCGCATGCTATCCTTGGCGGCCCACTTGCTTCTCTTCGGATGACCCATCGTCATGCGCTGACGCAGTGACCGATGTGTTGCGTCAGGGGATGGAGTATTACATTCCGTTCTCTGACGTAACTGTGTCCAGCGTTGACCGTCCATGGTTTGGTGCCGAATGTGATCGCGCAAACGTGATTAAACACAAGGCGTACCTAGCATGGGTCGACGCCCGTATGCGCAAGGCAAGGGACGTGAGTCTGAAGAAGAGAGCCTTCAACAGGGCTGCCAAGTCCTGCAAAAAGGCGATGCGAAGGGCACGGTTTGACCACATTAGCAGGATCGGGGACAAACTTGCTTCACACCCCGCAGGTAGCAAGGCGTTTTGGTCCCTGGCTAAATCGGTTGAATCAAACTTCTGTCGCCCCTCACTACCACCACTGCTGAGACCCGACGGGTCGCTGGCCCACTCCGCTGAGGACAAGGCAAACTTGTTTGCCTCCCTCTTTGCGGAATCTTCGCGTCTGAATACTGATGGCGCGCGGCCCCCTCCTTCTGCTGTTCGATGTGAGACGAGTATGTCGGACATTCGCATCCATCAGAGGGAGGTCTGTAGGGTGCTGCGTAACCTTGAAGTGAACAAGGCTAGTGGCCCGGACGGGATACCAGCAATTGTACTTAAAACTTGTGCGCCTGAATTGTCTCCTATCATGACACGCCTATATCGCCTTTCGATGGTGACTGGAAAAGTACCGAAGGCTTGGAAGCAAGCTAACGTTCAGCCCGTGCCCAAGAAGGGCAGTCGAGCTGACCCAGCCAACTACAGACCCATATCAGTAACGTCCATCCTCTGTAAGAGTATGGAACGTGTATTAAATAATAAGCTCCTGGCATACCTAGAAGACACCGACCTCCTTAGTGACCGCCAATACGGCTTCCGCCGAAACCGGTCAACTGGGGATCTTCTAGCGTATGCCATCCACATCTGGAGTGAGGCCATCGAGAAACACGGGGAGGCGCTTGCTGTCTCCCTTGACATATCGAAGGCCTTTGATAGGGTCTGGCACGAGAGCCTTATTGGTAAGCTTCCTTCCTTCGGTCTGCCTAGTGGCCTGTGTGACTGGATTGCAGACTTCCTGAGGGATCGGTCCATCCGAGTGGTAATTGATGGCTGCTCGTCCGGTCAGTTAGGTATTAACGCCGGAGTCCCTCAGGGGTCAGTGCTCTCGGCAACATTGTTCTTGCTGCACATTAATGACCTGCTAAAACCCGGAACCTTTGGGTATGCAGACGACAGCACTGTTGCTGAGAGATATGTGTCTAGCGCACGGGCTACCGGGCCTCAAATTCGGTCTCTTCGGGAGGCCATGGTTGAGCGCTTGAACCTGTCTTTGGAGGCAGTCTCCGAATGGGGCAATGCCAATCTAGTCAGTTTCAATGCTGCTAAGACCCAGGCGTGTCTTTTTTCCGCAAAAAAGAGCCAATTCCACCCGGCTCCATCCTTCCGTGGTGTAACCGTGCCGATAACGGACCACCTCGACCTTCTTGGTGTTACGTTGACATCGACCCTCAATTTTGGTCCTTTCATTGAGGCAAAGGCTCAATTGGCTGCAAAAAAGTTGGGGATCCTTGCGAAGGTGAGACGGTACTTCACGCCTGAACAGCTGCTCAACTTGTATAAAGCGCAAGTTCGGTCATGCATGGAGTACTGCTCTCACCTCTGGGACGGATCTGCCAGGTACCAACTAGATGCACTTGAGTCGATTGACAGACGGGCCAAGAGACTTATCGGCAACGATGCGCTGGTCAACTCAAAGCTCCAGAGCCTTGAACACCGACGACGAGTTGCCAGCCTGTCGGTATTCTATCGGTTACATTTCGGAGAGTGTGCGATGGAACTGCACAATTTGATTCCGTCTAGCCCTTTCCACCATCGGACTACAAGACGTACGGCAATGCGCCATCAGTACATGGTGGATATCCCACCCATACGACCAAAGCGTTTTGAAAATACTTTCATTGTGCGTACAGCTAAGGAGTGGAATTCCCTACCGGCGTCTTTGTTTCCTGATAGCTACAACCTAGGGGTCTTCAAGTCAAGAGTGAATAGGTTACTTCTAGGCAAGCGTGCTTCACCTTCGACCACATCATCACTTAACATCAGGCGAGATAGTGGTCAAACGCGAGCCTATAACAAATAAAAAAAAAAAAAAAATCTGCGGGATAGGAGAAAAGGAGAGCAATAGCAAGGGCGTTACGAACATAACATGTTGTTCAAATTTAGATGGTTTCACATTTAAAACAGAAGTAGTAATCATGGACACGCTGATTACTCAATTACCAAGATGTACATTTGCCAAGCCAACATGGGCTCACCTAGCCGGCATGCCACTAGCCGATCCAGAATACAATGTCAGCCGTCCTATCGACATCCTATTGGGAGCCGATGTGTATTCCCAAATCATTTTAGAAGGCATTATCAGGGCTGATCCTTCATAACCGGTCGCGCAACAGACACGACTGGGATGGATCTTATGCGGCAATTTCAAGACTTTTCACTGTAACGTAGTCCTGAATCAAGTGGACGAAGTACAAAGATTTTGGGAGATTGAAGACATCACAGAATCATCCAATCTATCCGCAGAAGATCTACAATGCATGGAGTATTACAAGAGCACCACAACAAGACAAGCAAATGGCATGTATAAAGTAAGATTGCCTTTTCAAGAAAACTTTGAGACACAGTTGGGAATGTCTAAAAATAAAGCTATGGCACAATTTCAACAGTTGGAAAGGAAATTTTGCAATAATGAAGAAGTATCAAAACAATACAAATTATTTATACAAGAATATAAAACTTTAGGACATATGATACCAGCGTCCGGTAAAATGCAACCGGATTATTATTTACCGCACCATTGTGTATTGCGAAATGATTCCACTACGACAGCACTTCGCGTAGTTTTCAATGCTTCTACAAAAACAGCAACGGAAATCAGCTTGAATGACGTCATGTTAAAAGGCCCAAATCTACAGCAAGACCTCCAATCTTTACTAATAAGGTGGAGACAATATCGAGTAGCTTTTACGGCAGATATTGAAAAATCCAATAAAGCCCACGCTTGCGTTGGTTATTGCAAGACTGAAAACAACGGAGAAACAAAGATCTCGTTAGTAGCAGGAAAAGCGAGATTAGCACCAGTAAACAAATCCATTTCATTACCAAGATTAGAGCTTAGAGGTGCACTACTCCTAGCAAAATTGCTGTCTAAAATTCAACAATGTCTTAACAGCCATAATATCAAGACATATAATTGGACAGATTCAATGGTAGTCCTAGCCTGGTTACAAGGAGAGCCAGGAAGATGGAAGCCTTTTGTCGCCAACAGGGTGCGACAAATATCAAGCATCTTACCTACAAATAGCTGGCGTTACGTCAAGTCAGCTGAAAAGCCAACGAACTGCGCAAGCTGCGGATTGGGCGTCGATCAATTGAAAAACCATTCGCTGTGGTGGGAAGGACCGTCGTGGCTGCAGAACTACGTCCCTGACCAAGAAACTGGGCAAGCAGTGTTTACCACAGACGAAGAAGCAAGAAAAGCCAAGCATATTAATCATATTTCGCAGCAAGAAAGCGAAAACATTTTGGGTGAATTATTAGCAAGATATAGTTCACTCGCTAAACTAACAAGAGTTTTAGCATGGATATCTTTTGAAGATTTCAGCACAGTTCTGGCCCAGTTAGAAGCAGTACTTAACTCGAGGCCACTGTATCCTCTGACTGAAGATCCTAACGACTTAGATTTCCTCTCTCCATCAAGCTTTATCAATCAAAATCAAGACATGACTATATTAGAAACAGAAACAGATATGCGCACGAGATGGCATCTAACTCAAAAAATAGTACAAGATATTTGGAAACGTTGGCATACAGAATATCTTACTCAGCTGACAGCAAGAAGCAAGTGGAGACATTCTCAACCAGACGTTCAACTAAATGACATTGTTACAATTAACGATGCAAACTTACCTCCTGGGAAGTGGGCAGTAGGCCGCGTCGTCAAGCTGCATCCAGGTGCCGATGGCCACATCAGGGTGGTCACATTGAAAACAAAGAATGGGCTTATCAAGAGACCTATTCTCAAGCTGTCTATTCTCCCTGTAAATGATAGGATCGACAAACAAGAGTCGCGTTCCAAGGAAGTGAAAGATGGCAAGCGATATCAAAACAAAAAAGTAAACTACAGTTTCTCATCGCTGGTACTGTTACTTTTGTCTTTCATGAGCATTTTAACCTCAGCTCACTGTTCATACAATGTTACACAATTAAAGGACAATCAAGGTCTTTATGTTGACAAAATTGCAAACATGCAATTAATCAAAGATGAATGGAAGATAGTCACATACTATGACATGAATTCATTTTGGCAAGGTACAGAAGCATGTAGTAAATACCTAAGCTACTTGAATCAATTATGCAACAAGTTTAAAGAAACGTCACATTGTGACGTCATACAAGTTCAATTGCAGCAAGAATTCTCAGAACTCGAGTACTATAACCACCTGTTGCTGAATCAGCATTCCAGCACGCGTCGCGCACGAGATCTGCCCCGCCGCAAGCGAGGCCTTATCAAAGGTGTAGGGTATCTTGCAAACGGCTTATTTGGTGTTCTTGATGAGAGATTCGCCGAGCAATATAAACAAGATATTCAATCAATCATATCATAGACTTAGGAATTCCAACTCCACTGATACAAAACTATACACTCCTCTCGAGCAACAGGGAGCTTGACGAAATCAAGAAGCAACTCCGTATTTTCAAAGCAAGTGAAAAGTTGCCACATCAAGTTTCTTATCACGATGTCCATCACTACACAGCATTTTATGTGGCTATCGGAGTTGTGTTGATAGTTGGAGCAGTCTTCATGGAGCGACGACTGCGTAAAAGGCGAACTGCATCTCTCGTGGTGGCAAGGGCCGCATTGGCGAATCTGCAGCCCGCTCAACACGCAACACCAGCACGGGCAGAGGCTGGGGCCTCTATCTCATCGTCCACGATTCAATATTAGTGTTAGTGCGCGTAATCAGTGTGAGATTCCGTGTGTATCAAGTTACAGTGAAATTCCAAAAGTGCATAAGTTAGACAAGTGTACGGTGCCTATGACTCGTAAAACGGAGTTCAAGTAGAGACTCTAAACATAGAATAAGGACCAATTGGAATCACCTTGTCAATCCTCTAGTATAAGGACCAATTGGCATCACCTTGTTATTCATCATTTCATGTTCATCTCACATTCATCTTCCCGTTCGGGAGCATGTACCTACGGTGCAACCGCACATACTGCAATTCAGCAGTTTACGCCACTCATTCATTACAATTCATAAGAATAAGTTAGTTCGCGTTGGGCTATCAAGACAGCCAGGCGTCCTCATAACAGCCAACAAGGGCCGCGTCACTCACTTCATTCTTCACACAACAGTTCATTAAGCTCATTTTATCCTTAAACCTTTCGGACAATATATCAGTGTTTAAATAATTAAATTCTTTTATTCCATTCATCCATTCATCTAAAGTAATGTATGGCCTAACAAGAGACCATACAGGTTAATTGCATGATAATTATGTTTATGACTAGTATGTTGTCCCACTGCTGGGCAAAGGACTCGCCCATAGCCTTCCACTGTTCCCGATGTATTGTATTTGCTGACCAATCCGTCATAAACACCTCTAAGTTTGATGACTAAGGCGTCGGGGAGGCAACCACCTCGATGCCTAAAACGCTGAAACCCCGCTTGCATCATAAGCAAGTGAGACTCCGAAGTCGCAAGGCACTAAAATTGAAAACTCGGTTCGCCCACCAAGTGACTCCGGGAAAGACTTTGGCACGTGTCATGTGCTGCCGTGCACATTGGGGCTCAGGAGAGGTGCCTTTTAGTCTCCCCAGGGATGTACCCTAACAAGCGCTGCACGGATCGGGTTCCGGGGTTGGCTTTTGAGAGTGCACGGAGCTTTTACTAGTTTTAGTGAGGTAAAAAGCCCATAGTCCCTGGCACTTTCCCCAAAAGTCCAGGCGCTTTTTGAAGGTGACTCGGTTCCCACTGCGTTTGGCATAAACATGCATAAAATTATTTCTTGCAAATAGATAATATTTTGATTTCATTTCGGGATTTAAAATAAAAAGAAAGATATTTTTGCTACAGCAGTTTCGCATTTCAAACTCTACTTTTTCATAGACTTTTTGTACCCACGATTACACTCGCTTGGTCGAATATTTTAAAATGCAGCCAGAATAAAAAAATGCAAAAAACATGTTGAATATCGAATTACAGTATTTCGAGTTATACACGTACACGAATGCTGATAAGCTTGTGGCTTGAACAAAATCATGCAAGTTACTTGCATGATGATTCCTGTTAAAGAAAAAATAGTCCGTTTGTTTGAATATCAAAAAATATTGGATACGTATTTTTTGCTTCAACAACAATACAAAGATGAAATCGAATAAAATTAAAAGTCAGGAGTAGGGGCTTGAGACGTCACTTCTAAGTAAAATGTGTACCAAGGCGTGCCGTAATGTGAAAATTCAACGCAATGTAACGTCGTCATATTTGTTTAAGGAGAATAGAAAAATACACATGTCCAATAGTATTAATCCTCCTGATGGACAGTAAAATAATTTGAGTCATACATACATACAAAATACGCGCGAAAAACATAACCCATTCCTTGCAGTTGAGTAAAAAGAAGTTGTCAACAGACAGATGACGTTTGCCCCTTTCTTTCGTTCATTAACTCTCTTTCAAAAGTCGCGGTCGGTTTCCTGTTAAACCGACTGCAGTCGCAGTACTTAAAGTTTTTAACTTTCAAGAGTGAAACTTGACGCTAAGTAATGCATGTTATCCCTCTGTAAAGTTGCTGACGAAGCTAAATTGCTTTTTGTACAAATTAATCTGTTTTTTGATTGTGTTTTCTGACACGTTTCTTATGTCTTGGTAACAATAAACTTTGATACGTACGAGTAGTTCACTTAATTGGACTGTTTTTATAATTCGTCATTTTGTTTGTATGTATTAGACAATAATTGAGCAGTGGTGGCCCAGTGGTAACGGCCCCGACTTACGTGTCGTAGGTTGTGGGTTCGAACCCAGGCTGGCGCTTTACTTTGTGTAAATTATTTCATCACCACTGTTCTAAAAACGGTGAAGGAAAACATCGTGAAGAAACCGGCATGTCCAAGAAGCAAAAATTTTAAGACATGTGACATCCACCAACCCGCACTGGGCCCGCGTGGTGGATTAAGGCCCATTCCCTCTCTCACAGAGAGGAGGCCTGTGTCCCAGCAGTGGGAACATTAATAGCCTGATGATGATGATGATTAGCTAATAATAAAAAAAATAAGAATCGCAGCAGATGTAGTTAATTACTGCCGAGATGAGAGTAGGAAACGCGTTCAGTAGTTTTTGCGTGAAAGAGCAAATATATAAACACACACACTCACAAACATTCGCCTTTATAAAAGCCAAGAAAAAAAAGTTCACAACCAACACAATATTGCGTAAAAATGTTATGGAACAGATTTATAAGCTAAAGAGTGCGAAGCATGAAGCAAGTTCCAATTTATTTTATGACAAGGTAAATTTTCAGCTTTATATTACAAAGGGTTTTGTAGAAAAAGATCCAGCCCGATTTAGACAGATTTAGACAGTTAGACATTAGACGATTTAGACAGTGTCACAAAATAAAACGTTTTATATTAGATATAGCACTGGTTCGATTGTTTATGAAGATGAATAATTTCCAGTCTTCCAGACGATGTAAAAACACTGCCTTGGGAAGCAAAAAATGTATACCTCAAAATTTTCAAGGAATCTGTTTTCTGCATTTTTAGCTCAAAACATTTCGCATAAACCCGAAACTTTATAAGAACATGAAAAATACAGTATTGACATAGCTGTAGCTCGATTTTTTTGTTAGGTTTTAACACTGAAGCTGCTAACCGATAATGAAATCGAATATAGAAGATGTCTATATATATACCTTAGAACCTTCAGAATGACTTTAAATACTTTTTATCAACAAACCACGCGGACAAAGCCGCGGGTAGGAGCTAATTTTAAATCATCATTAAAGTGATTTTTTTTATTTACATTATCCCATTTTTTTCTCGAAAGTCGCTGTTATAGAGTTACCCCTGTTTATCTTCCGAGGGCAGAATCCCTGTTCGGTTATAAAGCATCGACAGATTTATGAGCATCTCTGGTTCTCATCTGTCCGCGCAGACTGGAGGATATTGCCTCTGAAGCTTTTGTGATTTATAGAATAATAACATAATATTAATAACTTATAATAATAACGCATCCGAACTATTCTGTGTTTTATTTAGCTAAAAAGATTTATCGTTAAAAAAACCGTACAGCGTCTAGACAATTAAAACGAAGATGGTTAAATTCTGGCTGACGGCTCGTTACTGGTTTTCAGCGCACTTAGTCTTTGGTACATTTATCAAGTAATATTATTTATGATTTATCTCGTGATCTTCTTGTGTATGTCACGCACTGCTGGGGCGAAGCCATCGAGAGACACGGCGAAGCAATTGCTGTTTCGCTTGATATCTCGAAGGCCTTTGACAGGGTCTGGCACGCGAGTCTACTCAGTAAGCTTCCTGCTTATGGCATTCCCGCTGGTTTTTGTAGCTGGATATCAGACTACCTCAGTGAACGGTCGATCCGAGTCGTCATTGACGCCTGCTCCTCTGACTTCATGGCTATTGATGCCGGAGTTCCTCAGGGGTCTGTTTTCTCTGCAACTCTTTTCCTGCTGCACATCAATGACCGACTTCAGCCTGGTATTGTTGGGTACGCAGATGACAGTACGGTTTCCTTGTCTCCCAGTTGGGTGATGACAATCTGGTCCAAAACACAGCCGTGTCTTTTTACCGCAAAAAGGAATATTTTCGATTAAACTCCTACTTTTCGGGGTGCGTCTGTTCCTGTGACTGATCGGCTCGAGCTCCTAGGCATGGAGATGACATCCAGTCTCAACTTCAGCGCCTCCATTGAGTACAACACCCAAATTGGGGCCAAAAAACTGGGCATCCTAAATAGAGTGAAGCGATACTTTACGCCTGGACAGCTTTTAACCCTATAAAAAGCGCAAGTCCGATCCTGCATGGAGTATTGCAGCCACCTTTGGGATGGCTCAGCTAAGTATCAGCTTTTCGCGCTTGACTCGGTGGAACGCAGAGCCAAGAGGCTCATTGGCGACGTTGAGCTGGCGGATGCCAAGCTACACAGCTTGGCTCATCGCCGCAAAGTTGCCTGCTTGTCGGTCTTCTACAGACTGTACTTCGGTGAGTGTGCTCAAGAACTCCACGACCTCATCCCACCAGCCCCTTCTACCATCGGACATCTAGACGCACTGCAAGTTATCATTCTTACCTTGTTGCCATTCCACCAATTCGCACCAAGCGCTTCCAAACACCCTTCATAATGCGCACAGCGAATGAATGGAACTCACTACCTGCGTCTGTGTTTCCGAACGCATTCAACCCGAATCTTTTCAAAGTTAGAGTGAACAGGCTTCTTCTGGGTAAGCTCACTCCATCGTCGACTCTGTCTCTGTCACCTATGACCTAGACTAGAGTCAAGAGCAAACCATCACAAATAAAAAAAATAAAAAAAAAAACATGAGAGCTAGTCTAGTTATAAGTCCCTAACATTTTATAAGTTTTCAAAAGATTTAATAATAACAACTTTGCAGAAACGCTGACTGGTTCATATTTTAACTAAGATACGAGATGATGTCTGTCATCACGAGACTAGAACATAATTCCCCAATTTCAGCAGCACTAACTTTGATAGATCACATCTCAATTCCAGCCGAATAATATGATTTTCTCGTTACAGCACTCCACTCAAAAACCAGCTCTATCTCATCTGTATAAGATAGGATTTAGCTCGTATGTTAATGATGAGAATCTTGAATTATGTCACTGCGCGAATTAGTGGATGTATTTGTTATTGTAATTACTAATAACACGGAGTTAATGTGTGACCGTAACTCATCATGTAATGGAGGCTGAAGGGCGACGAATCAAGGTAGATTGGAGGAATTAAGGAGCTGATCATTCAGGCTTGATTAGGTTTCTCATACTTTTATGACTCTTTCAACCCTGTGTCTGCAGAGTTGTAAGTGAGCTAGCACTTTGCCAGTAACTTCGTTCGCGCTTTATTCCTATTCTTCGTCAATTCACTCTTGGCAGAACGATCGTTGTAACCATGTCAAAGTGAGGCTTCAACTCGAGATAAGACACCATCCCTCGCTGTCGGCTGCGGCTCAAACTCGTGTGTCTATGTACCCGACTGCCGAAGGAGGGTAATATCAGTCTATATATTGTATATATGTATGTTTGTTCCTATATAGCGTTCTAGAGACCAAACGCGTTGACCGATTTTGATGACTCTTTCGTCAATCAATCCTTCTTAACCTTGCAAGTGTCACTGGCTGCATTAAAATTGGAAAATGGTGGAATTTGGGCGCCATATTGTGGGGGCCTAATTATTATTTCTAAGGTCATCATAAAGGGTATCAAAATAAAGGGTTTTAATAGGTGATTTCAAAAAATATATAACACTTACATGTCTAAAAAGTTATAAATAAACAAAGTTAAGTCAAAAACCCGACTGCTTAAGATGCGAACTAAAAAGAAGTAAACAAGAAGAAAATCATGCTGTGCAGTCGGAGGATCAAAACCAGATGTATCCTCCGACTGCACAGCATGATTTTCTTCTTGTTTACTTCTTTTTAGTTCGCATCTTAAGCAGTCGGGTTTTTTATTTTTTGATTTAACTTTATTTTCTTCTGCTCTCAGCGTCCAGTTTACGTCTGTGTATAGGAGTGTGGAAAACACTATAGAGCCAGTATGAGCTGGTTTGCCGACGCTTTGGTTATGTGTTCCTATTATTCGAGTTGACTGTAAAAAAAAGAACATGAGCTCCACACGTATTTTTCCCCTAGCTTTTTTCTCACCCAAAAATAGAACCCGTACTAACAACGATCAAAAAAGGCTCTTAGAACCACCAGAGCAATATAACTAATGTTTTGTGTGAAGGGCCGCTAATGAAGATAAATGGAAGATCTCTTGAGTAATTAATGAAAGAAAATGTGTTGATATTTTTGTTTGGAGTGACTTGTAATGTTCGGAGCTAAACGCTGAGGTATGGGAAAATGTTAATTAATATTAATAAGATGGTTAAATAAAAGAAGCAGAGGGCAGGGAAAGGAACTTTTTCATGCGGAAATCCTAATAGATATTTGCAGATAATGAAAGGCACGCCTTCTGACACAACACATTATAAAAATTCTAACCTCTTTTGTAACAACTGACATTTTATTTACTAATAAAATGTCAGTTGTGTCAGAAGAATGTAAACTAGCATCTGCCAGCGGCTTCGCTCGCGTACAAAGTTTTTTGTTGTTTATCCCAGAGGAACATTATACCGAGATGAAAAGTAGCCTTTGTGCTACTCCAGACAATAATCTATTTTAGTGTCAAATTTCATCCAGATCCGTTCAGCCGTTCTGGCGTGATTGAGTAACAAACAAACATCCATCCATCCATCCAAAAGTAAGTAAGATTAATGCCAGATAGCTATAACTACCCAGAGTGTGTTCGGCACATGAACATTTATTTACTTATTTACCCAACACTATCTCTGTTTTGGAAAAATAACCTCTTCTAATATATTTTATCTATTCTTTGCTTGAGCCACCGCAAACCAGCCCAAAGCATCGAACAGCATACACCAATACGTATACTATTGTCGCCACCACTTGCTGGGTCAGCTCTGAACATACATTTACCTAAATTGTATTAATTTACCTCCTCAGTTAGAGGTTGTTTTGATCTATCTGCCAGTAGTAAGTAATGCTTGAATCAATAAAACACCACGATGCGCCACAACAGAAATGTAAATCCATCTGGGGACATATTTCCCCGGCATACCCAAATTCATCCAAGTCAATTGACAGTAAAATCCACTGAATAATAATTCAATTCTCACCGACTTTAATACTGCGAAATCAACCGCAAAACGGCCACAGATTCACCCCTAACCGCATTGACAACTAACCCTCAAATGCTAAAGTTGTAGCTTCACGCAGGAATGCAATAACTCAGGCAGCTCTAATTTAACCCGTAACCGCTGATTCGAGCGACCGATTGAAGGCTAACTTTGTTGAATTGGACTTGTTTGTATCGATCGCTGTTGAGGGTTAAATGTGTTACAAAGTTTTAGTCATCGATTGATTAGAAAGCTTTTGTCATTATATGGAGGATATGAGAGAAGCGAAAAACAAGTGGTTTCCAGGTTCTCAATTTTAAATGTGCTGACAATGCCTAATGTTGACATTGGTTTTAATATAGAATAGGTAGGTACGATTACTATTTAAGCAACAAAGTCGACGGAGCTTAGTTTCTCTAGTGCTAGTTTTAACTAATGTTCGGAGTGACAACTAGTTTTATCTGAAAATCAAACTGATAAGTTGGTAAATTCTAGTCTTGACTAAGTATTTCTAGTTTTAACAAAGGCATTTAGTAAAAACTAGTTTTAACTAGGGAAAACGAGTTCTAACGAAAAATTGGTGTTAACTGTGTATCCGTGCCAAATTATAGCTATTCAATACAGTTGTTAAACATGGAGTACTTTCATAGGCTATAATTATGATTCGAAAATTAAATCTTTCGCATAGGCATCTTTCTGGTCGTGACTTTTGTTTAAGAGCTCGATCTTTACGTTTGCAGTTTAGTTTTAAATTTATAAGTCAATTTAAAATGGTTGTTTAATATATTTAATTACCAGTTTTAATTTAATTATTTTCACATCAATATTTGTCAAAAATCGAATAGGCTGTATCCGTTGTAAAAAAAATGTCCCGTTGCTAAAATGCGCCATTTTATCATTATTATTTTTATTTATTTATATACACTTTATTGTACACCAAGACAAAAACAATATTACATACGGCAACCTTAAAATTAAAACAAACATACAACAGGCGACCTTATCGCGTTCTGCGATCTCTTCCAGGCAACCCAGAATCAAAGAAATGTTTTTTTGTGAATGAAAGATCTAATTCTTTGATTTGTTTTTACTATTTCCCACAACTGTATTGAAAAACGTCGTGTGATACACGGGTGTGTAGGTTATTGCAAAGTCGTGTCATTAAAAACCCTCGCCTTCGGGCTTGTTAATGACAGCTCGTTTGCAATCACCTACTTTCTACCCTTGTATCACAATGTACTATTCTAGTATTAAGAGTCTCTGAGCTAAGCTGCATACGGACAGACAGATATGGCGAAACTATAAGAGTTCCTTGTTGTCTACGGAACCCTAAAAAAATAATAAAAACTATGTATTACCATCGAGCATTTTGATGAGGCTTTTACTGCCTCAGGCGGTCCTTACACCGATATAAAGATAGAAAACGTAAAAACAAAAACGCACTAACACACAACCCTAACAAATATTAAGCTAAGTTTTTATTTACTTTTTACTAACACAATAGCTCTGTAGTTTTTGCCATTGCCCATGGGAAAAAGGCGTGAGTTTGTGTATGTATGTATGTACTAATTTAAGCCGATATTTGTCTAATAGAGGAGGAGCTCGTGGCTAAATAATAACAGCCGCACGGGTCGATCATCAAGGTTAAGCAACGCTTGACGCCTCGGAAAGCACGTTAAGCCGTTGGTCCCGGTTGTCATTTGAAGATCTTTGACAGTCGTTACGGGTAGTCAGAAGCTTGAGATCTGACACCAGTCTTGCCAAGGGGTACCGTGTTACCCAGTTACTGGGTTGTGGAGGTCAGATAGGCAGTCGCTCCATGTAAAACACTGGTACTCAGCTGAATCCGGTAAGACTGGAAGCCGACCCCAATATAGTTGGGAAAAAGCTAGGCAGATAGATAGATTTGTCTAAAAATTAAATAAAAAGCTTTTTTATTTAATGTTAGTTTTTATATTTACCATCGACACGCTAAAGACTTATGTTCTCAGGCCATAATAACGTGTATTGGCGATAAGATAAGATTAACTATAAACCTAAACTGACAACCAGTTTATTTCTCAACCTAGAACAAAATAATCAACTTAGACTTTCGACCTTACCCTCAAAAGCAAAAAGAAAACTCATCTTTTCAGCGGCTTGAAGAAGAGACACGTCTCTAAGAAGCTTGCCCTTTAAAAGGTAATTAACTTCATGATATAGTTCGCAATATGGCTTAAAAGATTAATTATCGTGTCTTATTAACTAGGAGGGGAAATTGTAGAAAGAAAATGGCGTAAGCCCTAAGATTCAAAGAGCTAAGGAGAGAACCGGAGACAAGTTCATTTCTTTCTGTTGCAGCGAAGGCGAGGAGAGGGCTAATTAGTTTCTTATCTTTATAATTTTCTTGGGTCTTGCAGTGTTGCGGTGTAACAGGTTAGTTTATGCATTTTATCAATAATAGATACAATGTTTACTAATAACGTAAACCAGCAGAGTTTTTAGGGCTCTACTCAATAAAAAACAAATTATAGTAATAAAATTAATTTGATATAGAACTTTGCATTTGTTTTATATCGATTTAACTGAGTTAGTACAGATGAAAGATAGTTTGAGAACATGAAATATCAAAGGTCATAGGACTAGAAGATTAGATTTGGAGATACCTAAATCTAAATTGCTTTTCACTCCTGCTGTCAGCTGCTTGAGCTCTGTGCATACTTAGCATAATATTGTACCTTCATGTTGGCCAGAGTATAGACAAAAGTACAATGTTATTTCAACTGCAAAACATTGCAAAAATGTAATACCCAGATTTTTTAATTAACCACTCGATTGCGTTTTAAAACGTAAACCAATAATCGGAGTCAAGTGTTGGTTAACCACTCGTATGCGCCAAAAAAATCCCGAACATAGCCCGTCTGCGCCGGTACCTCGGCGCCATTTTGCGCTATCGGCCCGGTCTCACTAAAACCCCGATTTCTCGAAAGTTTTATATGGGACCCATGTATAAAAGTTATGTTGTTAGAATCGTGATGAAATTATCTATCATATTGCCAAAGGATGTATCAAGTTTTACCATGTAATTTATTTTTGAATATTGTGTAAAGTCAGTGTAAGGGAAATTTTCTCAGGTTTGTGTCAGGTTTGTGTACAAAAATAAAAAAATAAACCAATATTTCACAATGTTTTTATTTTATTTACAACAATACACACTATTCCACAAGAATCTTAAGAAGGTAGTGGAAGATACCAGTGTTAAAGCATAGGTTGGCCAGGTCACAGATCAGCGGGACTAAGATCTCCTTGGCCTGTTTTAGGAAAAGGGTAGGAATTCCGTCCCATCCTGGTGCACTCCCAGAGTCTAGTGACATCAGTATTTTTTCAACTTCCTCCTGAGAGGTGTCTAGGAGAACAAAGGAGGACAGATTAGTGCTGTCTGTGTTACAAGATGTTGGTGGTACGTAACTATTTAAGATGTTCTGAGCTAGAGATTGTCTAATGTTAATAAAATAATTATTAACATAGTTGACTGAATCTAGGGGACTTGATTCTATTTTAAGTAGGACGCCATTTGAGCTCCTGGGTGGCTTATAATTTGTGATGTCATTAATAGTTGACCACAATGCCCGAGGGTTCTTAGCAGATGCTTTGATTTTGTCTCTGTTGAATTTATTTTTTAGTTTTTTTATAAGGTTCCCACAGAAAGTGCGATATCGTTTATATGTTATTACTAGAATTTGATTATGTGGGTTAGATTTGAGTTTGAGATAGATAGAATTTCTTAGTCTAATACACCGTAGGGCACCTGTTGTTATCCAAGCTTTAATCGATTTTTTGCTGTTCGTGATAATTACACTTTTGAAGTTTGAAAGTAAAGCTGTCTTGACCATTTCTATAAGCGCAAAGGCGTAAGTATCAGGGTCTTTGATGAGGTTAAAAAAGGACGTATCAATATTTTTTAGACTATCATGAGCATTTTCATAGTTGACTATTGTTTTGTGCTTTTTGGGTATATTATAGCAATATTTGTTCTCGAGTGATAACAAAATCAGGCAGTGGTCTGTTACGGTTGTATTTAAAACCGCTGTAAAAGCTGTATTTTTTTGTTTATCAAGACTCAGGAAGACGTGATCTAGGCATTCAGCCCCCCTCGTGGGTAGGTTGTGAGATGGTAAAAGTCCATGCGTTGATAGCATATTTAAGTAGGTTAGTCTATTGCTTCTTTCATTATTTGATTCAGTAGGGGAAATAATTAAGTCAATATTAATATCCCCTAAGATTAGAACGTTTTTACTAGGAGTAATATTATCAAGATGATTGTTAAGGGATGTAATGAAGTTACCTGCATGTAGAAATGATGGGGAACGGTAAATACCCAATATAGAGTAATTTGGTATATTTAACTCGAGTCCGGTGGCATTTACAAGGTTTAGTTCTTTAAATTTTACTGACAATTTATTTGTGATGTATACAACTACCCCATCACTTTGGTTAATATGGTGTTTTGTTTGGCAAGATGTGTAATTAACTAATTTTGGTATGCTTTTTTTAGGGTTTAACCAACATTCTGTGAGAATCAAAATATCTACTTCATATTTGAGTTGTGATAGGGTGAGTTGCAAGTCATCAAAATTTTTATATATACTTCTGATGTTTTGAGTTAAAATAATTAAATTGTGTGGTGAATTACCCGTGTTTAATTTTAGTTCCTGTATGTTACACTTTTTCGATTTTGATGGTTTAATCTGATCAATTTCTTCTAGTGTATCGAAATTATCCATTCAAACATGTCAAGTTAGTACTCTCGGGATTGCAACTAGGGTAGTTAGATGTTATGAATAATTGCGGATCAGATTCTAGGAAGTATAACACACGGATGAATTCAGCATTTTGTATAGGGGAAAACAGGGGGTAACAAATTGTATATTTAGAATCTAAGTAATATAGGTTTTATTATAATATAGGTTTATAACTATTGTATCTGGGGTTGTAGACTGCGTGTAAATATGTTGATGTTTGTACTCTGAGCGTGATTATGTTTTTTTGTCAGAGATCAAGTGATGTAAATGTGGGATATAAAGTTGATAGTTGTGATTGTGGTATAAAAGTGTGTAAATATGTAAGTGTTTGTAAGTAGATTTCTGTGATAATTCCAATATATAGTAGACATTTGATATTACTTTTATCATGCTAGGCAACCTATACCCAGCTTGACAAAGGCAACATTGTGTGTAGTCGTGTATAAGTGTGTATAAGTGAAAAAGTGTGTAGACATGTATAAGTTTGTGTGTAGATTTCTGTGCATATTTTGTTGTATAGTAGACATTTAACATATTATTTAACAAATTAGGTGTTGGGCTTAGGTAAGCTGTTATAAATAGGAGAGACAGTTTAGAGATATATATACCCATAGTAAGTCATTGTTCTTGCATTAGTTGTTGCACCTGTGCTTCGTGTTGTATGTGGATAATTTTAGACGTGTCATCTTTCCGGATCAAAACCTTTCCCAAAGAGGTCCAGCAGTACTTATATTTTCCAGCCTTTTTCAGGTCTCGAGCCAAGAAAAACAGACGAGCCCCCTTAGGAGTAAGTTGTTCCGTCATAAAAACAGGAGTGTCTTCGTTGCTTGTGAGGCCTAGATATTTAGCCTGTAGTCGAGTCCTGTTTATAAGGTTGAAGTCTTTCAAAAACATAAAAATGTGAAAAAATTATTGATGGCATGTATCTCGTCTTAAAGTGTTCATTAATTATTTTTTATACTAACATTAATGGATAGACAATTTGATAACGAACATTTCGTAAGGTTTTTTTTTTTCAATAGACCCATATTCGATTTTATAAAGATTTTATTCTAAAATCTGGGCGTATTCACTACCGTAATTCAAGCGCCACCAGTGCCGCTAGGCCAATAGGAATGCTCATATCTCATGCTGATTTTTTGATCAGGGTACGACCTTAATGCATGCCGTTGAAGAGGGTAATGGATAAATTATTCCTAAAATAACCTTTTAGATACTGTTATAAATTAATGGAACACCTCGAGATTTTGACAACAACTGACTTTAATCAAAGATACAAACCACAGATATACTACAACATCTTCCCCTACAATTAAATAATAAAAATAAAATAACAAGTTCATCTATAAAAATTACATAACATAATTATGTATGTACTTAAATTATGCTTACTAATTCATTAAGCTAAGTTGACATTATTAGTACAAAATAAACTATTTCTCTTATCCTTCCATACAAAAAAAAAAAATAAGTACTTAAAATTTAAAAATAAAAGAAACACAAACTTAACTTCCTTAATTTTATAAATAATGAAAAATGTTAATTTTAACATGTACGTATAAGAAAGAAAAAATAAGTAATTTAACTGTACAATAAAAAAAAACATACTTGTAAAACAGGATTTTGTAGTCACAAGCTATGTACCTTATCAGTACCTACTTAGATCTTGACTGTGCAACCTTTTGCTCAGCAAGTTTCTTAGCCCTAAGAGTGAGCGGTCCAGATGTCGGAATAGGTAGAAGCTCACTCTCCTCACTTGTACCTTCATCTGCACGTGCATCACTGAAAGCCTCTTCATCGATTGTGTCAAACACACCGGTTTTAGGTAATTCCGATTTGCATTTAATTAGATGACGACGATTGCGTCTGTACCTGCCACCAGCCTTAGTCTGCACAACATACGAACGAGGAGTACAAGCACGACTCACAACTTTTGCTCTATGTCGTAACTTCCCCTCTAGACAAATAACGGTGTCACCCTTATTTAGCGCAGGCAGAGTTTTACTATGTATATCGTAATACATTTTTGCACAATGTTGTTTGTTCAACATTGCCTGATATTCAGATGGGTCGATAGGTTTAGGTTTGAGAATTTTGGGATGAACAGGTAGCTGGCAACGAAGCCTTCGACCCATCAAGAGTTGTGCAGGAGAACTCAAACCATCCCTGGGCGTATTTCGGAAATTTAAAAGTGCAAGATAAAAGTCACCGTTACTTTCTATTGCTTTCTTCAATATTTTTTTTACGGTTTGAACCGCGCGCTCGCTTTTTCCGTTAGACTGTGCATAATTAGGTGACGATGTCACCTGATCGAAACCCCACACATTAGCAAAACTTTTGAATTCCCGGCTCGAGTACTGAGTGCCGTTATCGGTTATCAGTAAGTTCGGAATGCCATGTCGTGAAAAAATTTCCTTCATATTTTGTATAACTTCATTAGATGTTATATTATTCAACTTACAAACTTCTGTAAAGTTAGAATAATAGTCGACCAAAATAAGATAATATTTTCTTCTATATTCAAATATATCTGAGCCTACTTTATGCCACGGAAGGTCAGGTATTTCAATAGGAATCATAGGTTCTTTAGAGGGCGCGTTTGAGTGCTCCTGGCACGTGTGACATCGCTTTACAAACATTTCAATATCACGAGACATACCCGGCCAAAACATAACCTGTCTCGCGCGCCGCTTGCACCTATCTATGCCTAGATGGCCTTCATGCACTATTCTTAGCATTTTTCCTCTCAATTGACTCGGAATTAACACTACGTTGTCTCTAAAAATCACATCATTAACAACAAACAAATCATCCTTTATCGACCAGTAAATTTGTATATCTTTGTTTACATTGTATTTATGATCTGGCCAACCGTCATTTATGTACCGCATAAGCATTTGGATTTCTTTATCACATTTAGATTCCTTCTTTATAAGACTAAGTTTATCATTCGAAATCGGTATGTTTTCTACAATCATCCGAACTTGATAAATAACATTAGTATAGACCTCTTCACTGTACAACTCGGGCAGTGGCGCCCGAGACAACATATCGGCAATATACATGTATTTACCAGGAACGTACGTGACAATCAAGTCATAGCCCTGGATTCTAAGTAACATTCGTTGTAAGCGCGCTGAGACAGACATCAAAGGCTTTTTAAAAATACTTTCTAGGGGTTTGTGGTCCGATTCCACGACGACCCCTCTTTGACCATACACGTACTGGTGAAAACGCTCGCACGCAAAAACGATAGCTAACAACTCCTTTTCGACCTGCGCGTACCTTCTCTGCGCGTCTGTTAGCGTGCGCGAGGCGTACTCCACGGGGCGACCGCCCTGCAGCAGCACGGCGCCAAGCGCGTCGCGCGACGCGTCCACTGACAGCACGACAGGCTGGGCAGGATCGTATAGCGCTAGTATGCCCGCATCCGTCACAGCTTCTTTCAACTTATCAAATGCGGCGCGCTCACTGTCACACCAACGCCATTCATTATTCTTTTTTAACAAGTTTGCTAATGGAATAGCTATTTCTGAATAGTGTGGTATAAATTTTGATAAATAATTAACCGCACCTAAAAATCGCTCCAGCTCCTTTTTGTCTTTTGGTGATTTTAACTCTTTGATAGCTTTAATTTTTTCATAATCCGGCCTAATACCGTTCGCATCGAACACGTGCCCCAAGAATTTGACCTCTTGAACGCCAAGTTTACATTTTTCTTTATTAAACTTTACGTTAATATGTCGAGACCTCTCTAACAAAGCTTGAAGTCGCCGGTCGTGAATTTGTTTTGTTTCACCCCACACGATAACATCATCAATATAACTCTCTACTCCCTCAAGACCTTCCAGAAGTTGACGAAGTTTCCCATGAAACACTTCTGAAGCGCAATTAATCCCAAAGGGAAGGCGTAAAAATTGGTACCTTCCAAATGGTGTGTTGAAAGTGCACAGATCAGCACTCTCATCATCTAGTGCCACCATCCAAAACCCGGAGTTCGCGTCTAAAACAGAGAAAAACCTTGCGCCGTGTAATCGCGATGCTAACTCCGAAACTGTCGGAAGCTGAAAATGTGCTCGTTGAACAGCTTTGTTCAATTCGCGCGGGTCTAAACATATACGAATCCCGTTATTCTTTTTAGCCACCAATACAAGCGGGTGGACCCATCGTGTGGGATGCGTCACCTTTCGAATCACACCCAGCTGTTCCATTTTACCTAATTCCTCGTGTAAGCGATCGCGTAGACCGTGAGGAATTTTTCTTGATGCACAGATGACAGGTGGCACCTCCTTATCAATCACTATGTGATACTTACCCGGTAAGCATCCTAAACCTTTGAATAAATCTTCGTAACTCGACAGTTCAATGGACCTAATACGTTTCACAAGACCTAAAACCTCGCATGATCTCTGTCCCAGTACACTACTGCATTCCATGTCCGCGATAGCGAATTTTAATTTATAAATAACATCTTTATACGTCCATGGTAATATACAAGTGCCTACAATTGGTATCATATCATGCGTAAATGACATCAAAGGTATCTTCTTTTTTATAATGAGCGATTCATCAAGTCCTAGCTCGCGAAATCTGCGATAAGATAATACATTAAAATCGGCTCCTGTGTCTAACTTAAAGATTTCAACGCCGCCGCCGTTTGTGCACAAGAGTTCCTGGAACCAGTTCTCGGAAGCACTTCTCTCGCTGCCGACCCCGATGGTCGAGATAAAAAACATATCATCTGCCGACTCACTATGATCAATATCATCAACATCGCACTCAACTTCACACACCCGATCAACTCGATTACGGCCACTATTACGATTGAAATAATTCAACTTACAATTGCGCGCGAAATGCCCTTGATTACCGCACGAGTAGCAGGTGATCCACCGCGCCGCACACACGTCACCGCTCGCGCATCCTAGGCCTCCGCAGGCCACGCACGGAGCCGGCGGCGACACTTGCGCGCGCTGGTTTGGGGGCGCGCCGTAGGTGCGCCCGCGCCTACGCCCAGCGCCGCCGGCGCGTGCCGCCGCGCTTGCACTCTGCACCCGCGACGGCCCCGGTAGGCCCCAGGGGTGCCTGGGGCAACCCGCCCCTCGGCTGCGTCCCCTGAATCCTAAATAGTCCACATGTGCTGTGCTCTCGCCGCTGACTCCAACACTCGACATTTGGAGCTCGCTCTCCTGCGAGGCCTCCATAGCGAGACAGATCTTCATCGCCTTGTCCAGATCTAGATCTTCGCATCTGAGCAGTCTATCTCTGACTGCACTTTGACGAATGCCGCATACAATACGATCTTTGATCAGATCATCTTCTAATGACGAAAACTCGCACTTTTTGCTCAATAGACGCAATGCCGTGAGATACTGTTGGATAGATTCACCCCCTTCTTGATTTCGAGTAAAAAACTTGTACCGGATGAGAGTTACGTTCGATTTCGCTCCAAAATAAGCATCGAATTTTTTCAATAGCTCAATTACGTCATCACGTTCATCTTCTTTCTCGAAAGTAAACGTCTGATACACGTCAAATCCTTCCGTACCAATGAGATTCACCAATAAGCTAGCTTGAACACTCGATGGTTCCGTGTGTACTCCTGATGCCTTAACAAACAGGAGGAATTGTTGTCTCCACTTTTTCCAAGCATCAGCGCGGCCAACAGGCCCTCCAGCGCCGTCCAAGTTTAATTCTGATGGCGGCCGCGCGTGTTCCATCGTAGAACAGCGTAATCCGTGTGATTATCAGCAAAAATCAATATCGTACGTTATAATATGCTCGCAATTGTCAATGTTATTGAATTTAACCCACGTAAAATAGCAATTTTATCGCAAAACCGCTGCCACCATGTTATAAATTAATGGAACACCTCGAGATTTTGACAACAACTGACTTTAATCAAAGATACAAACCACAGATATACTACAGATACTGTAGATGAGCTTATTGGCAAGTGTTCGGAGTTAACCGAGGTAACCAGATTATTGGTTAAGTATTTTTCAAACTCTACTATTCCCTTAAGATCTGTCGTTAACGTAGGCTTTAATAGTAGGTCATCTATGCACTTTTGCCATCTCATAGGTAGTTCATTGATCCCTTTACTAAAAAAACCATTCGGACGGGAATCAATAAAATCTTTGAAGGCGCTTTGGACTGCCCCATCGGAGTTGAATTTTTCCCTTTGCAAGAAGTTATCAAAATTTCGAAAAAAATGGTAATCTGTTGGAGCAAGGTCCGGGGAGTACGGTGGATGTCTTAGAAATTCCAATTGAAGCGCCTCTAATTTGGTAGCAGTCTTTTGTGCAGTGTGTGGTCTAGCATTGTCCTAAAGCAGCAATGGCCTAAAACAATTGACCAGCCTCGGCTGTTTAGCAGCTAGCTAGCTTCCATCATGGTTTGCAGTTGCTGACAATAGACTTCCGCCGTAATCGTCTGGCCAGATTTAAGAAAAACCGGCACTAGTCCACCAAAGAGCGTTTGGTGGAGTAGTGCCGGTGTCATTCACTACTCAAGTATTTTTTTTTGAGTAAATTTTCGTTTGGGGCAGGATTTGGCTGGTTCGCCAGGGTTCTGCCATTGCAATGAGCGTTTCCGATTATTGTACAGGATCCTTTTTTCATCACAGGTAATGATTTGGTTTAAAATCCCTTCATGATTGTGCCGGTTGAGTAATGTAACGCAGCAGTCGACGCGCGTTTGTTGGTTTGCTGCACTAAATCCATGAGGTACCCACCTTTCAAGTTTTTCACCTTCCCAATTTGCTTCAAGTGGATTAAAATAGTTTTACCACTAACACCGCAGCCTGCAGCTAACTCGGACGTGGTTTGCGATGGACCCGCTTCCACAATAGCCTTCAGTTCTTCATTATCAACTTTGGTCTGCGGCTGTCCACGGGGCTTGTTCTGCAGGTCGAAATTTCCAGAACGAAAACGTTGGAACCAAAAACGCACTGTGTTTTCTTTTGTCACACGATCGCCATACACATCATTAATCCTTCGAGCCATTTCGAGCCAGTAGGCGCAAAGAAAAACAAAAGAGGAAAAAGCAAATAAATTACGCTGAGGAATTACGGTTTTCAGTAAATAGCTGTATAAATTTAAATTCCAAACCAAAGAAGAGATATTTGAGATCAAAGTGGGCAGTACGACAAAACGCCAATTTCATAGGTAAGGACCTAAACTACAATTTAATTCAGAAACCGGTTTTATTTCATTACGTTAAGATGTCGTCAAGTCATTACGAGATAGTGGGCAAACGAAAGCCTATCCATGTTAAAGAATCAAATTTTAGGTAAAACGGTTAATAGTATTTAAACGAATTGGGTATCCGGTAAGAAGATTAACCAGCCACTTTTCAATAAGCACTCTACAGTATCGAAAAGGTCAAGGTCATTTCAGCAAGACTTTCCTCCACCACTCCTCTTCAATGGAACTCATTAGCGGCAAGTTTTCTTATAAAATAAAAAATACCTAAATGAAATAAATCATTCTTTAAAAAAAGATTATTCAGCCCGTTGTATTTTTTTCTTTTTGTAATGCATAATGGTCAAGTTCTCAGAATAGCCCGAATAACATGAACATAACCGGTGGGATGAGAGTGTACCAGGGTGTACTGTATACATTTGCTTACCCCTTGCGAGCGTACCAGTGTGATGTTATGTTATGAAATGGTGTTAACAATAAATAGACATGCGATTGCAGCAATCCCAAGAGATTGGCTGTCATTTACTGGAGAGTTCTGTTTTATATCTCCTCAGTTGTTCCTCTGATATTCACAAAAGGACATGGCTAAATAAAGTATGGTCGACTGCCCTAGCAATGTATAAACATTTTAACTACTTATATGTAATGCTGAATAGCTGAATATTAGTATTTAGTATGAAAAAAGTTACAGACAGTTTTTATATCGCCACAATCCTGAAAATAAAATCGTAGAAACTCCTATATTAATAGGTATACAAACTTGTAAAAGAATAAGATTTTGCTATGATACTTTATTAAGGCGTTTAGAAGAGCTCGTGGCTTAATAATAACAGCCGCACAGGTCGATCTTCAAGGTTAAGCAACGCTAGCAGAGGTCATTCCGTGGTTCCATCGTGTACATAGCGATTCCTTCGTGCTTTGGAAAGCTAGTTAAGCCGTTGGTCCCGGCTGTCATTTGAAGATCTGTCATTTGTGGCTACACCAGAGTTTATGCATCTCATGACGAATCAATACGCAATTGAAACAAGACCATACTAGTTGGCTCTGTATTAATACGTAATACCCGGCGAAAGGAACTTCATTCAAAGTGAGTTAGTGTCAGCACTATTTAAGTGCCGTTTCTTTCCAGATTTTGCCAATAATTTCTCAAAATCAGATAAATGCAATTAACATCTAAGGTTCTATCTCTAAGGTTTTGAGATGTATAGCGAAAGGTACAAAAATAAATAATAATGAATACCTACTGTTCGTTTCGATTTACGCAAATGCCTTTAAAAGTAGGTTTATTGACTACAATTTTTTGTAGAACGTAATCTTATGTTCTTCTTGTCAAACAAAAACATGAAAATACTTATAATTATTTGATTAATTCACGAAAGTTCTAGAAGAATAATAGAACTGTAATAATTCATTAATGAATATTTGAGATGTATTCCGATAGGTACAAAAATAAATATGAATGAATACTGTTCGTTTCTACTTACGCAAATGTCATTAAAAGTAGGTTTATTGACTACAATTTTTCGTAGAACGGAATCTTTTGTTCTTTTTGTCAAACATTAACATGAACGAACTTTTAATTGTTTGATTAACTCGCGGCAGTTCTAGAAGAATAATAAAACTGTAATAATTCATTAATGAATATTTGAATGTTACGAGCTAGTGAAAAATTTCGATACATGCTAAGGGCAGTTGTTTAGCCATGTCCTTTAAATAGGACCAACTTGGGAAAATCGGTCCACAATTGACGGAAATATCGGTGAACAAACACAAAATAAACAAACCTACAGTCGAATATAGAACCTCCTCCTTTTAGGAAAGTCATATAAAAATAAAATCACGGTTCCTGAGAAGTAGGCCACGGCAGTGGAGCAGCAGGATTAAGTTGACTTAGCTTAATAAAAGTATACTCTGTACCATACTTTCATATCGGAGTAAGAAACTCCGAACACTTGCCAATAAGCTCATCTACAATATCGAAAAGGTTATTTTAGCAATAATTTATCCATTACCCTCTTCAACGGCATGCATTAAGGTCGTACCCTGACCAAAAAATCAGCATGAGATATGAGCATTCCTATTCGCCTAGCAGCACTGGTGACGCTTGAATTACGGTAGTCAATACGCCCAGATTTTAGAATAACATCTTTATAAAATCGAATAAAGGTCTTTTGAAAAAAATAAACCTTACAAAATGTTCGTTATCAAATTGTCTATCCATTAGTGTTAGTATAAAAAATAATTAATGAACACTTTAAGACGAGATGCATGCTATCAATAATTTTTCACATTTTTATGGTTTTGTTGGAAGGAGATTAGTGACACATATATCTCTTTAAAAAAAAGTGTACTACTATTTTAGAATCAAAATTATGTAGAAATTTAATGTATTTTTATTAATTAATATTTATTTTTAAATAAAGAGTAGATAGCTCTTAAAAACTGCACAAAATTCGACTAGCGCGGCGTTTTTCTCGGGGAGGCGCCTTAACGCGAGTTTCTTGTAGAATATGCGACGAAAGCGAATCCGCGGGAAATCATTTGATTTGATAATTAATGTCTAAGATAAACTTTAAAAATGACACATTGGCACTTGCCCGTATTCCACCAAGGTGGAGGTCTTGGCCGGGATTACATAAAAAAACAGCCAAGTGAGTGTGTGTTTCGCACATTTAGGGTTTAGCACCAAAGTAAAAAATCAGATTTTCATTATATTGGTATTTGTTAGTAAAATATACGTAATAATAAACATTATCTCCAAATTTAAAATTCTTTCATTAAAATTCTTTATTCAAAAGGTCATTGGGAAGTTAAAAAAATCTTCGGAACAAAATTGTGTGACAGACGACGGACAGACAGACACGTGAGTGACAGCAATAGGGCTCCGTTTGGACCCTTCAGGTACGGAACCCTAAAAATTACCCAGTATCAATTTTCCGTACCTTTTCATACTCCAACCACTTTTCGATACGAAAAGGTCAGCAATACTTTACCCATCGTCCCTCTTCAACGGATCTCATTAGCGGCGAGTTTCTTGTTGTTCTTAGTCTGACTGACTTGTTCTTTGCTATTATTTATTCAGCGGCTTTATCTCAAGCTGGCGTAATTAACGGAAGTGCTGGTCGACTGTGTTGAGGTGTTTTTCTTGAGGGCAGACTTGTTGATCTGTTGTTCTTAATAAGCTTTTCACCACGATAATTTTTGTTCATAGTTATTTTACTTACTGTCTAGTAGACGGCTTTTCAAACATAATATAATATTTACTTATTAATCCATTTATGCACACACATAATATACATACTAGAAGTAGGCACAGAAAAATAGATACAGAGGTGATGCTTATTTTTAATGAAATCTCTTCCAGCATACCTGCGAAAGGATAGATGATAAAAAAAGAGATTGAATCAATTTGAAGGAATGGATTAGGAAATCGTTTCAGTTATGAGGGAAACTGTGATTTAGTGTATGATGCATGTTGGGTTATGACATACTTTCAATCCAAAGCAAATATCAACATTTCTGACTGACACAACAACTCCTTGTCAGTTCAAACATGCCTGTTTATGACTTAAAATAAATTCTTTGAGTTTGATATAATTATTTTATTGATATGTCAACTGCTAAAACTTAACTTAAACGAACATGAAACTCAAAATACATAAAAACTAAAAGTATACTATAATTTCAGCTAAACTAAGTAATAAAAAGCAGGTGCTCCTACATTTTGTGTGTAATTGAATTCGACGAGTAAAGTTACGCCATTGTCTTCGGATATCAACTCTTTAAAAAGTGCATCGTATAGCAGAGATACTGTGTAATATTTTTGAACATGGCGAGCGTACAAAACAGGACGGATAAGGTTAGATCTAAGATCAGAGTAACGGGTGATTATTCGTATTTGAAAGAGGTTTAAGTCTTATTCGTGACGATAATTGGTTAGCAAGTTTATCCGTAACCGACAGTCACTTACAACAAGTTTTCGTGAGGTTAACAATTATATTTTCGTGGGGTTTCTTTTGTCATGTCTCTGAAGTTAAACCATACTCAGAGGTTCTGGACAGTCGAGAATCTATTAATGAAAGCGTCATATTAGCGATTGGGAAAATATGAAAAAGTTATGGGATTGTCAAGCATTATAAAATTGTCACGTGACTTATTCCTAAAATTTTCGACCTTTCGACCATCGCCGTCGATGGTACTTGGCCAGAGCCTTAGGTCTCTTCATCATCATCATCATTTCAGCCGAAAAAAGTCCACAGCTGGACATAGGCCTCCAAGCGTCGTCACACTGAGCGCACAGGACTGTTTCGTATCCACCGGACCCTCGCAGCCCTAACCAGGTCGTCGCTCCACCTAGAGGGAGGCCCACCAACGCTGCGTCTTCTGGTCGCCACACCAGAACTTTTCAGTCTATCCATTACGCTATCCATTCTGAGTGCAATGTGCCCTGCCTACTGCCACTTAAGTTTGGCAATTCTTCGGACTATTTCAGAAACCTTGGTTTTCTTGCAGATATCTTCATTTCTGATTCATTCACGCAAGAAAATGCCGAGCATAGCTCTCTCCATTGACCTTTGGGTGACTTTAAGCCTTCTGATAAGGCCCATCAGGTCTCTTAGGTGTTTAAAATCTAATCGAATACCTACGTCCTTAAAACCATCTAAAATCAATATTTACAAGCCACATCAGCCGACTATTCACGGGATCTGTGGCATGTTCCATGAGTTTACATATATAGTCATGTATTTCAGTTATGTGATCACATAAACACATATTCCTTACCATCACAACGATTATTCAAGTCCAAGAAATTCCAGCATTCTCTGCATAAAACGGATCGCTGACGTCATTATATTATATGAGAGAGAATAGAACGCATTTTTGCTAGAGCCGTGTCAACATTCGATATCCTTGCAGTGACTGACGTTTGAACTTTGCACGGATAAAAGAATAAAAATTCATGTGGAATGATTAAGAATTTTCAGATTTTTTTGCCGAAGTTGTTTGGTATTTTCACTTTTTTGGGAATTGTAGGGTGATGAAAATGGATAGAACGGTGTGAAAAAGTTTGACGATGTTATTTTTATGATACCCGTAAAATGGTGTTTTTTTTGTTCAGAGAATTGGAAGCAGTAAATTTAAACGTGACTATTGCATTTTTATTGTTATTAATAAGAGATTAATTTAATTTAAAGGTTAAAGATTTAAATAAAGAATTGACATTGACAACTTTGATGTTTTATTTTAGCGGTAGGAAGAAAAGAAGGCTTAAACCTTGAGAAACATCGCAAATTGTTAAAACTGCTGTTCTAATAAAATTAACAAAAAAAAATGCACTTAAAAAGTGAATCATCTACACCAACGATCGATGCTTTCAAGAAAGGGATGCATTTAGTGGTTGAGTTTAAATAAAATTAAATGGAATTATCTCAAAAGGTATACAAGTATTATACTATTTAGCACTGCTGGCAAAATTAATCCTCCCCATTTACATAGCACGTTATTCAAACAAACTATACTGTAGATAAGGTATCCTTACAACTAAACATCCAAAGATTACATACATTTGAAGCTACTTGAGCGCAGACGTCTTGAACGCTGGCAGACAGTTAAGGATTACAAATTCAATATCCCGTGGAGTGTTCAGCGCCAACAAGTGGTACTTCAACTTTGACTACTAGTAACAATTTGGTTTTTAGGTAGAAAACGAGGTATATATCCATAAGTAAATAGTTTTCTGTGTTTTGGAGTGAAGTGAGCGATTTCATAATTTACAACAACATTTAGAAATAAAAGTGTTTTATAAAATTAAGGATGCGAGCCAGCGCTTTTTGAACATGTATCTGACGTGTATACATCTGTCACTTACTCGATCTCAAATTGATACCGCTCTAAGAGCTTATGGTCACCCCCCTGGTCTTTCAGAAATAATCACTATATGAACTCGTTTTGTGATTGTTACATGAGGTAGGATTCCCACGGCCTTAACCAGGTCACCAGTCCGCTTTGGTGGTAGCCTTCCTTTGTTAGGTTTCTACGCCTTCCGGTAAGCGTTCGCCACTCAATAATTTATAAATATGGAATTCATTTATGGAATAAATAATGTGCATTTATATATATTTTGAGACATCAACGTAAAACTTATATTTTGATTAAACCAATTGATAGGTTTGAATTAGTCAATGAAACATAAATCCATACTCATCATCGTTTCAGCCGAAAGACGTCCACTGCTGGACATAAGCCTCCCCCAAGCGTCGCCATACTGATCGGTTCTGTGCGTTTCGCATCCACCGGACTCCCGCAGCCTTGACCTTCCCACGCTGCGTCCTCCGGTACGCGGTCTCCATTCCAGAACTTTTAGGCTCCAACGGCCATCCGTTCTGCGTGCAATGTGTCCTGCCCACTGCCACTTAAGTTTGGCATTACCGGTCGGGGGTTCGGGGGGTTTGTCGGTTAAATCCATTTTATTTTTTACAAAATACACAATAAAAACAAACATACAGAAACACCTCCTTTTTGAAAGACGGTTATTCTGTCTGTTGTGTGTGATATTGATGATGATTTATGTTCCAGTGTGTATTGCCAGTGATAACCTATGGCTTTGAGACGTAGTTGCATACAATGGGCCACCAGAAAGCTTACAGTGCCCAAAGGGCAATGAAAGGTGCTCAGAGTATCCTTTCGTGACTGAATCAGAAACGTAGAGATCCGCTAGAGACCAAGGGATCATCATATCATCATCATATCAGCCGAAAGACGTCTACTGCTGGACATAGGCCTCCCCCAAGCGTCGCCACATTGACCGGTCTCGTGCGTCCCGCAACCAGCGGATCCCCGCAACCTTCACCAGGTCATCGGACCACCTGGTGGGAGGCCTTCCAACGCAACGTCTTCCGGTTCGCGGTCGCCACTCCAGAACCTTTCTGCCCCATCGGCCATCCGTTCTGCGAGCAATGTGCCCTGCCCACTGCCACTAAAGTTTGGCAATTCTTCGGGCTATGTCGGTAACCCTGGTTCTCTTGCGGATCTCTGAATTTCTGATTCGATCACGCAAGGAAACGCCGAGCATAGCCCTCTCCATTGCCCTTTGGGTGACTTTGAGCTTTCTGATGAGGCCCATTGTAAGCGACCACGTCTCAGAGCCATATGTCATCACTGGCAACACGGTCATAGACTTTCGTCTTGAGACACTGTGGTAAGTTGGACGAGAAGATACCGCGCAACTTCCCGAACGCTGCCCAGCCGAGTCGGATTCGACGGTTGACCTCTGTCTCGAAGTTGGCCCTACCCAACTGGATCGTTTGTCCCAGGTAGACATAGTCGTCCACAACTTCGAGTGTAGAGTCTCCGACCTTGATAGGAGTGGGTGTAACATGGGCATTCAACATCACCTTGGTTTTGTCCATGTTCATCCTAAGACCCACTCTTAAGGAAGCTCTACTGAGGTCATCGAGCATTGTACTGAGGTCCTCCATGGTCTCAGCCATAACCACTATATCGTCGGCAAACCGAAGGTGAGTGATGTACTCGCCATTGACGTTGATGCCTAGCCCTCTCCAGTCCAGAACCTTAAAGACATCCTCCAGTGCAGCGGTAAACAGCTTCGGAGATATGACGTCTCCCTGTCTCACACCTCGCTGCAGACGGACTGGTTCCGAGGTCTGATCCTGAAGTCGAACTGACATGGTGGCGGTTTTGTACAAACACTTCAACACTTCGATGTACCTGTAGTCAATTTGGCACCGCTGTAGAGACTGTAGTACAGCCCAAGTCTCGATCGAATCGAAGGCTTTCTCGTAGTCCACAAACGCCAAACAGAGAGGCAGGTTGTACTCTTCAGTCTTCTGTATAACCTGCCGCATCGTATGTATGTGGTCTACGGTGCTAAAGCCTTTACGAAATCCGGCTTGTTCGGGAGGCTGGAAATCGTCAAACCTGCGCGCGAGACGATTCGTGATGACTCTTGAAAACAGCTTGTATACATGGCTAAGAAGTGTGATGGGCCTAAAGTTCTTCAGTAGGGCATTGTCACCCTTCTTGAAGAAGAGTACCACCACACCCCAGCACCATGCTTGTGGCGTTTTCCCTTCGAGTATGACGGAACTAAACAGCGTCTGAAGGGCCTTAAGTATTGGTTTTCCACCCGCCTTCAGGAGTTCGGCCGTAATTCCGTCTTCCCCCGGTGCCTTGTTGTTCTTAAGCTGTTTCAGAGCCATCCTAATCTCATACAGGCTGACGTCGGGAATGTCTTCGGTATAGTGTCGGGTCAATCTAGCTCTAGGGTCATTCGCTAGATTCGCGACGGGTTTACTGGTTGACGTGTACAACTGCCCATAGAATCTCTCGATCTCCCTCAGAAGCTCCGGTTTGGCGGAAACGATCCTGCCATCATCGGTCTTCAGTTTCGTGAGCTGGCTCTGCCCAATAGACAGATCTCTTGCAAAGACCTTGGAGCCCTTATTCCGCTCAATCGCGTCTTTGATACGCTCGGTATTAAAGCGGCGGAGGTCGCTTTTCAAGGACTTTGAGATCCGTCTATTTAGCTGCCGGTATTTCAACGCATCGTCTGAAGACTGCAGGATCATCTCACGCTTCTCCTCCATGAGCTTGAGAGTTGGATCAGAGAGTCTTTTGTTCCTATCTGTACGGCGGGTCTTGAAAAACTTAGACCCGACCGTATGGACAGCTTCCACGAACCCATCGCTGTAATCGTCCACGGAGCTCCCTAGGCACTCGAAACGATTCTGGAGTTCGAGCTGAAAGTTCTCGGGGTTTTGGACCTGGATATGTGCTGGACGGAGCGTGGACTTCATCAGTCGAGACCTTTCAAGCTTAACATTAATGTTCAATGTGCCTCTTACCATGCGGTGATCGCTGCCGGTTTTCACCGAATTGATCACAGAGACATCATTGAACATTTGCTTCTTGGTTGACATGATGAAGTCGATCTCGTTTTTAGTTGCACCATCGGGGCTTTGCCAGGTCCACTTCCTGTGCTCACGCTTTCTGAAGAAGGAGTTCATCATGTAGAGGTCCTCCTTCTCCATAAAACTGGCCAGTAGGTGACCCCGGTGGTTCCGACGTCCAACTCCAAATTGCCCCACTTGCAGCTCATCCACGTCTCGTTTGCCCAGTTTCGCGTTGAAGTCCCCCATGACAACGGTGAAATGAGTTTTAAAACCATGCATGGCTCTAGATATATCCTCATACATGGTCTCTACCTCGTCGTCGGGGTGTGCCGAGGTCGGGGCGTACACCTGTATGACCTTCAGCGAATATCTTTGGGATATTCTGAGTATAAGGTACGCCACCCTGGTCGACACACTCTCGATCTTCACCACGTTGTTCACAAGGGACTTGTGGACGATAAACCCGACACCACCCTGGGACTATCGGTCACCCTCTCGGAAATAGAGCAGGTTACCGGATTTGAGGATTATCGAGTCCTCCCCCTCTCTTCGGACTTCAGATAACCCTATAATACTCCATCGCAACCTGCTTAATTCTTCCTCGAGTTCGGCTATCTTCTCATCGGTCCGGAGTGTTCGCGTGTTATATGTTCCCAGGTCCAGTCGTCGGTGTTTATTGGGGTAGCCGGGTCCACTCCGGGGATTCTTCGCATCCCTTGCCACGCCATCGCCTCGGCTGCTACCGTAGACGGGCTGCCGGGCACTCGGGGCCGTTTTATTTGTGTGCTTCTCATATTCGTTTTGGGGGGGTTTGCCATAATCGCCACGCTTGGCAGGCGGGTTGGCGATCGCAGTTTGTTGTTAAAGTGTCCAGAAAACGCTGCTGCCCATTCTCTGGTGTGTCCCTTAGTCGCCTCTTACGACACCCACGGGAAGATATGGGATGGTGAAATTCTTTACGTCCGTCACCATACGGTGCGAGACCAAGGGATACCGGCTATAAATTTGGATGAGACCAGACACATGGATTCGGACATGAGAAGAAAAAGGACAAGAATATTCCCTTGGTTTATGATTGCCGATTTTCATGCGGGCGAAGCCTCTGGCAAAAGCTAGCTATAAATCATCATCATCATCATCCTTTTAATGTTCCCACTGCTGGGAAACAGGCTTCCTCTCATAGAGGGAGTGGGCTATAATCCAGCACACGGGCACAGTCGGGATTGGTAGATGTCACATGTCTTAGAATTTTTGGTTTTATGGCATGCCGGTTTCCCCACGATGTTTTCCTTCACCGTTTTGAGAGTATGTGAAAGATGTAGTAGAAAAAGTAAAGGATGAAATAAATTATACATAGTAAAGCGCCTGCTCGGATTTGAATCCATGACCTACAACTCGTAAGTCGAGGCCGTATATAATGGGCCACCACTGCTCAGCTACAAATGGGTAAAAATAAAATCAAATTCCAAAAAGCCCACATTGAGGAGGTCTCAAAATAAACAAACTGTTACGAAATTTTAATGTGCTTCAAATTATGTTTCCTTCTAAATAAACTAACTAGCTTCTGCCAGCGGCTTCACCCGCGTAAATGTCGAAAATTATTCCAAGGTAACATATTCCCGGGACTAAAAGTATCCTACGTGCTATTCCTGACTATAATCTATCTCTGTGTCAAATTTCATCTAGATCCGTTCAGTAGTTTTTACGTGAACGAGTAACAAACCTACAAACACTCTTATACACTCACAAACTTTTGCCTGTATAGTATAAGTGTGATTAATGACAAACAACAAAATCTCTCTTCCATTTTTAGGGCAATTTCCAAAATGAAAAGAATGTTATTTCTGTAAAAACATTTTCTTTTCAGAGTTTCCGGTGAGGCAGTATCTTTAAGGCAAAACAAATTTTATGAAATTTTTCTGACGACAGGAATTTGGAAGTAAAAAGGTTATTTATTGGCTTAAATGTAATATTCCCTTTTCTATTATTTTTATTACTGATCTTCCGAGTGCAACACAGGCACCCAGAAAAGACCTTTACTTTGTCCTCTCAAATACGGTGACAGGAAACATAGTGATTAAACCGGAATGTGCTTGAGCCAAAATTTCGAAGACATGTGACATTCACAAACCCGCGCTGGGATTGTGTGGTGGATTACGCCCCATATTTCTCACAGAGAGGAGGCAGTGGGAAGAGTGGGCTGATTATGTTGATATAGACTTGGCGATCATTGTGCCGATTGTCGTTACGGCCAACGGCCTGGTGGCCAAAAACTTCGACGACCATCTGTCGAGGCTGTCATTGCGCGGTTGGATCAAGGGCCTGAAACAAAAGGCTCCTTGATACAGCTTGCATTTTGAGGAGGTTCCTGTCTCTGGAGTCCTAACCAACGGTAGCTTGGACCCTGCTCCCGACACCGGCGGACAACCATATTTTTTTATATTATAAAATGTTTTTATTTATGATTTGTTTTTTATTAAGAAATATTTAAAAATGTAGATATAAAATGTGTACAAAATTGAATAAACGGAATAATAATGAATACAATAATTAATATACCGAAGATATTCCGGACGTCAGCTTGTACGAGATTAGGATGGCTCTGAAACAGCTAAAAAACAACAAGGCGCCGGGTGATGACGGAATCACGGCTGAACTCCTGAAGGCGGGTGGAACAACTGTCCTTAAGGCCCTTCAGAAGCTGTTTGATTCAGTCATACTCGAGGGCAAAACGCCACAGGCATGGTGCAGGGGTGTGGTGGTACTCTTCTTCAAGAAGGGTGACAATGCCCGGCTGAAGAACTATAGGCCCATCTCACTTCTTAGCCATGTCTACAAGTTTGTATGGAAGTTCTGGGATGATGGAAAATTCCACGGGTCTTAAGTAAATGAAGACTTCGTGCACTGGAAGTATTTTTTGACCGATTTTCCAAATTTATTTTCTATGTTCGTCTGCATGTTTACCGATTTCAATAAAAAAAAAATTGTTTGAAAGAGTCTGTTCCTGAATTGGTCCGATTTAAATTTGGAGAAGATCTGATACTTAAAGAACTTTGGCGATATACCACAAAACTTTTCAATAAATGATAGCAAATCTTTCGGGGTTGCTGCAATTGCATGTCTGTTTATTGAATACACCATTTCATAACATAACATCAAGCCAGTGAGCTCTGAAGGGGTACGCAGATCTGTACAGTTCATATTTATTTCAATTAGGCCAATAAGCGGCACTTTTGAACGTCAAACTACCGTGCATTCGGAAAAGCAGCTTGTCATCCTGGTATACTCTCATTCCACCGGTTATGTTCAAGTGCATGTTATTCGGTTAATCTATTTTGGCATCACTTGGGCGTTATAGGTACTTTACTGTAGAACTTGACCATTATGGGCCACAACGATAAGTTGAATCATAAAAACTTTTACAAAAAAATACAACCGACTTCCAAAATTGAAGTTATTTTTTTCACTTTGTAGTGATAATGTTCCCTTGGGATAAGAAAACATTTTTCACGCGGGCGAAGCCGCTAGCAAAAGCTGGTTATATATCTTGACATCTCAACAAGCAGAGATAAAGTTAAGGTAAGGAAAGTGTACTAATAAGAAATAACCCTAAGTTTACAAGAAAAACAGTACAAAACAAACTGTTAGCTTCGCCACCTGAGCTTACAAAGTAAATAATAAAGTTAAGCCGCTGACGCGTCGCTAGTACCCAGTGAGGATGTGGTTTATCGGAACCAAAGCTGGAGTCGGATACAGAGGTGGTGGCAGAAGACCGATGTGTTAAGGGCAGACTTAATAAAATAAAATATCACAAATATATTTTAGTCAGCCTCTCTGATTTCAATTATTAAAAAATAATTAGAACTTGTGTCAGAAAGCACGTACGGTAAGAGGTTCCCCATACGACGTGCATAAACCTGTTCGTACACGTTAACCACAGCCACCAGGCGCGTACCACTGGCCGCTATCCATTGCTTCGACCTCCGATTAAAACCTCCGATTTAAAGTATCGGGGCCGAAGTCTAAACCGGAGCTGTAATATCAACCGGAAGTTCCGACTTGTCGGAGTCGGAGTCAAATCTCCGTAACTTCCCTAGTACCCAGCTAACCGCGGCACGGAAACCGCAGCCTTATGCTAACTATACGAACTTTAGAATATGAATAAGTTCGTAAGTAAGAATTTACTTTGTAATCTGTATGCAAAGGCGAGTTTGACATGTGGCACAAATGTTGTTATCAGTGCTGTAACTATTCTTAGCAAAGGGCTATAAAGATGATTGGAAAACATTGTAAAAAGTCTAATTAAAAGAGAAAAAAAATGAGATTGAGAATAGTTAGAGACATCCACATATTTTTAATGCGTCTACCCTCTGTCTTTCCCTTGCTCGGATTGTCCACGTCTCAGCTCCATAGAAGAAAATGGGGAAAATTAGTGCTCCGACTAAACGGGCTTTGGTTTTATAACTTATGCCACGTTTTTCCAGATGTTCTGCAAGCGTGTCATAGCATCCATCGTTTTATTTCTGGAACGCAGCTGCCTTCAGTATTAATAATAGACCCCAGATAAATGAAACTATCTACAACTTCGATGCCTTGGATGTTTTTAATAATTGAAATCAGAGAGGCTGAATAAAATATTAAAAAATAATTAGAACTTGTGTCAGAAAGCACGTACGGTAAGAGGTTCCCCATATGACGTGCATAAACCTGTTCGTACACGTTAACCACAGCCACCAGGCGCGTACCACTGGCCGCTATCCATTGCTTCGACCTCCGATTAAAACCTCCGATTTAAAGTATCGGGGCCGAAGTCTAAACCGGAGGACAGGTGTAATATCAACCGGAAGTTCCGACTTGTCGGAGTCGGAGTCAAATCTCCGTAACTTCCCTAGTACCCAGCTAACCGCGGCACGGAAACCGCTGCCTTATGCTAACTATACGAACTTTAGAATATGAATAAGTTCGTAAGTAGGAATTTACTTTGTAATCTGTATGCAAAGGCGAGTTTCTTAAGTTACTTTGTAATGGGAAACCAATTTGGTTGAATTTTGGTAGGCAGATTATTTAAAGCTTGGATAAGGCTTTCGTAGACAGGCTTTATCCGACGTCATGATGAATAGGTAAAAGGGATGATGGCTAAAATACTTTCTAATAAAAATACTTGGAATCGTATTTTTTTCTTTTGTAACGTAAATGACGATACAGTGCGTTGAAAATTCACGTGACGTCACAAGTAACCACTCCTGAACTTTTATGTTCTTTATTTATGTAAATTTTTGTTAATTTGATAAAGCGAAAAATTCGTCTAATATTTTTTGATAATTTTAATCTAATAATGACGGACTAAATAGAATTATTATTTACTTACCCACAAATCATTCCTATTACATCACGTTTGAGAGCTTGTCGGAATTGCTCCAAACATAATAAAATAGCACATTGAATATTTAGACAGCCTTGTCATGGTCACAACCGCTACAGCTGAGTATAATAATTATAAGGTTCTGGATTGGATTGGATGGTGATAGATCGTGCGGAAAAGCTATCGGGCGCCTACAACATCCAAGGCATCGAAGTTGTAGATAGTTTCATTTATCTGGGGTCTATTATTAATACTGAAGGCAGCTGCGTTCCAGAAATAAAACGATGGATGCTATGACACGCTTGCAGAACATCTGGAAAAATGTGGCATAAGTTATAAAACCAAAGCCCGTTTAGTCAGAGCACTAATTTTCCCCATTTTCCTCTATGGAGCTGAGACGTGGACAATCCGAGCAAGGGAAAGACAGAGGGTAAAAGCATTAAAAATATGTGAATGTCTCTAACTATTCTCAATCTCATTTTTTTTCTCTTTTAATTAGACTTTTTACAATGTTTTCCAATCATCTTTATAGCCCTTTGCTAAGAATAGTTACAGCACTGATAACAACATTTGTGCCACATGTTAAATTTAGTGTTGTTAGACATTATTTTTATTTTTTCATCAATTTTTTTTGTTTACCTTTGTATAGATTCTTTTACCGATTGTTTTGTGAATGTGTGAACATTGTAGGCCTTCAAGATTTCTAGATGATTGTTAACATTTGTTTACTTTTTATTTCGTTTTAATTTTTTTTGTTAGTTTTTTTTAATTTCGTACGACTTATTGTCGGGCCTACGTTGTACCCCCATATCCAAGTACTAATGCTGTAACATGGCAATATTGTAAACACAAACAAAATTTTAAAAGAGTAACCATGGAGTTTCTTGCCGGTTCTTCTCCATAGGAAACGACTAACCCGAACCGTGCACCTTATGTCGACGTTTTATAAGTGCCCATGTAGGCCTATGTAAAAAAAAAAAATGTTTTTGATTCGAAGGAATTTTTGTGCTGGAGGATAAATCGGATGCTTCGAATACCATGACAGCCAAACACACAAATGTGTCTATCCTTTCCCAACTCGATATCAAGACCAGATTGTCTACAATACTGTAGCTTACAGCGTATTTTGGCGTTTATTTGTGAAGGTGAGATGGAAGTCTGGAATAAACTGGTCATTTTTGGCAATACCGAAGGAAAAGGAGCACGAGGCTGGTCGTCAACACGATGGTCTGACCAAGTGAAGGATGCTACTTCCTCAAGCAAATTTCAGCAGGTGGTGATGGCAACTTTGGACCGGAATCGATGGGGGCAGATCTGAGGATCGTGGTCACTGGACCCCTTTGAGCTGTCCTCTCAAAGGGTTCCAGTGACCACGATCCTCAGTAATGAGGGACCGATTAAAGAAGAAGGATTGGATTCCCATGTCTGGCAGTGTTATTGAATTTTTCCATTGGGAATTATTCAACATCAGCCGGCACTGTGGATTTGCATTCGGTCGATGGAATCATTATCATCATAATTTCAACCGAAAGACCTGCTGCTGAACATAGGACACCCCCAAGTGTATATAGATTAGATACACATTGATGATTAGATATACATTGATAGAATAGTCTTACATAACTGGTGACGTAACAGTTGTACATAATGAGTGTACCTGCTACAACCACCTCTGTCTAAAAGTTTAGGGAATAGAGTGTGATGTTGACTTTAATAATATACTAATACTAATCTATAGTCTACTATACAAATATTATAAAGAGGAAAGATTTTTTAGTTCGTTTGTTTGTACCGAATAGGCCCCGAAACTACTAAACCGATTTAAAAAAATCTTTCACCAATAGACAGCTACATTATTCCTGATTGACATAGGCAATTTTTTTATCCCGAAAACGGGTCCTGTGGGGTGGCCCACGGGAGCAAAGCCACGGGGAACAGCTAGTATTAAATATTTACGGCAAATCAGCAAACTGCACAGCAAACTTTAGATACCAGTTCAATGCGCGACCGCGATGCGAGTCCAAGGCACCGTGCCTCGGTCGCAAATCGTTGTCTCGGGGGTTGTGTTCGGCCGCGACACCGAGAGCGAGGCATGTGTCGCACACAAACTTTCCTCAATTTTAGTCGTTGAAGTCAGTGAAATTGTTGAAAATTCAGAGATTTTGAGCGCGAATTTTCCACTTGTCCGTAGCAAGACCAGCTAGCGGACTTCTGTCACGAGTCGCGGTTGCGGGTCGCGGTTTCGCCCCCAAACTCACTCTCATAAAGTGTCAACACTACTTCCACTGTTTAACTACTAAACATTACTTCCACAAAACTACACTTCCATTTTACCATTTATCTACGGAACTCTAAAAGCCAGGTAAAACGAAATAACACTACCGGTAAAGCCAGGCAATATTGCTTGAAGTCACAAATGAAATAGCCTGTTCCGTTTAAAGAGCTGTAGCCAACACAATGGTTTCCAATCTAATACGCTGAATGAAGGGAAGGTTTCTTTCAGTTACGACTAGGGTGCACAGAATGGGTCACAAAGGGGGTGAAGAGGGGGTATTGTTAATGCTCGATTTTATTACAATTGTTTTCTGTTCGGTTTATAGTTTAGGTGTGGTTAAATATCGTTTGATGGCTGACGGTAAAGGGTTGATTATATTTCCAACTATCTTCTCCTGTAGCTACGATTACGTGACCTATACAGAGGGCTTTGTGCGAGTTTTGTCTCACGCTGGATCGCGTTAAGGCGCAAGTATGCCCCAATGGCTTTGAGCATCCCGGCGAAGCTAAACTCACACATGGCTCACGAACACATAGTGCGCACGGACTGTGATCAAAGAATATGCGCGGAAGCAGAGATGCGACTAGCTCGGTGGTATTTTGCCTACGATTCCGTAAATAAATAATACGTATACTTTTTATGAGACATATTTTTTTATTATTTTTTTTTTTTTTTTTTTTTTTATTTGTTATAGGCTCGCGTTTGACCACTATCTCGCCTGATGTTAAGTGATGATGTGGTCGAAGGTGAAGCACGCTTGCCTAGAAGTAACCTATTCACTCTTGACTTGAAGACCCCTAGGTTGTAGCTATCAGGAAACAAAGACGCCGGTAGGGAATTCCACTCCTTAGCTGTACGCACAATGAAAGTATTTTCAAAACGCTTTGTGCGTGTGGGTGGGATATCCACCATGTACTGATGGCGCATTGTCGTACGTCTTGTAGTCCGATGATGGAAAGGGCTAGACGGAATCAAATTGTGCAGTTCCATCGCACACTCTCCGAAATGTAACCGATAGAATACCGACAGGCTGGCAACTCGTCGTCGGTGTTCAAGGCTCTGGAGCTTTGAGTTGACCAGCGCATCGTTGCCGATAAGTCTCTTGGCCCGTCTGTCAATCGACTCAAGTGCATCTAGTTGGTACCTGGCAGATCCGTCCCAGAGGTGAGAGCAGTACTCCATGCATGACCGAACTTGCGCTTTATACAAGTTGAGCAGCTGTTCAGGCGTGAAGTACCGTCTCACCTTCGCAAGGATCCCCAACTTTTTTGCAGCCTGGTCCTTTCATTGAGGCAAAGGCTCAAGCCTTTGCCTCAATGAAAGGACCAAAATTGAGGGTCGATGACAACGTAACACCAAGAAGGTCGAGGTGGTCCGTTATCGGCACGGTTACACCACGGAAGGATGGAGCCGGGTGGAATTGGCTCTTTTTTGCGGAAAAAAGACACGCCTGGGTCTTAGCAGCATTGAAACTGACTAGATTGGCATTGCCCCATTCGGAGACTGCCTCCAAAGACAGGTTCAAGCGCTCAACCATGGCCTCCCGAAGAGACCGAATTTGAGGCCCGGTAGCCCGTGCGCTAGACACATATCTCTCAGCAACAGTGCTGTCGTCTGCATACCCAAAGGTTCCGGGTTTTAGCAGGTCATTAATGTGCAGCAAGAACAATGTTGCCGAGAGCACTGACCCCTGAGGGACTCCGGCGTTAATACCTAACTGACCGGACGAGCAGCCATCAATTACCACTCGGATGGACCGATCCCTCAGGAAGTCTGCAATCCAGTCACACAGGCCACTAGGCAGACCGAAGGAAGGAAGCTTACCAATAAGGCTCTCGTGCCAGACCCTATCAAAGGCCTTCGATATGTCAAGGGAGACAGCAAGCGCCTCCCCGTGTTTCTCGATGGCCTCACTCCAGATGTGGATGGCATACGCTAGAAGATCCCCAGTTGACCGGTTTCGGCGGAAGCCGTATTGGCGGTCACTAAGGAGGTTGGTGTCTTCTAGGTATGCCAGGAGCTTATTATTTAATACACGTTCCATACTCTTACAGAGCTAGCGGACTTCTGTCACGAGTCGCGGTTGCGGGTCGCGGTTTCGCCGCCAAACTCACTCTCATAAAGTGTCAACACTACTTCCACTGTTTAACTACTAAACATTACTTCCACAAAACTACACTTCCATTTTACCATTTATCTACGGAACTCTAAAAGCCAGGTAAAACGAAATAACACTACCGGTAAAGCCAGGCAATATTGCTTGAAGTCACAAATGAAATAGCCTGTTCCGTTTAAAGAGCTGTAGCCAACACAATGGTTTCCAATCTAATACGCTGAATGAAGGGAAGGTTTCTTTCAGTTACGACTAGGGTGCACAGAATGGGTCACAAAGGGGGTGAAGAGGGGGTATTGTTTATGGTCGATTTTATAGCATTTGTTTTCTGTTTGGTTTATAGTTTAGGTGTGGTTAAATATCGTTTGATGGCGGACGGTAAAGGGTTGATTATATTTCCAACTATCTTTTCCTGTAGCTAAGATTACGTGACCTATCCAGAGGGCTTTGTACAAGTTTTGTCTCGCGCTGGATGGCGTTAACATAAACGTCAATTCGTATTGAAACTGGGTAAGCGCCGTCTGGTGTCAGTAAGGAGTAACCTCTTTTTGTGTATAAATTGACATAAGAGATCGTTTACGTTATTACGATCGAGTACGTTACAAACTCGGCATAAGCACACTGAACCTACAAATTTTCCGAGATAATTAGGAGACTATAACTAGAGAATACAATGCCGGGATTCCAAAAAAATCCGGTTTTGAAAAGCCCTGGATTGGATTCACTACCTAAGAGGCTATTGTGTAACTCTCTATATAAATGACTAGCTGTTGCCTGCGGCTTCACTCCCGTAGACCACCCACAGGACCCATTTTCGGGATTAAAAAATAGCCTATGTCACTCAGGAATGATGTAGCTTTCTATTGGTGAAATAATTTTCAAATCGGTCCAGTAGTTTCGGAGCCTATTCGGTACAAACAAATAAACAAACTAACAAAAAATCTTTCCTCTTTATAATATTAAGTATAGATAGTATAGAAGTATAGATGTAAGAAGAAAATAATAAACAACCCTTAAAATCGTGACAATCTAAGTCGGATTTGACAGCTATAAAAATAAATTACTTAAGGGGCTAAAGTGTAACAGTTGACCATCGACATCTGAGGTACTAAGCCACGCCCACTGTCATCGATAGCTTAAGGGCAAACTTTAAATTGGAGCGAAAAATATTTTAAAATTAAATACACAAGGCTGAAAACAGAGGTTCACATCATAAACGGACTCTTCCGATGGTTTTCAACTTATTTCAAACTGGCGGCTAGCATCTGACATATACGTTCACTATTATTTCGCCTATGAATGCAACCTTATTGCTACTAAAATAAAGATCACTAAAATAGGTAATCTGGCTAGTATGATACGAGTATTTGCCGTGCAAATTGAATAAATATTATAATTGTGTCTGCTTCTATGCGACTGCCATATATAAGAATACATTATGTGACTTTTTTATAATGGTTTTATATCCAGATGATTGTATTTATATTATCTGAATGAGTTCTACTATACTGAAATGGACTGTGTAAGGTTAACCTGAAAACTTTAAAATTGAATTGAGATTTGGTGCTTTCATTAATCAATTTAATCATTATTTACAATAAGAAAGTCCCATCAAATTGTAAAAACCCCTTAAATTATCAAATATCTAGAACTTACTAGGATCAGAATTGTCTTTTTTAGTTATGTTTAAAATATCCATAAGAATTTAGGACAGTATTAACATCATTTATACAATTCGTAGGTTCATATTCCTTGTTTAGTATTCTCTTGAAATATTAAGATATCATTTAGTTACTAATACAAGATGACTTTCCATTGCCTACTTCAAATCATAATATATTTTTACGCTATCCTGGAATATATTAGTTTCAAGGCACTTACCGGGGTTTGATATACACCAGCTATCTGGGGTGAGGTCACGTGGTGCCGTTTTTTCTGAATATTAGAGTTTAAAAACAAATAGACAGGGCGCAAAAAAAGCGTTAATTTAAACTTTATCTGTATAAATAAAAATGCTGTATGTGATTGTAAGCGTATCACTAGAGAACGGCTGCAACGATTTGTTGCTATTGTTTGTTATATATAGAAATAAATAAATAAAGAAAAACGTTTACGTTTACGTTATGCCAGGCACGGCGCATACCAATAAAAAACAAAGGGAAAACATAAATACAAAATACAGCGTATGCCTCAGAACCACGTATAATATACGTGGTTCTGAGGCATACGCTGTATTTACAAATAAACACAAGTATTATTTAAATGTACCGATAGTGTTGGTAATAAACTGATTTAAAATGAATTGCTTCTCGAAAAAAAATAAAAAAAATATACTAAAACGCACTAATACGCAATTTTTCTCATCTATACAATTATAATTTAATGATAAACTGTAACAAGTCTAAATAGTACATGCTGTATTATAACACTGTTTTCAACTAAAATGAAGTAAATCGAAACATGCTTGTTTAGAAAATAAAAATAAGAGAATAGTCTCACCTGCGTTTGAAAATAAACTGAATTATTTCACCTTACTCCACCGTAGTCGCAAAACAACGACACCTATCTCACATCACGGTCGCCGCATCACTGAATAATACTTTATTGCATGAAATGCATTTTCGCGCGCTTTTGTAGAAAAGAGAAGGGTGAACTAACAATCAGCCATTTTGGTTTGTTTCGAATAGCGGGATCGTACCTATATATTCTTCAATCGGAGTTAGTTCGTTTTATTAACAAAAGTGGGAATCCTTAATTTTTGACATATTCCGGTTTATTATTAAGCGTGCGATATGTTACTGTAAAAGCCCAAACTACGATGTATGTTCGTCGTATCGTTCATCGAATCATCACAATGTTGGTATTTGACACTGGCAACGCGGTGGGTACGGCCATTCCATGTTCTGTGTTTTTTCCATATATTGTTTTTACATGAACGAAGAAGGTTAAAACCGTATTCGACCTCACCTATATCTATATATATAAAAATTAATCCCTATTTCCCTTGGTCACGGCATCACGCGTGAACGGCTGGACCGATTTCACTTATTCTTTTTTGTTGTGTTTGTTATTGTTTGGAGAAGGTTATTATGAAAAAAAAAAGAAAAAAAAATGTTACCTCACCTACATAGGTAAGGTAACGAGGTAGGTAGGGTTAGGTAGGATAGGGTTGGTAGGGTAGGGTAGGTAGGGTAGGGTAGATGAATGTTTGGTGTTTTTATGGCAAAACAAAGTTTGCCGGGTCAGCTTGTTTTAAATATTTTTTAATTCAAATTGACATAAAATTAGTTGTATTTTTAAAGAGGTTTAAATACTTTTTAGTCATAGACTTAGTAAATAAACTAAACGACACGAGTCGTTTATGATACAACAAAAATGTGATGCTAGTGACAACGGTAGTGCTAGAGAATAAAAATAAAAATTGTAGTTCTAAAAACTAAAAAACACGCTTTAATGGTAAGGATAATGGGACAAACTATTTAAATTATTGCATTGTCATCGGTCCTTGATAAGTGTGCAAAGTTTCAAATCAATCCAACGTTTTGAAGTGGGTGAAAATCACGTTCAAAGATTCCGTTACATTGATACATAGATACATACATACCAAGCTAATAAAAGCGTGTTAATAATACAGACTTTGACAATATTACTTGTGATTTCGTTAGTTCCAATTAAAGCCACCACCAATTAAAGTCTACATGATCTGGCTGATTATACCTGACTTTTTTTTGACGGATTGAAATGACGAGAAATAAATCGAATATTTTTTGCATTTTGCGGGAAAAAAGCGACATACGTCCCCCTAGCAACGCCGCAAAGCGGTCATTGTCGAATTGGACTGGATAGAAAGAGAAGCACGATGGAATTTGTGTAGATTTTTATATAAAATATAATAATATGAATTACTTAAAAATAATGAATGAAATTTCAAAATATACGACACTGATGTTTTGCGTCCGGTTATGATACGTTATTGTTGTTAATTGTACCAATGTTCATTGATCAGTATAACTGGAATTTTTTTTTGAAGATCACGGTAAGAGGTTACTTTGCCGTTCAAATGTATCGAGGTTTTTGTGCTTAAAGGTGTTTCGGCCACAGCGAAGTTTTCAGAAATATGATCAAGATTAACATATCTTTTTTACGCTGCCACATCTTCAATAGATTTGCCGATTTTTTTTAAAAGAAAGCGTATTGTGGTTATTCAGCCCCTTAAGTTAAACTTGATGCATAAATATGAATGAGAGTATCATACATATTTATGCTGTTGTAGTGTATGGGTAACATAGTTATTAAATAGAATTATGAATTTGAGTTTTCGTATACGTTCATACAAAGTTATAGCGTCATCGGACTTCTTAGATTGTCACTATTATAGTTTTTATTTGGTTCGGAACAAGTGCAGTATCTTTTCTCTCATAATAGTTTATGCTGGTGTCTTTACTAACAATAGGCGAAAGTACTTGACCGCAGTCCTATCTACAATAAAAATAAAAAAAAAGAAGCTAAATGGCTAAATATTTTTGCGAGTGCAAATAGTTTGCTTATGTTTACGTTTTACATTTTGGTGTCGGTTACTAATACCTGACATAAGTATCTAACAATATCCTTGAATTTTTGCAGAGGCTATAAAAACTGTTACTGATAACTGACATAAGTATCTAACCAGTTTCTTGAATTTTATAAGAGGCTAAAAATTGTTACTGAAAACTGGTATAAGTATCTAACAAGTTTCTTGAATTTTACCTGAGGCTGTTTTTTTTGCTGAAAACTGACAAAAATATCTAAAAAGTTTCTTAAATTTTACCGGAGGCTACAAACTGTTACTGAAAACTGACATAAGTATCTAACAAGTTTCCTGAATTTTAGCAGAGGCAAAAAATTGTTACTGAAAACTGACATAAGTATCAAACAAGTTTCTTGAATTTTACCGGAGATTTTTTTTTGCTGCAAACTGACATAAGTATCTAAAAAGTTTCTTGAATTTTACCAGAGGCTACAAACTGAACTGTTACTGAAAACTGACATAAGTATCTTACAAGTTTCTTGAATTTTACCAGAGGCTTAAAATTGTTACTGAAAACTGACATATCTAACAATTTTCTTGAATTTTAACAGAGACATTTTTTTTGACTGAAAACTGACATAAGTATCTTACATGTTTCTTGAATTTGGTCAGCGCTTTAAAATGTCACGTAAACAATCTCTTATATTTTTTGTTACGTGACATTTCTATAGCCCTTGACATGCCCATACATTTTTGACATTCTCCAATCGCTATCGCGACGATTTCTTTGATAGAATGTCTAGAGCCTCTGAGTATTTTAAATTTATTTATCTGTCTAGTTTTACAAGCGTGTATCCCTGATAAAAGTCAGCAAAGTTCAGTATAAACTTGAACTTAAGGAAGATCCTTGCCACCGCTATAGTTGTAACCACCGCAAATAAATTAAAACCACAACTATCTTCGTCTAAAACACCTAAAACTACATAAAACCGTAATTTCTGCGAACACTTGGACCTCTTTAATATTAAATAGTACACGGTACCGCAACCGCACTGTCACGAGATTTGACACGGCACAGCGTGGGGAGGGATCCGACCAAAGATTTAAATTGCTAGATTTGCCCTCACCGTACTCTTTTTACGCATGTTGAATGAGAAGTAAATAAAAAATAACGAAGAAAAATAAATAAAGTAGGAAAAACATTTATTTGACACAGCACAAGACACAAGGAAACAACAAAAGTAACAGTCTTAACATAGTGTGTGCCTCACGGCTGCACCAATTAGGTTAATTTCAGCAATATTGCCAAACAAGAGCTGTCTAACGCTGGTCTGCCTATACGTCTTTATGTATTTTTTATGGTAGTAAACGTTAAGGTGGTAAATAAATTATTATTAATCTGAATTTTATAGTTGAGTACAGCATTCTCCCTAAACAAACCTTGCAAAACCACAACGTGTTGTCGGTATTGTTTGTAAGATCTTTTGTTAGACTTGTTAAGTTATAAAATGTAATCAGATTATTCATCATTTGCCTAGCCTTTTCCCAACTATATTAGGGTCGCCTTCCAGTCTTACCGGATTCATCTAAGTACCAGTGTTTTACATGGAGCGACTGCCTATCTGACCTCCACAACCCAGTAACTTGGTAACACGGTACCCCTTGGCAAGACTGGTGTCAGATCTCAAGCTTCTGACTACTCGTAACGACTTTCAAAGATCTTCAAATGACAGCCGGGACCAACGGCTTAACGTGCTTTCCGAGGCACGGAGGAAACTCGGTATGTTGAAATGGTCACCCATCCACGGACCGACCTCGTCAAGCGTTGCTTAACCTTGATGATCGACCCGTGCGACAGTTATTATTTAGCCACGAGCTCCTCCGAGATTATTATACAAGTTTATATTCTATTTAAGTAATTATGTAGTAGAATATTTATGGCAATCGACTATTTGTGCTGGCAATAGTGAAATGTTTGAACTATTGTCATATCTGTCAGCGTAGAAAAATGGCGTACTTTTTAAGCAAGCGTTAGTTAATACTCGTTAATTGGAACGCTAAGCCTAGCGGTTGAGTCGTATATTGTAAAGTAACTTACTTCTTCATTAAATCATTTCAGAAAACCAAATGGCTGTGTCTAATTTCAAATTAGACAGATAATCGGTTCAGAAAAAACTAACTTTTGTAGATGCATAAAAATAAAAAGTATATTAATATATGCACGTTAAATTACAAAATCAGAAACTGAAGACATGGAAAAATCACTTTTTGAAAATAACAGTATTGAAATGTCGACCTTCGCGGCTCTGGCTCTCTTCAAAGCGATCTCTAACATTCATGAAAACGTGCCTCAGAAGTTGAGTAGCCCAGACCTCACTCCTCCGGGTTTTCTCCTCTGGGGTTATCTGAAGATCGGGTGTAAAACAGTAAACCATCAACCATGCCTGGATCGAAGGTAAACATTATACAAGAAATCAACAACATTCCTACTGAACTTAGAGGTTAATAACTTCTTTTTCGGAAGTCGGTATACCTGATTCTTTTCTTCATTTTTTGACACCGACTGCCGAAAAAGAAGTTATTTTTCACTTTGTAGTCCTTTTATTTGGAGTCCTTTTATTTGGAAGACGGTTGTACCTTTTTTTTTTCACTTTTATTTTGTGATAAATAGGCAAGTTCTATAGTAAGGTACCTATAATGCCAGAATAAATTTCCCAAATATCATGAAATTTGAACATAACCGGGGAAATGAGAGCGTACCAAGGTGAACAGTATACATCTGCGTATCCCTTTAGAGCGTACTGGCGTGTTGTGATGTTATGTTATGATTAATTATTTAGGATATAAACAATAAACAGACTTGCAATGCAGCAATCTCGAGAGTATTGCTGTATTTTATTGAAGAGGTCTGCTGTAGTATATCTCTGATTTGGGAACAAACTCATTCAAACAAAAAAAAAATGTTCAAATTTGGTCCACAGTTGACGGAGAAATCGGTGAAAATACAAAAAAGAAAACAAAGTTGAACATAGAACCTACTCCATTTTGCAAAGTCGGTTAAAACTAATCGATACATTATTAGGTTAGCCGCGAGACGCTTTCTTTCAAGCAAACTCCCTTAGGACTTACAACTTGGAGTTTCAAGTTATTGTGTTAGTGAGACAGTTTAGCGCTCTGGGACATCTTGAGGGTCTGAAACCTCAGGTGTGGAACACAACTTTTTATTTGTTTGCATCTGCCTTTTTCAAACTAGTTGGTACGGTGATTCAATCTTATAAGCCTAACGCAGTCCACTGCTGGACATATGCATCGTCATTATTTCTGAAAAACAATTTAAGATTCAACAGATCGTCCTGTCGAGACATTCTGTCGCATTAATGTTCGCAAAACGCAAATCTGATTCGAGGTGGAAAAATTGATATTTTATCTTAATTTCGAATGACAAACGTCCTGCAGGGTAGCTATAATCTTGGAGAGGAATACACACTGAATCACCGTAGGTGCCGTCACGCCGCCGCCGGTAGCAACTAGAGACGTCATTAGGTAACTATTAATAAAAATTCGTGCCCGCGAGCACGAATACGCACAAGTTTCGGTTATCATAAATAAGTGTTAAGTTAGCATAGCTATAGAAATAGATGCGCGATCTATGTGTCGTGCGCGTACGCGTCACAGGTCAGTGTACTAAAGATCTTGTTACCGAAGTCCGTGTCTTGTTTGACAATAGGTGAAGCCATATTTGGCTAAGCGGCTTCGCCGTTTGAAAAGTGTTTTACTATCCCAAGGGAACATTATACTGGGATAAAAGCTATCTCAATTTCATCAAGATCTGTTAAGCCGTTTTGACGTGATTTAGCAACAAACATCCAAACTTGCACATTTATTAGACTGACCCGAGTTGACTTTCTTCTGAAATTCTCTTTTAAAACACAAGCATACAAAAAAGTTAATTTAAACAGTAATTACAATTAAAAAAACGTTTATTTCGAGCCAATATTAGTTGGATAGTCATAGTCCATAGTCTGAATTGTCACGTTAATTTCTATGAATCAATACTGACATTCATTGACGCGCTTAGTTTGAATGGAATGTTTTGAAAATGCCGTCGCTAGCAGAAGCCCTCCGCCAGTGGAAATACACGGAGAAATAATCACAGCAAAGCGAATGAAATTTCACAAGAGGGGAAAACGCCTGACTGACAGATGCACACCTATCACAAGTGCCTTTTCCCTTTTCCCAATTACAGCACGGATAACTAAACAAACAAAAGAATCTTGAAGCCATTCGGTTAAAGTTTTAAGGTTAAGTACGTTAATCTTACACTCGATTGCGAATCTTTTATTGTCAATACCAACGGAAATCATTAAACTTTATTAATAAGGGTACTTCAAACTTAATTAATTTGATTTCAGGTTTTTTTGAATGTTTGTTGTATTTTGTTTGTAGTTAATGCGAAATTAGTTTGATAAAGAAAAGGTTTCAGTGGGTTTCTCAATGTGATATGAATTTACCAATTATGAAGTTTTAAAGAGCTTGAACATGGCGAATTAAATTATTTGTAATCAAATCTAATAATTTATATGAAAAATATGACTGTTAATAATAATAATAAGATTGATTTTACACTATTTCTAATGTTAACTTAACCTCCATGTTAAAATAACATTAAAATTAGAGTCCTCATATTGACCATTGCTGGCATGTAAAACTTATATTAATATAAAACAATAATATAATCAGACAAGTATGTCTTAAATACAATTTGATTATTACTTAATTATTATCGCTGGAATACTGTATGAGATCACATTCGAAATTTAATCTTATAGCTAAGACATTCTTGATTAGAATAGAACTATTTATTTACCAACAATATTTTTAAGGATCTTCCTCATCATCATCGTCATCAGCCTTTTTAAATGTGCTCAGTACAGGGACACAGGCCTACTATCATAGAGGGAGTAGGCTATAATTACCACGCGGGCCCTGTGGATTGGTAGATATCACATGTCTTTGAATCACACAACCCTTTAAAATTCTTTAAACTTTAAAGATCACACAAAAGTAATACCTATAAGCCTAAACTTATTTTTGCATTCGGTAAATAAAACAATAGAAATAATAAAATAAAAAGAATGAACACTGCACTAAATCAACAAGAGAAAGAAACACTGCTTATTGCAAAATCAAGTCAGTTAAATAAGGCAGCAAATAAGGAAAATAGTAATGATGAATTGGGACAATCTTTAGTGACTCATAAAAAGCGATAATAATATTTATTAATTGTACATTGCGGAGTGCGCCCTAGCTTTTATGAAGCTAGGTCGCACTCATTAGTTATTAAGTTAATCTTTGGTAGTTTTATAATTTTTTGACTTCAAGTAATGACAAAAATATTCTCTTTTAAAATTATTAAACAATCTTGAAGAAAGCTTTCAAACATTATTTCAATTAAAAAAATCTTTTTAGCTTACCGTACATTGCCATCCAAACCAGACGTGTATCCAAAATTTAACCTTAATCGGTTGAGGATAACTGCTTTAAAATTCAGTTGCAACATTTGACCCGAATACACATACATAGATTACAAGTTAATAAAATTCTTGTAAAAACAGTTCAAAGAAAAAAAAATAGAATATAACAGAAAACATTTATTTCACACAGACACACAAAAGATAGCGAGTCTCTAATTTTAGATTAGCTTGACAACAGGAGAATCGTGTCCGCTCATATCACTGTCACTATTTTCTAGCAGTTTTGAACACGAAGGCAGTAGCTCAACTTTATTAGGTTTTCTTCTCTCTCCAATAACGACTGGCAACTCCATTGCAGCATTGCGTTTAAAATAGGGATACATAGCTGTAATTTTCACTTTGTATTCACCTGTTAAAATCTTCGAATTTTGTATCGAGCACGACTTTAGCATGGTAGGGACAATAAACGTATGTTTTGATTCTGTTTCAGGTTCCAACCTTGGGGATAGTCCTTTAGTATTTTTACGGGGCCTCTTTCAGTAGTCGTCACGCCTGTATCTGATATACAAGTTAATTGTTTTATAAGCTCCGTCTTTATACATTTTATTGGATTATCCGGATGGTTATTTACTGTTACCTTTAGTTTTATATCTTCTCCTGGAGCTACAAAAGTGTTTACTATTTCTATTTTAACACTCATTTCATCGTTAGATGTAAGGGCATCGTAATCTTGCTTGAACTTAAATACCAGTGGTTCTGAAGAACACGGGCTTACGTAGCCTCTAACAGGTATTTCTCTATCAAAGTTTTTTGTATTGTTTGATAAGTTTGCCTCCACGAATATAGCGATAACATTGTATTTTATCGTACAGTGCTTTGTTGTTATTGATGAAGGTATATCCTCTGGTAGTAAGAATACGAATTCGTATTCGTAAGTTCCTGCTTCAACTGTTTCACCTTTTAGTACATTATTGGATGTTGATACATATTGTTCTTCGTTTCTATGGTATCTTGTGTCTGATTCTGGCCAGAAACAAATTCCTTTGCCCTCTAAAAATACATCTATCGTTACGAAAGTTGTTGGTTTGTCTATGACATATTCCAGTTTTCCAACCACAGGTTTGCCAGCTCTAAAGACATCTCCTTCGACTCTTTCCAATAATATTTCACACTTCACACGCATTTTGTTATAAAAGCTGATTCACGAATGTGCAGACAACCTGACTTAACCACAACCCGCGAAATACTAAAGAACTAAACAAATTATTAATCACTAATAAACAAAATAATGCAAACTTGGGGTTATTGCTGCAAACAAAACTGTCAACTTAATCTGCTTGAGAACTAGGTTTATTTTAGAACGGCATAAAATAGGGTAAATGATATTACAGATTTTTCTTGCAATACAAAATGAACCGTGTGTTATGGTTTTAACGTATTATTTTAAACTAGGTTTATTTTAAATAGACCGTGTTTTCCGCATTTGCAAAGTGTGTAAATCGTTTCCTTAATATTCTATTTTTCCTTATAGTATCTGGATTAGTTCCAGTTTGATTGCAGTACGCTCGCATCTTATTTTATTGTATGGGTAGATTACAACTCTTCTTCTGGCTTCTTCCCATGGCTCATTTTTATTAAATTATCTGGACCCAGCAGGTGGCCACACTCATTTCAGCGTCAGAAGCACTGTACAGGTTATCAAGGTTGTAAGTGAATGGACAGCCAGGACACTCTAGCAAGTGGGAAATAGTCTGTACAGGGTCATTACACTTGCACCGGGAGATGGACGGAACAAAATTTTGCAAAATTTTATTTACAGCGGCCTACTTGGTATAACAACTAACAATATAAATAAAAGTAGCATAAACAAAAATGAGGCCAGCATATCGTTTCACAAAAACGTGGTAAATATTAGAATTGTCGAAGTTTGGTTAAATTAGGTTGACAACAGGTAAATATACAGTAGTGCACATGCTTGTGCATGACCAGCTGATCGGGCAGGGTAATTTACAGCTTTTTTCGTCATAATGGTGCTAATGGATGCTAAGCTGTTTGTAAACAGAACAATTGAGGTGATTTTAGGGTTCCGTACCCGAAGGGTCCAAACGGAGCCCTTTTGCCACACAGCCGTCGTCTGTCACACAGATTTTACAGCCAAACGGAACTACGTCTTAAAATTTTCACAATATAAGCATCTTGATGACCCAACGACATACAAATTGTCTAAAATTAAATAATTATAAATGTTTTTAAGGGGGTCTCCCATACAGTTAAAGGAGAAAGAGAAATAATGTCCTTCCCCATCGAGTGGGGGTTATCGTTTAGAGCTTGTTGAGTAGATAAATTGTGTATTTTAAAATCGTTGGAAAACAAAGGAATGAGAAGTTACCAAAGACAGCTTTTTATAAGAAAAATTGTACCGAAGAATTTTTAACTTCCCTCCCATTAACCTATGAACTTGAAATTTGGCAATAATGTTTATTATTACGTATATTTTACTAACAAATATCAATACATCGATCAATCAGATGTTTTCTTTGAAATTTCTCCATTTTTCCTATTACAACCAACTTGATTTTGCGGTTTGGTACCCTAAATGTGCAAAGTCAGACATACAATTCAAAATCAAAATCAAATATTTTTATTTTACATAGGCCTACATGGGCACTTATAAAACGTCGACAAAAGGTGCACGGTTCGGGTTAGTCGTTTCCTATGGAGAAGAACCGGCAAGAAACTCCATGGTTACTAAAAAAAACAAACAAACAAAAAAAATAATGTACGAAATAAAAAGTTAACAAATGTTAACAATCATCTAGAAATCTAGAAAGCCTACAATGTTCACACATTCACAATCGGTAAAAGAAACAATGCTGTAACTATTCTTAGCAAAGGGCTATAATGATGATTGAAAAATACTGTAAAAAGTCTAATTAAAAGAGAAAAAAATGAGATTGAGAATAGTTAGAGATATCCATATATTTGTGCCGTTTATGAGTTACCAGGGAAGCCGCATGCGCAGAGGGTGTCAAAGCCAAAATTTTTATCTTCAACGTAGTCCTTGATTTTATAATATGCTTTTTTATCAAGGATACGTTTGATGCAGTTTTTGAACTTTCCATCGGTCAGTTCTATAACTGACTTAGGCAACTTGTTATAAAAGCGTATACTGTTTATAAGAAAAGACTTGCTAGTTTTCGTTAATCTGAATTTGGGTATTACAATTTCGTGCTTACTGCGTGTATTTAAATTATGGAAGTCACTTCTAGTTTTGAAAAGCCCTCGATTTTTGCGGACATACAAAATACATTCCAAAATATAAAGTGAAGGTAGAGTCAGTATATCGACCTCTTTAAATTTTTCTCTGAGGGACTCGCGAGGACCCATTTTATAGATCGCGCGGATTGCCCTCTTTTGTAAGATAAAAATTGAGTCAACGTCTGCTGCTGACCCCCACAGCAGAATGCCATAAGACATAATACTGTGGAAATAAGCATAGTATACTAGTCTAGCTGAGGCTACATCGGTTACCTGCCTTATCTTCCTTACTGCATAGTGTAGCGTTATTAAATAAAAATAAATAAAACTTTTTTAACGCAACGATAACGTATAATTTTGAATTAAATACACAAACACCGAAAACATGAAAATAGTGAATTAGCAAAACATACTATTTAAAAAAAAGGAATGACGCAATAGTCAATATCGTTTAAATTATTTTTAGTATTTAGTAAAATAAACATATGAGTGAAATTATGGCAAGGCATAAAAGAATAAAGCGGAAATCACGTGCCTAATCTTCAGACACAGTTGCAACCGGTCCAATGATGGCTTAAGCATACAATTAAAGTACGATACCGTAACATGACACAAGTAAGGTAATAAAAGTTTTTAAGTACGGTAACTTAAAATGTAAGCTACATAAATATAAACAAAAATTTCAAAGAAATATGAAAGCAGACAATTGTTATTGGATGAACCAAACCGTCTTCCGTAGAACCTCTTCAACAATTCACGATTTTTTTATAAAATATGTACGGAACCCGTTGAAAGATGTTCGGAACCCCGAAGACTGCAGGTACTCCTGAGGTCATTTGTTCTGTCCCGGGGTAAAGAGCCGAAAGTCGGCTCAACTGATATCAGTTTTGATTCTAATGCATAAACACTTGTCAGCGACATGGTTATTTTTATGATAAGCTTGTCATCATTGTCTTGGCTGGACTGCCCTATTCTTCAATAGCGAAACGATAGTTGGTGTCTCTGACAGAGCTCAATTACAGAAACATGCGGTCCGCAAGCTCCGCGCCCGCCCGAATATCACGTACCCTTGGCCTAACGACAAGGAATGGTTTCCTGCCACAATAATACCTTTAGTAGTGGATAACAGAGCCAAACCTTTCTATCAAAATTCTTTGTGACAATCCTAGAAAAAAATCGTCTTCTGTTTTCTTGACAAACGAAATAAGACCATTAGCAAAATTATAAACGGCCTGCTTTGACAAATTAAAAAAAGGCTAAAGCAAAGCGTCTTGTAGCGATCACGCTACAATAGGCAGCCGAACTTAACCTGCCCGAAAGAGTTCTAATGTGCGCGCCCCACTGCAATTTTGAATCGATAGTAATCCCCAAGAATACAGTTTCCGTTATTATTTCAAGATTTTTGCCGTCAAGATTTAGATTTAGGTCACGTTGAGGTACATTTGGTAACGAGAACTTTAGACATTTTGTTTTTTTCGCATTCAGTAAAAGATTGTTAGCTGCGAACCATTCCGAGAGAACAATCAGACTTTCGTTGACATGTAAGATATCCGTATCTTTCCTATCTATTTTAAAAATTAGCGAAGTATCATCAGCAAATAGAATTATATCCGATAATTTGGCCATCATAAAAGGGAGATCATTTATGTAAACAAGAAAAAGGAAAGGGCCGAGAATTGAACCTTGGGGCACGCCCATTTTGACTAGAGACCCGGAGAACGTCGCCCCATTAACATTTACTTTTTGCTGTCTGTTTGATAAATAGGAAAGCACAAGATCAGCAGCTTGTCCTCGAATCCCGTAGTGTTGTAATTTACAGATCAGTGTGTTGTGGTCGACGCAGTCGAACGCTTTTGACAGATCACAGAAAATGCCAATGGCATCCTGGGACTTCTCCCAAGATTCCAAGATGTGGCTGATGAGTTTTACTCCCGCGTCCGTTGTTGACCTACCTTTCGTGAAACCAAACTGCTGACTATGCAGGATCCCATTTGAATTGAAATGAGACAACATCTGGTCCAGCATGTTTTTTTCATAGATTTTACTCAATGCTGGTAGCACGGATATAGGTCTATAATTAGAGGGATCGCTCTTACAGCCTGATTTGAAAATTGGTACTACTTTACTGTGTTTCATTAAGTCAGGAAACGTGCCGCTGTCCAAACATTGATTGAATATGCCTGTTAGGACAGGAGCAATTGAGTCAATAATATCTCCAAGAACCCTAACGGATATCCCCCATAAGTCTTCAGTGTTTTTTATATTAAGACTTTTACGCGTTTTTAATTGTATCAATGCATATTGGTTTAAATTTAAAGGTTGGTATGTCTTTAGTAAAGTATTCCTTAAGAAGAGCTGCAGCCAATTTAGATGAGGAGGGAAGTGACTTCGTAACCTCTAACGGAATGTTGGTAAAGAAATTTTCTAATGTCTCAGCGACTTCTTGCTTATCAGAAATGGTTTGATTAGATATTTTCAAAGACAACTCATTCTGATCGCGTTGTTGTGTCTTTCCAGTTTCTCTATTAATTACTTGCCACACAGTTTTTATTTTATTATTAGAAACACCAATTTTGTTAATTATTATTTGAGATTTTGCTTGAGCGCAGACTCTTTTGAATATTTTGGAATAGTTTCTAACATATGTGTGGAAAACTTGATCGGTAGTCAAAGATTTTTCGTAATATAAATTACAAAAAATTATCTCGGCTTTTTCTTATGCCCACAGTGGCCCATTCACTAAATTTCGATTTGTAATTGTTGACTTTAACTGTTTTTATAGGACACGTTTTATTGAATTCTTGGCAAATTGTAGAAAACAACGTGCCGTAATTTATATTGGGGTCTTTTAAATCAAAACTGGCGTTACAAAGGTTGCTAGAAACATTATTATTAAAAGAATTTAATTTATTTTTAGTAAGAGGTCTTAATCGAATTGATTTAGCTAGGTTATTTTTTTTATCTGACTCAAAATATACTAGTTGACCAGTATGGTCTGACCTAACGCTACTAATTAAAAACGATTTTTGTACTTTACAATTAGTGAATACATTATCTATGCACGAAGCTGAAGTTGCTGTTATTCTTGTCGGTTCATTAAATAAATATTTTAAGTTAAATGATTTGAACAATGAAATGAGCTTACATTTTTCAGGTGAATTGACTAACAGATCTATATTTAAGTCACCACAAACAAAAACTAATTTATTATCTCTGAAAAGCTTACTTAACAATTCTTCCATTGTAATTAAAAACAATGACAAGTTTGTTGCTGGTGGTCTGTAAACACACAAGATAGTATGCCCCTCGACCTCTGCACATGCTACCTCACATAAGCGATCAACAGAGTAAGCAGTGATATCCTTTCTTTCCTTATATTTGAGATGACTATTACAAAGTATCAGGGTACCACCACCCACTGTGGATCTGTTGTACGCGCTGGCAACTGAAAAATTATTTACATTAAACAACATCCTATCTGGTTTTAACCAAGTTTCACAAAAACATAAGATATCCATGTGGTATTTATCTACTAACAATTCCACGTCTAAAATTTTGCCGGAGAAGCGATTTATATTTTGATGATATAGTAAAATATTACTATTCGTCTTCTCTATTGTCGGCTCAAATCGTTTAAAGAATCTACAGTAGTATTATCAGAAAAACTGGATAATACTTTTAAATCACTAAACCTAGTCTCAGTTAAATCATCAATAACTGCGTGTATATTAAAAACTAACAATGTAGCTAATAAATGTCAACTATTTTTGGGAAGAAACATATGATCCCGAATCAAAACAAAATCACTAAGAAAATTGTTGGTGTCAAAAAACAATAAACGGTCACTATGACGACAAGATAAAATATGCATCAAGTTATTTAAACTAGAAATGTATTCATTTTCCTGAACAAGTAACTTGTCAGAAGAGGGCAATGCACATAATATTAATTTGCCTAATCTTAACTTAAGTAGGGTGTCAATACCATTAACTATGTCCCTTTTTGTTACACTAAGGCTATTTCCAAAAAGAAGCACTACAGTAGTTTGCTCATTCGATTGTGTCTGTTGAATTTTATGAATGAGCTCATTAAAATGCAGTTTATGATTACAATGGTTCACTATTGTGTGTTTAGAACGGTTATTTAACAAAGATCCAAAACCTGTTCCTAATTTGTCTGAATATACTAAGATATTACTTTTGGTGGGGTTCAAAGTTGTTGCAGTAAGATCAATGGGTAAAGTTGTAGGAGCAACAAGTTGTGACATGAGAGGTGGCGGAGCGGCAGCACAACTACAGGTGAGGTTGTTAGTCAATGACTCATACCTCTCTGCATTATACTTCACCAGGTCCACCAACTCACAGGCCTCCTGCAAGCGCTCACTTAACATCTGTTGACTACATTCATATTTACAAAATATTTCCTTTAGTGTATTTTCCCTACTCAATAATTCCCTTTGTAGGTTCTGAATATCAACATCATACATTTGTGTACTAGTTTCCAATTTACTATTACATATATTTAATTGGTTTTTTTAAGTTTCTGCAATCTCTTCTAAGGTTAACATTATATTTGTAAACACTTTGATTTTTTTAAAGTTTCTTATATTTATTAATACTTTTATTGATCTTAATATATTTCTTAAGTTTATTGTGACTACCTAGAATTGGACATTTAGCAATGGTATCATCCCCCGTAAGGTCTATGGTAATGGTGGGCCGCTCACACTCCAGCTCGGATGCACTAGCCATCAGCTCATTGTACAGGTGACTGTTGTTAGAAACCTCTTCGATGACTTTCAGCGAGTCGATGGAGGTAATGGTGTTATGAGCCTTGCACAAATCAGCTTCCAGTACAGATATATGTTAGAACCTATAAACTATATGTTGTACCTGGCTGGTTGACCATAGCCAAATCCAATGAACTGCACTGACAGTTGTAAGAAAAAAAAATGTAACTGTTCTGTTGTGATAAAATACTAAATATAGATTTACGTTGTTCTTCAAATTAATGTGTTTTAATTTACTCTAACATGGTAGCAGAGCTACTGTAATGCTGTAATAATTAAGCACGATAAAGTGAAAAGTTTATTTGTCGTGAAATTGTGCGCACGTAAGTCAATTACCCAAAAATGACGACGTCCAATACGGGGACGGCTATTGTTCCCGCCATAGAAAAATTAAATGGCATGGGGAACTACGGTTCGTGGAAATTCATCATGAAGATGATCCTCATACACGAGGATTTGTGGGAGTGCGTGGATACAAAAGACGGTAAGCCCGTCTGCGACGACAGGAAGAAACAACAGAAGGCTCTGGCTCGCATCTGTTTGAGCATCAACCCTGTGGCCATCACACACGTGCGGAATGCGAATACTGCATGGGAGGCGTGGCACAATCTTCAGACTGCATATGAAGACAGTGGGTTATGCAGGAGACTTGGTCTTATGCGGCAGTTGTTTGGGATGAAACTCCAGGAGTATCCCGATATGGAATCATATTTAATGAAAATATGTGATGTCTCACAACAATTATCAGACATCGGAGCTGCATTGGAGGATGAATATCTGGCTGTTATAATGCTGAGTGGGCTCACATCCGACTATGACCCACTGATCATGGCATTAGAGAACTGCAACGTAAAGATGTCGAGCGAACTGGTCAAACAAAAACTTTTACAAGAAGAACAGCGCCGGACCAACGGAACGGACACGAGTAGTGGTTCCGTGATGGTGGCAAAACGACGAGACAATAAGCCTGTCAAATGTTTCCGTTGTAAAAAGCTGGGCCATATTTCCAGGAATTGCCCCGAGAAAGGGGTGAAGGAACCCCAAACTAAAAGCGCGGCAAATATGTTGAGCGCGTTGTTGGTGGATGTGCAGGAGAACGCTTGGTACATTGATTCCGGAGCGTCGTGTCATATGTGCAACAGGAGGGACATTCTCAAAGACTTCGTGGTAGATACAAGCCTGGAAGTGACTGTGGCGAACGGTGAAAAACTTTATAGTGCGGGTCGTGGCAGTACCGAGCTGCATGTTAAAGACGGTATAAAAACTCTTAGCAGTGTAGTTTTTATTCCTAAGTTGTCATGCAATTTGATTTCTGTTAATGTGTTGACGTCTAAAGGTTTTCGAGTCGTATTTTGTTCTAAGTTTTGTAAAATTTATTTTGATAATGTTTTAATAGCTATTGCTAAACGTGAGAATGGTTTGTTTAAATTACAAACGTTCTCGGCACGCCGTAGTGTTCATAGTTCATCCGAGTCCGCGTCCGCTGATCAAATTGTAGCGAATGTGGGGAGTGAACGTGTTACTTCTCAAGATGTTTGGCATCAGCGATTGGGTCATCTAAACTCCAGGAGCATGAATCTACTGAGAACAGGTATGGCAAATGGCATAGAGTTTGATATCAGTAACTATAAACAGTGCATTTCTTGTATTGAGGGCAAGACAACAAAGTTACCTTTCCCGAAGAAATCGTACACGAGAGCTACTGAAATCTTAGGCCTTATCCACAGTGATGTTTGCGGGCCTATGCCACAAGCTTCGTTCAGAGGTTCTCGTTACATGTTGATTTTTATAGATGATTTTTCACGTAAAACTTTTTGCTATTTTATTAAAGCCAAAAGTGAAGTATTTGAGTTTTTTAAACAATTCAAATCCCTTGTCGAGAATCAAACAAATAAAACAAGTAAAATTCTGAGAACCGACAATGGAGGCGAGTATGTAAACAAAAAATTCGAGGTTTTTTTGAAGCAGCATGGCATACGGCACCAGAAAACTGTCCCTCACTGTCCGCAACAAAATGCCGTTGCGGAAAGGGCTAATCGCACGATTGTTGAGGCTGCAAGGTGTATGTTGCAGGGTTCTGGCTTGGATCAAAGGTACTGGGCAGAAGCAATGTGTACTGCGGTTTATCTGAAGAATAGATCCCCAACCAAGGCAGTATTGGGAGCTACTCCTGAGGAGAAGTGGTCAGGATCTAAGGTAAACTTGAACCATTTACGAATTTTTGGTTGCGTTGCGTATTCTGTCGCAGAGCATCGAAAGAAGTTAGATCCGAAATGTAAGAAGTACATATTTATTGGTTATTGCGAAGATACAAAAGGATATCGGCTAGTAGATCCCGCGCATCCGAATAAAATTATTACTTCGCGTAGTGTCGTATTTGTAGAGGATAAATTCCACAAAGACATGTTTGGACATGAGGATCAGCAACCAGCGGTCAACGTGCCGACTCCGTTCATGATTATCAGCAATCCTGAATCAGAGGATGTAGGAGTACAGATGGCAGAACCGGTTGAGCACGAGACTCACGACACAGAAGCCTCAAGCAGTGACGAATCTGACAACACTTCAGATGTGGATTACGTTCCTAGATCGTCATCTTGGGATTCTGAAGAATCGAGAGGGCGGAGCGAATTTGAAGATGCGTTTGAAGCGGCATTCGCCACTGGCGCGAGTTGCGATACGGACACACCAAGTACCGTGTGCGAGGCACTAGCCGGGCCTGAGTCTACGCAGTGGAAGGCAGCAATGGAGGTTGAGTACCAATCCTTTGTGGACAATAAATGTCTGGAACTTGTGGATTTACCGAAGGGAAAGAAACCTGTTAAGTGCAAGTGGATATTTAAGAAAAAGAGAGGATTGAACGGAGAGCTGCTTCAGTACAAAGCTAGGTTGGTTGCCAAAGGGTTCACGCAAAAGCGTGGTGTAGATTACTTTCAGACCTTCAGTCCAGTCGTGAGATATTCTACAATAAGACTACTCTTAGCATTGGCGGCTGAATATGACATGGATGTCGATCATATGGACGTAAAGACTGCTTTTCTGAACGGAGATCTGAAAGAAGTCGTTTATATGGAAATTCCCGAAGGCTTTCCAGTAGAAAACAGCAAAGGAAAAGCATACCGCTTGCTCAAAGCTGTATATGGATTAAAGCAAGCCAGTCGATCATGGAATGAGAAGATAACCGATGTGCTTATTAAGAAACTAAAGTTTAAAAGGTTGGCGTCCGAACCGTGTGTTTACGTAAGATCAAATGATAACGGACTTGTCATTCTCGGCCTTTATGTTGACGACATTTTGCTGTTTAGCAACAGTCAAACTGAGAAAAGGGCGGTAAAAGAAGAGTTAATGAAACAGTTCGTTATGAAGGATCTTGGGACTGCTAAAAGTGTATTAGGAATACACGTAAACCGTAAAGATGGTAAAATTCATCTAGACCAATCTAGTTACATAGCGAAAGTTTTGTAAAGGTTTAAGATGACAGATTGTAAACCTGCTAAGACGCCTATGGAAGTTGGTATAAAACTAGAAAAGGCTGTAAAGAAAGGGCAGTATGAATACAGGAACTTGATCGGTTGCCTGATGTATATTGCGGTGTGTACGCGTCCTGACATCGCGCATGCTGTGAGTATGCTTAGTCAGTTCAATGATTGCTACTCGGAAGCTCACTGGAAGGCGGCGAAGCGGGTGCTACGGTAGCTTAAGGGTACAATGAACTACGGCATAACGTATGAAAAAGGTGGGTTGAATGTGACAGGTTCAGCGGACGCGGATTGGGCGGCCAGTGTAGTTGACAGACGGTCTTACACCGGCTACATATTTAAGTTAGGCAATTCTATAGTTTCCTGGGAAAGCCGTAAACAGCGCACGGTGGCTCTTTCCAGCACCGAAGCCGAATACATGGCTCTATCAGATGCGTGTAAAGAGGCATTGTTTATCAAGGCATTCATATCAGAATGTTTGATGCTCGATGTGAAGATTGTCGTTTACAATGACAATCAGTCCACCATAAAGTTATCTGAAAACCATATGTTTCATGCCAGAACTAAGCATATAGACGTTAGGCATCACTTCATTCGCGAAATTGTTGAAAACGGTGTGATAGCCATTCAGTACAAATGTACAAGTGACATGTTGGCAGATATTTTGACAAAGCCTTTAGGTTCTGAGAAGTATGAACATTTTGTAAAAGATTTAAGCTTAGTTCCTCGTAGTGCAGTGAAAATATTGAATTAGTATTAGTAGTACTTCACATAGAGTTTAAGGGGTGGTGTTAGAACCTATAAACTATATGTTGTACCTGGCTGGTTGACCATAGCCAAATCCAATGAACTGCACTGACAGTTGTAAGAAAAAAAAATGTAACTGTTCTGTTGTGATAAAATACTAAATATAGATTTACGTTGTTCTTCAAATTAATGTGTTTTAATTTACTCTAACAATATACGCTTCAGTGCCTGGTCATGAGTGTCATGGCACTGTTGAAAATCTGACACTAGTTGACGGATTCGGTGATGCTGGTCCAGTATATCTATATGCTGGGAGTGTAGTTCTGCAAGCTGGTTCTTGAGTTGAGTGTTTTTGTTCACTATTAACTCAATTTCAACTTCACTTTCTTCTCGTTCCCGCAGAAGCTTGCTGCACTCATTTCTTGATGATTCTAGCTCCCTCAGCGCTGTTTTCAGTTTGTCACTGATGTCACGAACGGTAGCTGCCCGGGTCATCATATTGACGGTTTTCCTTAAGCAACACCTGCAATGTGACAGGAAACAGCTGAGTATGTGAGGATAATACTAAGTTATTAGAAAACTTGAGAAAGTAGGAGGGGTTTTAAAGTTAAAAGAAGTAAAATGTAAGAAATAAGATTATAAAAATATATGGAGGTAAATGAGAAAAAAACTAAGAACAAAGAAAAGCTATTTAATTTAATATTCTCAGACTTAATTACAGGTACTACTTTAAGGAAAGGCTTTAATAAACATTGGTGTTTATTGCTAGATTCGATTTTGGTTTAGGGATTGTTAAGAACATCAGTTTTAGTGGGAACAAAGTCTCTTTACAATGCTAATAAAGTATGGGGTTTAGCTATAATATTTACACTATATTAAAGATATTAATATATCTTGTGTGAAGTAGGTTTTGCAGTGAATGTTTTGTCTGGGCAATTGTTTTCGTCCTCGAGTTTTGTTTCCACAATTTGTCAAACAAAATGAGACATAAACGTAGCCGGTGTGTACTGGACGTCGCTCAGAGCGACGTATGAGTGGTGTATGGTATATAGATAATACAGTAATAATTTGTAAATCAAAACAAAATACTCCCCCGGTTCGAAGAATTCAAATCCACAGTTCAAACGATGACAGCCGGTACATGAATTATTTAATTAACAATTGTTTTTGAGTTATTATAATAACAAACTGGTCACAAACACTACGAGTATCACTTTATACGTTAATTCTAATATAAATAAAGGATTTTAAATAAAGGATTTTAAAATTGGCCGGTTGTTTATCAAGTGGTTATTTTTTTTTACTGCGCTAATCATGTAGGAATCGCTACGGTAATTTATACTTCAATGCTGCATCCTCGAGATTTAATACACATTGTAGTACGGTCTCCAATCAAATGTACTACATTGCGACACAGTTCAAAGACTAAAAAAGAAATGTTCGTTTGATAGTCTATGGCAGAGCCATAGTCTATGTCATCTGTCAATGGTCGCGTCATTCGTTCTTCGTGTGTTGCATTGCTATAACCTATTTTTTGTTTTTATCTCTCATATTCTACACTTTAAATACGGCGAAAAATATCATGGGCAAAAGAAAACACGACGATGAAGAATATTTGAGATGTAAGAACCAACAATACGGAATAATAAATTCAAGAAAAACGGTAAGTACACGTCGTATCCATTTTTTTACTATCATTTTTATTACTTACGTCCTATATATATTGTTATCTTAAAAGTCCAAACTTGGTTCACGGCATACAATTTGGTACTAAATGAAAAAAAAAAAACAAATTTATAAGATTCACATTGCCGAATGTCAGAAATAGCGAGTGCGACATCATATTGAATGTAGAAAAGCTGGACTATGTAAATCAAACAGTTTTCCTAGGAATCACTCTAGATGACAAATTGCAATGGGGGCCTCACATAACATCTCTTACGAATTGGCTGAGCTCGGCCGCTTATGCTGTTAGAATGATAAGACAGTTAACGTATGTGAAGACCGCGCGTTTGGTATATTTTAGCTACTTTCACAGCATTATGTCATACGGTATTTTACTGTGGGGTCGGGCGGCTGATTTAAAAAGATTAATATTATGACAGTTTCTTACCAATTCATTTATGAAAATATTTTGTATGTGAGGAAAAATATACTTATTTTAGTAAAATCGGTGATAGGCACAATTGTAATACGAGAAATAAAGATAAGTTAGATCAACCATCTTATAGACTAGCTAATGTATACTCATCTTTCATGGGGTAATGTGTTAAACTCTATAACAAAATACCTTGCGATATATTAAAACTAAATGAAAGTAAATTTAAAACTTTAGTTAAAAGCACACTTTCTAATCAAGCATATTACAAACTAGATGATTATATTCAAGATAAGAATGCTTGTGTATTTGCTGTGAATGTCGTATTATGTTATGTTGTGTTATTAAATTAAATTAAATTCCATTTATTTCAGACTAATTACATGTCCATAGTTGTTAGTAACACTCACGTAATGCTCATGGATACTGCACTACCACGGGGAGATAGTGCAGTTATGTGGGACTCTAACCCACTAAAACTCCACGGTGTCTTCCTGTGCCGCTTAAGGCGGGAACACGGGCACGCGTTAGCACTCACCGTGAACCTGCCCCGCTGTCCGTCACCGGACCCTCCTCGGGGGAGTGCCACACATCCACCGGCGCACCAGAACACACTGTACGTCGTGACCACCCCAGGGACCAAATCAGCACATGGGTGCCAGACGACCTCGCGTATGGGGTTCCTCTTCGCTTCACCGTAGGTGACCAAGCCACGGTTACTGATCCCCCCCGCCTTGACAATGCGGGAACCCACTGGGAGGGAGTCACAGTTCTAAGCTAACCTATTTTACTCGGTCAAAATAACGAATCATACTAGATAATTAGACAATGGTGACAACATTTCTGCGGCAGATTGCAAGTATAATTCGTCATTTTGAACTGGGAGAAATAGGTTAGGTTAGGTTAGAAGAATAATTAGCTAAAATAGAACCCCAAATACAATTAAAGTATGTAACAATATTATTACCGCAGTTAAAAAAAAAACCCACAAGGTATTACTCAAATCGGATAAATAGTTACTTACTTAGTATAATAGTCGCCCATTCAGTATATTTTTCGCCGGTTAATAATTTATCTTTATTAATTTCTATAGAAAAAAAACCGTACATAACGTCACGCATGGCGGCGGAAGCCGTGTTAATTTTTTCTGACCATGTCAAATATTACAACATATAATAATATGTTTTAGGAATGATTTTAATCTTTTTCCTGTCCATTGAGTCATATATGACTCACGTGATTGTTTAACTATTGTGCCTGCTAAGTGGACGGTGAACCTGTTAAGACATACCGATTTACATTTATTGTCAGATAATTATTCAACTTTGTACACATCACAGTGTACGAAGACTCGCGATGATTCCGTATTCTGTTTTTTCAATAATTTCCAGGAGTGTCAAAGATATTGCAAACTCGCAGAATCTTTAATAGTACCTAAATCTGTGATAATTAACGTAAGTTTGTAGACATGTTTGGTGTTGTGAGGCTGCAGCTACGCTAAATGTAGACAATAATAGTCTTGTATGTAAGGATCGTAGCAGGTGGCGTTCTGTAGTTTCTGCCTACCCCCATGGGAAAAAGGCGTGAGTTTATGTATGTATGTATGTATGTAATAGTCTTGACACCAAAAAAGTGCGACCGAGAGAGGTAGTAGAGCAACCATCTGTGAAGTCATGAAATCCGCTTCAGCACCGCTCCACACTTTGTGTCTGTGATAGCACAACTGCACAAGTCACTTCTTTAGGGTGTACTTAATGTTCCTACGCTGGGACACACTCCTCTCTGTGAGATGGGGAATGGCCCATCCAGCAAACGGGCCCAGTTTTGGTGGATGTCTACGTATTTTTGATTCTAGGACATTCATTGGGGTTTACCCACGATTTTTCTTTATCGTTTTGAGAGCAGTGGTGATGAAATAATTTAAAGTAAAGTAAAAAGTAAAACGCCTACTTGGGTTCTAAGCCACGACCAACAATTTTTAGGTCGCGGCCATTACAACTGCTCTCATCAGTCATAACATAATATACATAAAACTCTAAAAACACACATCACGCCTGCATTTAAATTAATCTGTGTTGGGTTGGCAAGCGCGGAACATCAAGCTGCATATGGCGAAAATAATTGTTTGTTTTGTTGTAGCAAAACTCGGGCGTAGCAATAACAATGAAATAATACCAAAAAGTTTCGGCCTCATTAAAATATTCGAAAGTTACTGCAAAACTACGGAGGCGTTATTATTTGGTGGTAAAACTGAAACTGGGTTATGCGACGTAAATATTTGTATACTGGCTTCAGGCTTTTGTATGAGTATGACTGACGACCTAAAATTAAATATTATAATATTACGTTATTTGTGTGAGAGTTTGCGAGTCATTGTTAGTTTTACAGAGTATTTTGCTGGATTATGAAACTTTAGTGAACTACGTAATAATCGTTGATTTACATATTAATCTAGATTATTAGTACTTAATAAGCTAACCAGCCGGTTTATTTTCTTTCTAAACACTTCCTAACCTAATAGTAAACGGTATGGAACTAACTAATCTTATAGCTTATCTGAAAAATCCTAGCCCTCACAGTCGTTGACTTAGAGATTAAGAGGGCAGCATGCGTGGCACAGAAGGGAGGAGGCCTCAGTAATTGCTGGAACAAGGTATTTGTCAATTATGATGATAACGTCATCAAGCATCCGATCAAAGTATTCCCTAATACATTAATTGATCACAGAATTAGTGTCAAAATGTGCCGTCTTCACTTTAAAATTAGTGCTATATTTCTTCGACCCTCAGAAATTTTTAAGAAAAGTACAGCGTAGATCAAACGGAATATTATTTATGTATTTATTTATATATGCTTTATTGTAGGTACTGCTTATTACCGCTTTTTAACATAATGAAGTAGAGTCAACAGTCGGTTCACAAAGGAAAAGTTTGAGTAAGTAAGTACTACAAAGTAACTTCCTCGCCAAATCCTTGACTGTTTTATGTTATTTAAGATTTTATTGTAAAGCATTTCGATGTAAGGGCCAAAAAATATACCCACGATACGATTGCGACGTTGCATTGCGTATATTTCGATTCAAAATTAATGGCGGTCTCTGCGTAGTAGCAAATTTCACAGCTGGCAAAGTTTAAATCGAGCTGTTTTTTAAAAGGATATCTAAGAACTAGTTATTGTACTGCCCTATGTCTAAACTCCTCTCGTTCAGTCCATCCAAAGGTTGTCGGTTTACTTGCAAGTCGCTGCTACGAGTAACACCATCTATCTATCACCGTGGAACGGAATCGAACGCGTTCGATGTATAAACAAAATTAGATTAATCAGACGAAAAACGCTAGTTACGTCAGCACGGTTTCTTTGTATGGGTTGAGGCATCTGTATGCTACTATTATATTATCTGTGTCCATGAGTTGCCACGCCGCTACCGCCGCTGCCCCGCAGCCGCTGACTTCGTGTCCGCGGCCTAAGAAATTTCCCTTTGCGATAAGACCGCCCGTTGTACACTTAATGTTTCTCTTTTAATTATTAAGTGGTGCTGAAAATAGGCCTCCCCCAAGCGTCGCCACACTGATCGGTCCTGTGCATTTCACATCCATCGGACGCCCGCAGCCTTGACGAGGTCGTTGCTTCACCTAGAGGGAGGCCTTCCAACGCTGCGTCTTCCGGTACGCGGTCGCCACTCTAGAACTTTTCGGCCCCAACGGCCATCGGTTTTGCGAGAAATGTGCCCTGCCCATTGCCACTTAAGTTTGGCAATTTTTCGGGCTATGTCGGTAACCTTGGTTCTCATGCATGTCTTAATTTCTGATTCGATCACGCAAGGAAACTCCGAGCATAGCCCTGCCCATTGCCATTAGGGTGACTTTAAGGTTTCTGATGAAGCCCATTGTGAGCAACCAAGTCTCTGTCCCGTAAGTAATCACTGGTAACACACACTGTTCATATACTTTCGTCTTGAGACACTGTGGTAAGTTGGACGAAAAGATACTGCGCAACTTCCCGAACACTGCCCAGCCGAGTCGGATTCGACGGTATAAAGTACGGACGGTATATACTCGTAATAAATAAATAAATATTTACTTTTCGTTCGGTTTTGTTCCGTACCCTATTTCTACCTTTAGAGACAGTGCATTTTTTCGCGGTAGAAACTTGCCTACAGCACGTAGCGGTAGTGGACATAGTTTTCCATCAGAAGAATCATTTTAGAATTGAAATCCGTACCTAACATCAATATGTATGTGCGTGCGTTGTCATTGTTGTAAATCAATTAGCTTATTAAATGAATGTTAATTGATTATATATTTTATTTTACACCACAACATACATTCAAAAGGATACAAATATTATCATTACACAGCTTGAATGCGAAAACATACACCTAAACATACACAACCAGCATGTGCTGACTTCCTCAATCTGTTTAAATACAATCACAGTTAGGTCATAAATACCTGACTCAAATAACGTAAAATTCGTTTAAGTTTTTAATATATGTACGACCCAATGTTAACACAGTACTGGCCGTGCACCCGCTCGATGCCAAAGTACCAATATTGAACCTCCTTTTGAACAGTTTTGTTTGCAAAATATAATTTGATTTACAGATGCTATTTTAGGTATGAAGAAATTCCAGCCATCCATTTTTCTATGTAATAGTTATTTATGCTACAAGTGCGGAAAGTAGGTGATTTCCGATGAGTGGTATTTTATTCACGAGAGAGCGAAAATCATCTTACGCACGTGTACCATACAACATTTTACTATGCATTGTGCGAGGAAATAAAAAAAAATATCTGAACCAAGCAAGAAATTAATAAAATGGCGCTTATTCAAGGGTGCTCAGCATATCCACAGATTAACTAATTGTTCATAGTTCCTCAGGCAGTACTGCGCATGTGCAAATAGCTGTCACGTTGTAACGCAAAAAGGCACGAGCAAAATATTCATTCTGCCAAACATATTTAATAAATATTTAAAATTAATTTATTAATCAAAATCTTAATCTAGAGTAATTAAAAACGCCTTAAATGAAGTTTTAGTTTTGTTTTACCTTTTATATGAATGATAATCTGTACTTAATTAATTTTTTAAACTTTTCTCAAATAATAAAAACTCTATGCGGCGGGCTGACGTTGGAGTTAAAAATTATAAAAGTACAGGAAAGTAAAAAGCACTAGTAAAAAAAGTGACACTTTCCGCACTGTTTGGCTGCTTAGAAAACGCTCTTTTCGAGGACATGCATTGTAAAAACATTTTTAAACATCCAAGTCGTTTTGGAGGAGTTTCCAAAAGTTGCGAAAATATATTGTTTTGTTAAATATTTTTTTAAAGCAAATCTATTAATTACACGAAAAGGCCTTGTTTCAAAAATTATGTATATGAATCAATAATAAATATATACTTTTTTCAAACCTTTTAACCTAGCCTTTACTAAGGAGCATGCTTTAGAAAGTAACCGTTTAACGGCACTAAAGCGGTTGTACACCCTTAATCCGTGGACAATAGTATGAGTTATATGTTAATAATGTAATTGTGTTTTTTTTGTCCATAAGTTGAGCTAACGCTCTTACATAGTTTGACTTCTCAATCATACACCTAAACAAACATAAACAAAATTAAATGACATCCTCAATCTGTTCAAACAAAATATGATATACTTTAATTTAAAATTTAAGATTTTTATTGTGGAACAACCAACTATATTTTTGTTAAGCAACCCATATTTTTGTTGCTTTCTGATACAAATGGTGAGTTTAAAATCAACTTAAAATAAACAACGCTAAAGTAAATAAATACTCGAGTTGGTGGCGTTGGATTCAAATGATCAAATAATATAAATTCAAATATAGCTTTACTATAATAATAATAATAATAAATAATAATTTTGAACGATTGAGGAGCGCTTTGGAGTGTGCATTCCGAGAGTATCGTTCCACACCGCCTGAGCTTAGACCTCGATTACCTCGTCTGCCCATGCATAAGAAAAATAGGGCGCTGGTGTGTGCTCTAGATTCGCAGCTATCAAATGTTTTTGAAAGCAGCAAAGACCTTGCCGATACCCACTCAATCTTGTACTGTGCGGCTGCAGCGGCATGTCGTGTAGCTAACGTCAAATTTCCCAAAACTGATAGAGCTACACGACCAGCTATACCAACTTGGCAGTGCAGGATTGAGCGTCGTATCGGTGAGGCTAGAGCACTCATCGGCAAGCTTATCTGCTTCAGGGAGGGCAACACTCGCCCTAGAGTGATGCGCTTTGTGAGGCGGGCATTCTCGGGGACTGATATCAGTTCTCGAGATTATCTGGCCCGCGTCACAGAGCGTATCGACTTCCTGAAGCAGAAGATCTATGCATGGGCAAGCCGTATTCGACGGTACAAGCGACGAGTGGAACGATACACTCAGAATCGCACATTCCGGAGCAACGAAAGGTGGGTTTATAGGGCTTGGGAGCGACCCGACCAAGGCGTGACTGATATGCGCCTACCGGATAATGACGCCATGTGTTCGTTTTGGCGTAATATCTGGTCGGTGCCTGTCAGTCATACCGAGGGTGACTGGACTCGGGAGGTCGAGCAAGCGTGCGATCCGATACCACAAATGGGGGCAATTACCATCAGCCCCCAAGATGTGGCTCGTGCAGTCCGTCCGTTGCCCAACTGGAAATCTCCAGGGCCAGACGGACTGCAAAACTTTTGGATTAAATGGTGCCAAAGGTCGCACGCTCGTTTGGCAACTCAGTTCCAGTCTGCCTTAGAGTCAGGGTCGCTGCCCCAGTTCCTAACGACAGGAATAACCCACCTGCTCTATAAATCGGGTAGTACTGCGGAACCTAAAAATTATAGACCGATAACGTGTTTACCGACGGTCTATAAAGTTCTTACATCCATTCTGAGAGCGAAAATTAATCAACATATTGACAATAACGCCATCATGTCTGCTTCTCAGAATGGATGTAGGAACGGGTCCCGCGGTACTAAGGAGCTGCTCCTCATAGACATTGCCATTAGCCAACAGGTTCGCCGTTCCCGCAAGGATCTGGCGACATGTTGGATAGATTACAAGAAGGCCTATGACTCAGTGCCACATACATGGCTCATGAGGGTGCTGGAGTTGTATAAAATTGATACAACTCTGCGCGCCTTCCTGACGTCATGTATGGGGTAGTGGAGGACGGTCCTTCACTATCCAGGATGTCGACAGATTCAGGAAAACAGTGAACCTATAAGGATTGAGCGTGGTATATTTCAGGGCGACAGTCTGAGTCCTCTGTGGTTTTGTTTAGCCCTGAACCCTCTCAGTACACTGCTGGAGGGTTCAGGCCTGGGCTATCGGTTGAAGAGAGGTGGTCAGGTTATATCACACCTCCTTTACATGGATGACCTGAAGCTCTTTGCCCCCAACAACTTGCAACTGATGAAGCTACTGAAGGTAACAGAAACCTTCAGTGACGCCATCAGGATGGAATTTGGTGTGGACAAATGTGCAGTCATGCATGTAAAGCGAGGGGAGATTATGGAACCCGTGGGAATACAACTCTCGGACTCCATACACCTTAGATCCCTTTCCTCAACTGAGACTTACAAGTATTTGGGTATGTCGGAAGCACTAGGCATCAATGTTACTGACGTGAAACAATCGTTGAAGGAACGCTTCTTTGGCCGCCTGAAAAAAGTACTAAATAGTCTTTTATCAGGTGGGAACAAGGTGCGCGCCTTCAACGGCTGGGTCATGCCGGTCTTGATGTACTCTTTCGGCATACTCAAATGGACTCAGACAGAACTTGACGCCCTGGATAGGAGAGTCCGCACATTGCTTACCGCAAATCGTATGCATCACCCACGGTCATCGGTTATGAGACTGTATATCCCTCGGAAGAGCGGGGGTCGTGGCTTTTTAAATGCTAAGACCCTGCACAACCGCGAGGTATGCAGTCTTAGGGAATACTTCCAGGCCGCTGACGTGGGTATGCATCAAGATGTAGTAGCAGTGGACAAGGGCCTTACCCCGCTCTCCTTGGCTAACGAGAACTGGCGCAAACCTATAGTATTAGATACTAATGACCGCATGGAGGTATGGCAGAGCAAGGAGCTTCACGGACGCTTCTACCGGGTCCTACATGGGCCCGATGTAGATTTTTTGGCGTCCGTGGCCTGGTTGCGATTTGGTGACCTTTTTGGGGAAACCGAAGGTTTTGTCTTTGCGATTATGGACGAAGTTATGATGACGAACAACTACCGGAAATATATTGTGAAGGACGGCACGGTTGACATTTGTCGGGCATGTCACCGGCCGGGGGAATCAATCAGACACATTATTTCCGGTTGTTCTAGTCTGGCTAACGGAGACTATTTGCATAGACACAACCTTGTAGCCAGGATTATCCACCAGCAACTTGCTCTTAAATACAATCTTGTGGAATCAGAAGTGCCTTACTATAAGTATGTGCCCGACCCAGTTCTCGAAAATGGCAATGTCACGTTGTATTGGGATCGGTCTATCATCACTGACAGGACTATTGTTGCTAATAAGCCTGACATAGTGGTGATAGACCGACTAGAGCGTCGCGCAATGATTGTTGATATTGCGGTCCCCCATGACGAGAACCTCGTGAAGGCGGAGAGAGATAAGAAAAGTAAGTATCTTGATCTGGCTCGCGAGGTTGTCGACATGTGGGATGTGAATACAGCAGTCATTGTGCCGATAGTCGTGACGGCCATTGGTATAATAGCCAAGAGCCTCGACGAACATCTGAGGAGGCTCTCGTTGGGCAGCTGGATCAAGGGCTTGATCCAGAAAGCGGTACTCCTGGACACGGCTCGTATTGTTAGGAGGTTCCTCTCTCAGGAGCCCTGACCACCGGTAGCTTGGACCCTGTTCCCGATACCGGTGGGCTACTATTTTTGTATTTTTAAATGTTTTTTTATTTTATTTTTTATAGAATGATATTTAAAAATGTAAAAATATGTAAATATAATAAATAAATGGAATATAATAATAATAACTACCGGAGATTTATCGTGAAGGATGGCACGGTTGACATCTGTCGGGCATGTCACCGCCCGGGTGAATCGATCCGCCACATTATCTCTGGTTGTTCTCGACTTGCTATCGAAGAGTACTTGCATAGGCACAACCTTGTAGCCAGGATTATCCATCAGCAACTTGCTCTGAAATACACTCTTGTGGAATCGGAGGTGCCGTACTACAGGTATGTGCCCGACCCAGTTCTCGAGAATGACAGTATCACATTGTACTGGGATCGGTCCATCATCACTGACAGGACTATTATCGCTAATAAGCCGGATATAGTGGTGGTGGACCGAATCGAGAGGCGTGCAATGATTGTTGACATAACTGTTCCGCATGACGGGAACCTCGTGAAAGCCGAGAAAGATAAGCAAATCAAGTATCTTGACTTGGCTCGCGAGGTTGTCGACATGTGGGATGTGGACACAGCGATCATTGTACCGATAGTCGTGTCAGCCAATGGCTTAATAGCCACGAGCCTCGACCAACACCTTAGGAGGCTCTCGTTAGGCGGCTGGATCAAGGGCCTGATCCAGAAAGCAGTATTGCTGGACACGGCTCGCATTGTTAGGAGGTTCCTCTCTCTGGAGCCCTGACCGCCGGTAGCTTGGACCCTGTTCCCGATACCGGTGGGCCTCTATTTTTATATTTTTAAATGTTTTTCTATTTTTGTGTTTTGTAAAAATATTTAAAAATGTAATTGATAAGAAAAGAGTTGAATAAAGGAGATAATAATAAAAATCTTTTATTTCAGACAAAGTCCATAGGATTAGTAACAATTTACTTAAAAAACTAGTGTTAGTAGGTACAGATATAAAACTACAATTCAGCGTGGAGCTGCATCCACCTCTGCATCATCGGAGAATCCCACCGGTCTGCGAACACACTGAGAATAGTGTTGGTACCGCCGCGAACACGCGTCATCAGAGAGGCACATCTTTTTCTAATAATGGCGGCGAAACCATCAATGTTTGTGTCCGCAAACATCCCTGACGCACTGCAACGCCACGGCAGCCTCAACAGTACTCTCAGTGCATTATTATATTGGACGCGCAGGTCGCTGTATGCTCGCTGAGTGAAACTGACCCACAGGCTGCACGTGTAGAAGGACTGACAGTAAGCTTTAAAAAGCGTTACTTTTACTGGCTTCGTACATCGCGCAAACCTGCGGGCCAGCATGTTACAACGAACAGCCAGCGACCTACGTTCCCTCTCAATGTCACAATTATCTTTAAGATCTTCGGTGATCCAGTGGCCTAGGTATTTAAACTTGTCTACCCTTCGCAGGGGTTCTCCACACAGTGCGACATTCGGAATACTAGAATATGTCACACTGCCCGCTTTGAAAACCATTAGTTCGCTCTTTGTGACATTATATTTGAGGCCATGACTCACCGCGTAAGAATCGCATATAGCGATCAGTCGCCTCAGAGCACCGATCGATGGGCTCAGCAACACCATGTCATCAGCATAACTAATATTATTAATACACACCCCGTCAACATGACATCCGACATTGATGCTGCTGAGCTCAACGATCAGTTGGTTCATGTACAGGTTGAAGAGTCGGGGTGAGCTAAGCCCCCCCTGCCTCACCCCGCATTCCAGCCGATACACGTCCGAGTGCGAGCCAACCCACTTCACACTATTACTTTGACTACTATACCAGTACTTAAATATTGACACTATCTCAGGTGGTAAAGTAGTATCACACTGTAGTTTACGCCACAGAACATCGTAACATACGAGATCGAATGCCCTTGACAGATCCAGAAAACAGGCAAAAATGGGCGTCTTCCTGTCTGTGTAGTATTGCACAGTCTGCTTGAGGCACAAGATTGCACTCTCAGTTGACAGCCCAGGCCTAAAGCCGAACTGGGCATCATGCAGTTCTAGATGTTTTGCTAATTGTTTATCAAGCAGACTGTCCAAAACTTTTGCTATGACAGTGGCCAGAGAAATGGGCCTGTAATTGGAAATGTCAGAGGAATCCCCTGTCTTATTTTTCACAATAGGCACTACCATTGTATACATAAGATCATCCGGTAAGTAACCGTGACTAATGCACAAATTAAAAAACAAAGCAAGAACACGTGGAAGGTGTCCACCCGCATACTTCAGGTGCTCGATGCTGAGGCCGTCATGGCCCGGTGATTTACCCCTTTCCATTTTCCTTACAATGGCCGCAATTTCTTGAGCCGTAAAAATAATCGATACATCCCCAGAGTTGGCCCCAGCATCGACCGCCCGTACAGGCCTAGTAATAGGTGACTCAATCTTGAAATGACGCTGGAATGCATTAGCCACATCTGCTGGCTCATGTACGCCCGCCACGCCCACAGGGGGACTCGACCTCGGATTCAAACTATTTGTTGATTTCCAAAATGATCTGAATTTCTTTTCAGTGTGATGTTTAGCCAAAATATCCATTTTTATCTGCTGTTGGTTATCTTGACTATATCCTCCAACTCTTTCTTGTCATAGCGCTGAAAAGTAGCATAGTATATGTAAAGAATATAAACCACATCTATTCCGTGATCTACAAAAACGATACTTGCACATATAAGACCTTAATCAGACCTTACGACACTACCGGGAAGAGAAAGCATACCTTATTTATAGCAGAGGACGCCGCGTAAAATAGTGATAGCATAATATAATATTTTATTCACACTTGTGCTATAAACGAAATAGTAAATGATCCTCGTGTCTTTTTCAGTGTGTACTGCAATAGTACATTGTGATACAAGGGTGGGAAGTAGGTTATTGCAAACGAGCTGTCATTAACAAGCCCGAGCCGAAGGCGAGGGTTTTTAATGACACGAGTTTGCAATAACCTACACACCCGTGTATCACACGACGTTTTTCAATACAGTTGTGAGAAACAGTAAAAACAAATCAAAGAATTAGATTTGTTTATTCACAAAAAATAAAATTTTCAATATGGCGCGTTTTTGCAACTGGACATATTTTTTTACAAAGAAAACAGCATATACAGCCTATTCGATTTTTGACAAACGTTAATGTGAAAATAATTAACTTAAAACTGTTAATTAAACATATTAAACAACTTTAAAAAATAAAAAGAGAATTCAATGCTACGTACGGAACCATTAATTTTTCCTCGTATAAAATCGTATCCCATTTTATTCTATGTATGAAAACTCCTTGCTACTAAACTTTTTTAAATTGACTTATGGTGCGTTTTTGCAACTGGACTTATTTTTTTACAACGATATCAGCCTATACAGCTATACAGCCTATTCGATTTTTGACAAATGTTGATGTGAAAATAATTAAATTAAAACTGGTAATTAAATATATTAAACAACCATTTATAAGACTTTTGAGAATTCAATGCTAAAACGTACGGAATCGTTCATTTTTCCTCTTAGAAAATCTATCCCATTTTATTCTATGTTTGAAAACTCCTTGCTCCTAAACTTTTTTAAATTGACTTATAAATTTAAAACTAAACTGCAAACATAATGATCGAGCTCGTAAACAAAAGTCACGACCGCGTAACAGAAAGATGCCTGTGCGTAAGATTTAACTTTCGAATCATAATTATAGCCTCTGAAAGTACGCCATGTTTAACAACTGTATTGAAAATAAAATATGATGGAAGGAATCGAGGAAGCCTTGTTAAAGGTAGTACGGGCCTTTCAAAAGACTATAATTTGGTTAAATGATTACAAAACTGTAATTTTGCAAAATTTAAGCAAATTTTATTTGTATGTAAGAAGAAAGTTTGCAAGATCCAATTATTTTTCCGTGAGGACTTGGTAACTACGATACAAAATACACGGCAATTATTAACTTTATTTTATGTTAGGGATTCGAAACAGAGATTATGTCTGACTTGTCGCTCTTTTCAACAAGCTTAGGTGGAACTGCCAACCAACACTGCGAGTGGACGACTAGGAAGATGAAGAAATCCCATTGGTTGTGTGCGAGGATGCGTAGCGAGGGATGTGTGAGATACCCATCTCTCACATCCCTCGCTACGCATCCTCGCGCATTTCTGGCGGAATGCAACCTGAAGGATCCTGCAGACAGGACTGACGAAACAATGCGACAACGAGTTTTATAGATCTTTTCCTATCTGCAGACCAATTTCAGAAAAATTATAGTAATTTTTGACCCATTTAATATTGACAAGTAAAGAAGTAAAATTTAAAAACTCCCGACTCATTTTTATTTCATGCTACGTAGATACGCTTCGATCAACCATTATTAGTTGAACACGTAACTATGACGCAAAAATATTCCGATCGAAACAGTAAAAAGCCCACAACTTTAGAACGGCTGAACCAATTTTTATCAAACATAGCTTTCAAACAAAAAAAAAACAAAATAAGTAACGGTACATCCACTTAGGAGCTATGTTACCACAGACAGATACACATATACACAAACACACAGGTACACACGTCAAACTTATAATACCCCTCTTTTTCGGCCAGGGTTAAAAATGAACTCTGAAAACGCGACATAGCATTGTCGCGTTGCACCTGTCTGCGCGAGCCCTGACATACTGCTAGAAGACACGAAAGATAGAAGAAAATTCTAACTACTACTAAATTCGTAATACGTTCTCCAAATATCATAAAATTTCATCCAGGCTTGGTTTTGTTACCGAGACCAAAAGCGTACCTATACAAGTAAAAGATTAATTTCTCCGACGTTTTCTTGAATGGGTGACGTGTACACAGTACAGCTGTGTTATTATTTCTTATTTCTTGTTCCGAAGCAGTGCCCACGCTTTTCAGTCAGCGCGCGTTTTGTACACGTTAAAAGTTATACATTGAAATCAGTGACAGTAATGCAGACGGCTTATTTTTTGTAGGGAAATAAAACGGGCTTAACATAATCTGTTTTACAAGCTTTATATTATCTTGCTTTTGTATGTGTGTCCGGCAACTGGTAATCTATTTTCCAAGCACTTCCTGACACCGATTATGCTGAAACTTAGCGTACTATATCACTTTGGAAAAAAAGCTATTCTTACAAATAATTTTTACTTAATACTTGCTTCGCCGCCTAACCTTCACCAGATGGGGGGCGTTTCCTCAAGTCCTGCGAACGACTGGCATGGTGCTCTGTTTTTTCGCTGGTGGATGTGCAATTCCAGTACGGAGTCGCTCAGCCCACTGCAGATGAGTGGATACAGCTCTAAATGAGAGCTCTGCGTGAGACTTAAACAGGTTGCCTCAAACTGACTCCTGTACGAATGCTGTATCTACTTATCGGCATCGCACCCCCGGCAATTCGCAGGACTATAGCAAGTCGCACAGAAAGGCGAAACTAGAAAACGACCCTCGCCACCCAATGCACAATTACAACTCAGTGCCTCAGCGCCCAAAAAGCTGTTCGCCTATCTGATGGCAACACCTCTTCAGCGAGATTCCTTTGGCGAGAGAAACTCAAGCCAACAAGGAGTACCTTCAACCTGGGCACACTATGAAGGATTGAGTTAAAATCTAAGTACAATTATTTCGTGGATGTTTATTTTTTATTTTTTTGATTTAAAAAAATTATATGATAAATTTTAAAATTAATATGATAATAAAATTACTGCCAGTTTTTATTGATATGTTTTATTATATACCCCATCACTACAAGCTACCGCACCGCAGGTGCTCAAAAGGGAATAAAATTGAATATTTTTGATTGTTCCTCATTGAGCACCAAGCTATTATATTGATTAGTGCTCAAATGGGAATACCTTTGCTCAATGCATAGGTGCCCAAAAATGCTCACATGGGAATACTCCGATAATTGAAATATAATTTGAATTAAACGCCTGTCATTTCAAAAACTCACCTTTAACAAAAAACAAAAGAGAATGTCTATCAAAAATGCAGAAAACATTTTATTTCCAAATGTACCTTTAATATGAAATCCAATTTATCTCCATCAGCCTAAACAATTGATGCCAGACACCCATATAAACGTCAGATTTCACAGAAATCGCACAAACGATTGTGAATACATCCATATTGTGTGTTTTGACAACTAATCTAATAACGGATGAGTATTTGACTGACGTTAGTATCGCTTTGTAAACGAGATACTGGTTTAAGGGTTCCGGTTTTGGGGGCTGGGCTGTTTTAACAAACTTGCGCTTTGAGCCCTCAGCGACAAGCCCTATGGGGCTTGGCTTTGTCGATGCAGTCCTACCTTGTCTGACTCCTTCAGAGACGGCAAGGTGGCGTGGTCTTGAGGGAGAGCGCACGGTCGTGATGATCCTCAAGGCAAGTTCGGTGATTTTCCTTCTCGTGGTTGCCGCCCTGTTTTTGGTCTAATTCCCTATGAAATAGACGTAACAGAAATCACCGGGCGCCCTATCACAGGGGTGGCGAGGTCATGCCCCTGGGTGTCCACCATCGGAAAAAATCAGATGATGGATAGTAATGACCTCCTGCGTGTTTGTGCCGTGCGCAGGGACCCGTACGGAAGGATGATGGGATCCTGGTGGCTGAGCCGATGAGCGTAGGCGGTTTAACGTCTCTGAGGCAACACTCCACTTTGGCCCGGATTTCTTCTCACAAGGGTGGCCGTAGCCTAGCCAGCTACGGTCAATCGGCTGCGGGGTCCGGTCAGACGGCCCCCAGGCGAGTTCACTCCCATTAGGGGCTTGCAGACGGCGGCGCTCGCTCGCATCGCTAGTGGTAGCGGTGTGAGTTGGTGTCGTGCAGTCTCGTGGGCAACTAATGGGGGGGGGCTATATCCCTCGACTAATCCCTGGTGCTACCGTAGCATCGCCACTTGAGCACTCCATGGCGGGTGGGGATAGTCGAGGGATGAAATATAAAATCGGGATTTAAATGGATTATAAATCTAAAAAAAACCACAAGGCGAAAGGACCGGCGAAAGCTGGGACTGCGCACCAAAAGGCGGGACCGGCGAAAGCTGGGACTGCACACCAGACGGCGGGACCGGCGCAAGCCGGGACTGCATCTTCCGCAGGAACGTCCAGAGGCGATACTGCAGTGGGATCGTCTCAAGGCGGGGCTGTGGCGGGACTGTCAAATGACGGGACTGTCGCGGCACTGTCGAGGGCCGGCACTGCTGCGGGACCACCGAAGGGCGGAACTGCACACCAGACGGCGGGACCGGCGCAAGCCGGGACTGCATCTTCCGCAGGAACGTCCAGAGGTGTTACTGCAGTGGGATCGTCTCAAGGCGGGGCTGTGGCGGGACTGTCAAATGACGGGACTGTCGCGGCACTGTCGAGGGCCGGCACTGCTGCGGGACCACCGAAGGGCGGAACTGCAAACCAGCCCACCGGGCATAAGGGTACTGCCAAAGCTGGCGCGATACGGGACGCTTGCGTTAGAGATCGTATGACCTCGGACCTTGCGGCCCCGGACGCGACCGGCAAAGACAGCACCTCGTCGTCTCTCGGCGGCCAGCATGAATCAGGCTGGCTTCCGGTTGGACGATCTGGGGCGCGCAGGAAAAAGCGCCAAAAGCTGAGACAGCAGGCGGCTCTGGAGGGGACTCCTACGGAGGGCCCATCAAAGAGACCGCGTGCTGCTCTCAGCGGGGACAGCGGGGACATGGCGGCCAAGAGGATGAAGACCCAAGGGCAATCATCCTCAACCGGATCCTTTAGGGATGCGGTGGCGGCTGTGAAACTCGCTGTCGTGACAGTCAAGTACCCGGAGGAGTACTTGAAGGCGGAGGACTTGGTGCCGATCCAGGAGCTCATAATTGAGAAACTGGAAGTGGCGCCGGATCCTCTGCCTGTCCTAACGGTTGCTCCCGGAGTCGTCGCAGGTGCAATTCATGTATCCTGCGACAACTCTGATGCAGCCAACTGGTTTCGGGGTGCCATCCACAATGTGGAACTTGGTGCCCTGAAACTCAAGGTTGTTGACGCCAGGGACCTTCCAAAGCCAGTCAAAATGGCATGGAAGAGTCGCAACTTGGCGTTGCAAGACTCTGCCCGGGCCATTCGATTGCTCCAGCGACTCAACCCTACCTTGAGGACGAACGACTGGAAGGTCGTGAATACGCTCACTGAGCAGACCGGCATCCGTCGTATCGTCCTCATGGACGGGGTGTCCGCTGGGGTCATCAAGGCCGCGGGCTACTCTCTTCCAGGAGGGATTGAACGATACTCGTTCAAGCTCCTGGAAGAAGACAAGGGAGAGGCGCCTGCTGCGGAAGCAGAAGTGGAGCCCTCCGAGGATGGACCACCACAACATGGGGAGGCCATTGAAGAAATCTCTGCTGACGGCGCAGCGCAGGCAACAGAGATTGGGACCAGGGCGTCGGAGACAGACCACGAGGATGACATCCTCGGGGACTTCGACACCCTGGGAATCGAGTCGCCGACTGCTCTCGAGGAGAGCCAGGCGATGGAGGAGGGGCCTCAAGACTAAGGCCCTCCCATATCAACACAGACCCATCAAAATCATCCAAGATGGAGGGACTAAGGTGTGTACAAATTAATTTGCATCATTGCAGAGCCGCTACTGCCCTTCTGGCTCGGCAACTGAAGCTTAACACATACGACGTTGCCTTGATACAGGAACCTTATCTGTATAAGGGGACTATAAAAGGCTTAGGTGGGACAGGAGGCATGGTGCTCTATGACTGTCCAACTAATGACGCGAGGACTTGCATCTATATCAGGGGCGGTGTAGAGGCAATGCCCTTACGTACTTTCTGTTACAGGGATCTCACAACAACCTTGATCCAAGTGGGGACGGGAACAGAGAAAAGGAGAATCATCCTTGCCTCTGCCTATCTCCCATATGAACAAAAAGAACCAGTAACACCACTAATCAGAAGACTGGTTGATTACGGCAACCAAAAGAACCTTGACCTGATACTTGGTTGCGATGCGAACGCACACCACGTCGTTTGGGGCAGCTCGGATGTCAACAAACGAGGGGAGGATTTGTTGGACTTTGTGGTAAGCTCTTCTTTACAAATCCTTAACGTAGGCAATAAACCTACTTTTAGAACTTCTGCGAGGACTGAAGTTATTGACCTTACGCTGGCCTCAAACAGGGCCAGCGCTCATATTGAAAATTGGCATGTATCGGACGAAATCTCTTTGTCTGACCATAATTATATATGCTTTAGGTTTAGGACGGCGGGAGAAGCCGAAACTAGACGAAGGAGAAACCCAAGGTATACAAATTGGGACTCATACAGGAGGGACCTCAAAGTAAATTTGGGGAGCCCTAAAGGTAAGCTCAATTCCATACTGGATATAGAATTTGAAGCGGACAGAATCAAGGCAGGCATCATCGGTGCATGGGAAGATAACTGCCCAGAGAAGAAGGCCTTTGACAAAAAGGTACCATGGTGGACTCCTGAAATAGCCAAAATACGTCAGGAAACACGACAGGCCTTTAATGATGCAAAAGCCAGGAAGGATTTTTCCGGCTATCATAGCATGCTAACAAGGTATAACACGGCGGTACGCAAGGCCAGAAGAACTAATTGGCGGCAGCATTGCACTTCCATCGAAACTCTGCCAAATGGGATGAGGTTGTGCAAAGCAATGTCCATGACCAAGACAAACCCACTAGCATCCGTAAGGGATGAGAATGGGCAACTCACGGAAACTGGACAGGACACTCTGGGCGTGATGTTTAGGACCCACTTCCCAGAATGTATACTGCGCGATAGCGATGAAGAGGAACCAGTCACAAGGGACGAGCTTACAAGGCACACGTCCAAAAATAACTGGCTCACGGCAAAGAAAGTGGTAGATGAAAATAAACTGAAGCTGGCCATAGCGGGCTTCCAGCCACTCAAATCCCCTGGTCCAGATGGCATCTACCCAATACTATTGCAAGAAGGGGCATCTGTTTTGATACCCCATTTGAGTAAGCTCTACAGAGCCTGCATAGCCTTTGGGTACGTACCCAAAGCATGGAGGGAGGTCAAAGTCACCTTTATACCGAAGGTGGGTAGACCGACTTATGAAGAAGCTAAAGCTTACAGGCCCATTAGTCTATCATCCTTTCTCTTGAAAACTCTGGAGAAACTGGTAGACAGGTACTTAAGAGAGGGTCCTCTGAAATTATTCCCCCTACATAAACTACAATGCGCCTACAGCCCCGGCAAATCTACGGAAACGGCATTGCACTATGTTGCGAGTCGAGCCGAGGCTGCGCTAGAGGGACAAGAAATATGTGTCGGGGCTTTCCTCGACATAGAGGGAGCCTTTGACAAGACAACATTTGAGTCCATACGCACTGCTGCAAAGGAACATGGCATCAATGATACCACGTGCAACTGGATTGACTATATGCTGAGAAGCAGAACAGTCAGATCGGAACTAATGGGAGACAGACTTAGTGCAAAAACAACAAGAGGTTGTCCGCAAGGCGGAGTGCTGTCACCATTATTGTGGTGCTTGGTAGTAGACTCGCTACTAACCAAGCTCAATACCGGACCATTCTACACAGTAGGCTATGCGGATGACATAGCTATAATGGTCAATGGTAAATTCCCGAACATAGTGTCTGGATTATTACAACAGGCATTGAGGATGACAGAGGAATGGTGTACAGTGAACCACCTCTCTATCAACCCAAGCAAAGCAGTCATTATTCCCTTCACGAGGAAGAGACAACTAGGAAACCTAGGAGAGCTCTCCCTCAATGGAATAAAACTGCCCTGGTCCACCGAAGTTAAATATCTGGGTGTAACGCTTGATAAAGAACTCAGGTGGAAAACTCATGTGGAAAATATTACGACAAAGGCCTTACGAGTGTTCGGCATGTGTCGTTCTACCTACGGTAAAACTTGGGGGCTAAAGCCCAAAGTGATACGATGGCTGTACCGGACAATGATAATACCTATTATCACATACGGCAGCATAGTGTGGTGGCCAAGAACAAAGCTTGCCTCGTGCAAAGCGCCACTCACCAGGTTACAAAGAACAGTGTGTCTCGGCATCACGGGTGCTTTCAGGACAACACCTACGGCAGCGATTGAGAGATACCTCAATATCCCTCCTCTGCATATGATGGTTGAATTCGAGGCAAGGAAGACATTACATCGTCTCGCTGTCGCTGGACTATGGGATGCCTCTAAGCCAAAGACTAACCATACAAAGTTCGATGAGAATGAAGACCTGGATCGGGTAACAAGCATGTTATCCGATAAAATGCAAACTATGTTTGTGTTTGAGAGGTCTTTCAAGGTCCAAATCCCTACAATAGAGGACTGGACGAAGGGACTTGATCCACCAGAACAAGATAGTCTGGTGTGGTACACTGATGGATCCAAAATGGAATCAGGTACAGGAGCGGGAATATACGCAAAAGGCTACAAATGTAGCAAAAGCTTAGGGAAGATGGCAACTGTATTCCAAGCGGAAACATATGCCATTATAACCTGCGCTCAAGAGAATATAGATAGAGGGACTAAAGGTAAATCCATATATATTCTTAGTGACAGTCAGGCTGCAATCAAAGCCATGGCATCCTACAAAGTGGACTCCGGACTTATTCTGGATGCTATCCAAACCCTAAACAGGCTTGGGAAGCACAACAGGGTAAAACTGATGTGGGTCCCTGGGCACAAAGGATTCCATGGTAACGAAGTGGCTGATGAACTGGCAAGAGAGGGCTCAGCGAATTATTTTGTGGGTCCAGAACCATGTGTAGGCATCTCGACGTGTCTCGTAAAAGCCGCATTTAGGGAGTTTGCAGATCACAGACAACGAACTTGTTGGCTGTCTACTACCGGTCTACAACACTCCAAGAGATTCCTGGGCTCCACTTTCAAAGCCCGGGATTGCATTTGGAACATGAGCAGGGGGCAAATCCGCTACCTGCTTGGGGCCTTTACTGGGCACTTTGGAACCAACGACATGCTCATGAAGATGGGTCTAACCGCGACACCCATGTGCAGGTTGTGTGGGGAACATACGGAACGCATGGAGCACCTACTGTGCACATGCGATGCACTGGCTGGTAAGCGAATGAGTCTCCTAGGGGTTGGATACCCAAAACCAGAAGATTATAGGCTCATATCTCCTAGTCTCGTTGTAAGACTAATGAAAACGGTTTTCAACGAGAATGAGGAGGAGTAAGTTATCTAGGGGACCACAAAAGATCCCAATGGGTCGAAGTGTCCGAGGTATTTCTCGGCCCCTCCATAAGATAAGATAAGATAAGGGTTCCGTAATCAAAGGCCAAAGCTGGTCATTGTAGGTAATACGCGAGAATCAGAATCAGAATCAGAATAACATTTATTTGCCTACTTTGTGTATTACAAAATGTCTCTGTGGCAGGTGGGCCGTACAGAGTTGAGTCAGCTAACTTACGTCCTAATGGATCTATGTTTGCTGTGTTCTGTTTATTCGCAATATGTGAGACTATACAAACAGATTACGTGTTTTATTTATGATATTTGCTTACGATATAGATAGACTATCTCAGTGATGAATTATTATCACAATTATAATTTTTACTTAATTTTAAGGGGACGCGGCGACTTCACTTTGTCGGTAGGCCACCGCTTGTATCCTTTTTTATTAGGGTCATGCAATATATCCCCCATTCTCTGATTAACCCTGAGGGGGTTAAATTCACCGTACGCTTGGTAGGCGTCTCCAGGGGATTCAAGATCTTCTATTTCTAATTTTGCAATGTTTTGCAACATTTTGGTATTAAGGTCCTCGGCGCGTAGATGCCAGGCTTCTATGTCCGCCATCTCCCAGATCACTTCCGTGGGTGTTCGTCTTGGTAATTGTGCGGCATTTTTCAGTGCCAGTCTGTATTGGCGTTCGATTTTGCTTAAGTTCGTTGCACTATACCTTGAGAGTAGTTGCACCACTCCGTAGTCCATCAGTGGTAAAATACAGGCCTGAATGATGGCCAGTTTAGTGTCTATTTCTGTCTTCGCGTTGTATCCTATTATTGGTCCGAGGGCTCCTCTGACTTGTTTCAGTTTTTTGACGACTTTTTCGGTGTGCTGGTTCATCTTCATGTGTTTGTCGAAGATGACACCGAGGTATCTGATCTGCTTTTGATAGTGCAACGTTTGTTGTTTCAGTTTAACCGTTGGCCGGAATTTTTTCTTTTTCGAGAACATGATGCATTCAGTTTTCTCTATGTTACACTGTAACCCCCATCTCGTGTAGTAGTCAACGATGGCTTCCGCTGCCCATTCAGCACGCATAGTCGCGTGTTCTGGGTTCGTGGCTCTGTTGAGTATACAGAGATCATCCGCATACTGTGAAAGTTTGAGACCTCTGATCTGGTCTTGTATATCCCAAATATCATGGACGTACAGGTTGAAGATTATCGGTCCCAGGATCGAGCCTTGGGGCACGCCGTGAGGTATCGGTTTGTCTTTGGTTATGGTAGTTCTGAATCTACCTCTCAAGTTTCTGCCTTCGAGGTAGTTCTCAATTATCTTAATGATATTGTTGGGAACGTCTTGATTCTGAAGTTTCTTGATCAGTCCCTTATGGTTGATTGAATCGAAGGCCTTTGATAGGTCCGTAGATATCATAGAGACGCTGTCTTCCGTGGCTAGAGCATCAGTGATTATTTTTCCGGTACGTAGAATCTGCGTTGCCGTGCCTCTTGCCCTTGTGAAGCCGTGCTGGAAAGTTGGTTGCAGCCGATTGACCGTAGTGGTAAGTCTTCTCAGGATCAGCCTCTCACAAAGCTTGCCCATGATGTTGAGCAGTGTGATCGGGCGGTACGATGATGCCTGACGGTGATCTTTGCCGGCCTTGTGCAGGAATATGCACACGCCAGATTTCCATCGCTTAGGGAAGTAGCCTGTGGACAATACAAAGTTAGCAAGAGGCACAAATGCCTCGATGAAGACTTCTCCCCCAAGTTTGAGGGCGTCTGCTTTTATTCCATCTGGCCCTGGGGCCTTTTTGTTTTTGAACTTGTTCAGTGCAAGTTGTACTTCTTTTTTTGACGTTGGGTCGAGCGGTTGGAACGGTGTCGTCTTTTCAGTCCCCTCATCGTCTTTCGCTATTTTAGCCTCTTTAATTATCGCTGTATCGGTGAGCTTGTCGATCGTTTCTATTTCTGCACTGCATCCCGTGATGTTTGGAAGTTTAACGATAGGCTTCTTCATGTTTCGTTGGATGCGCCACATTTGTGACCTATTGTCCCGTGGATCTTGGAGTTTGTCGAGCCAGCCTTTTTCGGAGTATTCTTTCAGGACTTTTTCAGCTTCACTCTTAGCGTGGTTGTAAAGAATGCGTGTTTCGTGTTGGAGTCTGGGGCTGCAGTTTCTCGCTTGCCATACAATTCGTTTTAGTTGGTTTCGAATGTCTATCTTATCGTTTATTTCTTTCGGTAGTCGTTCCTGCCTTGTTAAATTTTTAAGGGGTGCGTGAGTGTCGAGGGCTGTGACAATGGCATTTTCCATTGTTTCGACATACTTCTCGCAATCGGCTTCTGTTGTGATTGCCTTGTTAAGGTCACAGAGACCTTCCCACATTGTCTGTTGGTATGCAGCTCTCAGTTTCTCATCCTGATAGATTTTCTTTGTGTTACGAGATAGGTTTTCCTCTATATTATGATCAATCTTCACCGTTAGCAACCAAGGGAGGTGATCCGAACCAACGGTCTCTACCTGTTTGGCCTGCGCTTCTAGATGTTGGTGTGTTATTATAGCCAGGTCCAGGATGGTGTTACCTTGACTAAAAGGTCTAGATGGTGCATTGGCGTGTTTTAGCGAGCAGATTCCGTCCTTCGTTGCTTTTCTAACAATGTTGCCGAGGCCGGAGTTCCTGCTGTGGCCGAGGGTTTGCATGCGTAAGTTCATATCGCCGATGATAATGGATGGCTCGTCGGCTAGGGTCTCCTCCAGTTCTTCTCTAGCATGGTGCTGGTTTGGAATTTGGATATATATTCCTTTGACCTTGATGTATTGTCCAGTTGCGTGGTTAGTAAAAAGTTTAATACCTACACCTTCTATCTTCTTGTTTTCATCGTTCCAGCCTGGGGTGACTTCCGTTTCGATCCACCTTAGTCCCCTTTGTACATACATGGCAGTGGCTAAATGTTTTTCCAATGTGTGGGTGAGTTTATCGTACCCTTTTATATTATATTTTTGTGTCTCAAAGTCGATCTTGCACTCGTTCAATATAATTATAGCCGGTCTATATTTCTCGACTAGTGATTTTATTTCAATGAATTTGTTTCTTACTCCTTGGGTGTTCAGATGTAAGATTTTGAGGTTCTTTATTTTCTTACTGTCGTGGTTAGCCATTAAGATGCGAGTGTATCCTATTTATAGTGTCCATCAGCATCATCAGTGTCTGTTGCATTTGTGTCTGCATCTGAAAGAGGCCCTCTAATGTGAGACCGCCTATTGTCGGTGGTATTTGTTCTGATTGTGATTGTGGTGATTCTTTATGTGGCAGAGTTGGAAATTGCCTTGTTTTTGTGACATCTGCGTATTTAACTCCCAGTCTTACCACTGAGCGTTTAATTCTCTCCTCTCTCTTTGTTTGCTTAGCCTCTGCTTGTTCCATTTGCCTAGCTATCACTTTTTGAAACACAGGGCATTTGGCGTTGTTTGCGCCGTGGTCTTCTCCTCTACAGTTTCTGCAGACTTTTGTCATGGTACCCTCTAGCGTGGTAATAACTATCTGTGGTTCCTCTTGTTTTCCGTAGCACGATTGTTTTGAGTGATCGAATGCATAGCATTTCTTGCATTGTATAATATGTTTCGGGTTTTCTCTAAATGGTTCGACTTTGATGGAGGGTGCGCAGAAGAATTTCCTTTCCGAGGTTTTGAAGTTCTCCAGGAGATCTCTCGATGTGTGTTTGCCATCAAAAATGAGTAGGTGTATTTTGCCTGCTCCTCCGAGTGGTTTGATTGCTGTTGGTTTAATACCGATGCAGTCTGCTATCTCGTTAGCAATGGTGTCGGTGGATTCTCCATAAGTCTCATTTTTAAGCACGATCTTGGTCGCTGATTGTCTGTCAGCCTTCGGTTTTGGTGCAATCACTCTGGTGCAACCACAGGCTTCAATTGTAGTGAGTAAGTTCACGCGCGCTGTCGCATTATCCGGGTTAATTTTTATTTGGCCTCTCATAACGTTGAGCGTTGAGCTGTTCTTCGCTACTGATTCTCTGATTTTCTTTAGTGTTTCTTGATTCTTAATTGCATTTTCATCCCTGATTATTATATTAGGGATATGGGTGTTTCTCGGTGCCGGTGTCTTACAATTGGATGCGCCTGTACGCTGTCTTTTGGCTCCTCTAGTAACCAGTTGATACGTCGCTTGGTTACCTTGCGCAGTGCGGTTGGTGTCGCTCATTGGCTTTTCTAATGTAGACTTATCTACGATTGGCAGCGGTAAAACGGGTGGAATTTTCCACGCGTCCAGCGTAGTCTGTACTTTGCCTACGATCTGGGGGCTTGTTTGTTTAGTTTGGCCTCGAGTGTAGTCCCCATCCTTGTTTGTAGCGGGCACATATGCGCGCTCGCTGTCTCTTACTCGTACCGTTCGAGTAGGTGGAGCTCGTTGGATGGTGGTGGGGTCCGGCGCGCCGTCACTCATTTCCGTCCTCACTCCGTGCACCTGCAGCGGCGCCTGCAGGAGTTGTTGGCCTACATTCACATTGGTACTCGGGGCAAGAAGCGTTTTAGAGGCTTCGATGTTTTTAATCACTTTACTTCCGCGCTTAGTCTTTTTTCTTGATCGTCTGACAGCCAAAGGCAGTTGCTCGCTTTGTGAAACGAATTCAATGACTGCGCACTGGTTTTTGCCGCACTTACATATGAACCACTCCTCGGATGTGAAGTTCTCGATGGGTATGGTAGTCAATTCCTTCTTTATTTTACAGCTGATACATGAGCGGATATTTTTCACACCGGTGTCTAGTCCTGCCGTATAAATTGTTACTGAAGACTCAATTTTTAGTGTGCCGTTATCATATTTTGGCTCTGCTTTAAGCGCAGCCTTGATGAGAAAGAATTTCATACATACTTTGCACTGAATCTTCTTAGTGTTCATTTGATTTATACCCCACAGGGGAGTGTCCATCTGGAAGCTACTTTCGCATTCCCAGCACTGCACTATGTTTTTATTAAAGTCAGATAAATCTACTTTCACTAATTTCACTTTGTCCTTAACTGTTTCACTGTCTGATCCCGAATTTAGCGGGTCCGTGTCCATGTCACTGTTGTTTACAGAACTTACATTATTGTTTTCCGAAAACATTTTCACTGTTTTTGATTCTATAATTTCACTAACACTAATTATCACACTATTTCTAACTTTTCCCAGGGGTTACGAGACCCCCTGGAGTCTTCACAGTCCACAATTTACTATAAAAAGTTCACTTTATATTTACAACTCGCGTCCGAATATTTCGTTCCGCACATTTATAAATGAGGGTAGTCTATCAGCCGTGCGCGTGAGTCAGCTCTAGTGAGCGCTCGCTCCGTAGGCACGTCCGCTCGCTACCGCGGTTCGCGATATCCTCGATAATACGCGAGGCCGGTCGTCAACACGCTGATTTTACCAAGTGAAAGAAGCTACGTCCTTAAGTAATTTACAGTAGGTGGTGATGGCAACTTTGTACTGGAGCCGATGGAGACCCAGTGAACACGATCCTCAATAATGAGGGACCGATGGAGGAAGAGGAAGACTCAAAGGGTGCAAACGGGAGCCCCACAAATATCAAAGGTTTGCACTCCAATCTCGTAGCAGTCCATCATCACCTTGAGACTGCTAAGCTGGCTCTCTTTTTCCTTTCGGAGACACAGATCAGATGACCGTCAGATATATCGTACCTGATATACTCAGGGTTTGCCCCGGAGCACAATTTTAAGTCACGCGCAGGTGTATGCATGAACACTCGAGAAGACATCTGCTATCGGCGTCTCCGAAACCTTGACGACTCTAGATTTTCTATGCTGTGGGATATGGTGGACACAGGCCAGGATAAAATTATTTACGCCTGTGTCTACCGTTCGCACAGCGGAGATTAGGAGACAACCAGGCTCACAGAGGACCGCAGTGAGCCTGCTGATACGGCGCAGCATCGGTACCCTTCCGCCCAATTAGTGTTACTGGAGGACTTTAATGCCCACCACCAGGAGTGGCTCTGCCCGTACCAGTGCCCTGATCATAGTGGGCGGGACATGAGAAAGCTTGCGCTTGCTTTGAATCTCGGCCAGCTGGTCCAGAGGCAACGAGGGTGCCGGATGTTGATTCGCACACAGCCAATTACTTGGACGTTCTGCTGACAACAGATCCAGACCGCTATTCGGTATCGGCATGTTCACCTTTGGGTAGTTCCAACCATTTTCTGGTGAAGTCTGTATCCGTCCACTCCCCACCCGATCCCAGCCCAAGAGGTGCTCGGCGGGTTTGGCGGTACAAGTCAACAGATTAAGATGGGATGCGTTCTTTTTTCGCTTCTTATCCTTGGCAGCCTACTTGCTTCACTTCGGCTGATGCTTCGTCGTGCGCGGACTCATTCCGTTATCTGACGTAGCAATGTCTTGCGTTGACCGGCCATGGTTTGATGCCAAGTGTAAACGCGCCGACTCACTTAAAAATGAGGCGTATCTGGCATGGGTCGACGCTCGGACGCGCAAAGCAAGCGACGTGAGTCAGCGGAAGATAGCCTTCAATAGGGCTGCCAAGTCCTGCAAGAAGGTTATGCGAAGGGCTCGGTTTGACCACATAAGCCGTATTGGGACCAAACTTACCTCATACCCAACTGGTAATAAAGCGTTTTGGTCCCTGGCTAAGTCAGTTGAATCGAACTTCTGCCGTCTCTCACTACCACCACTGCTGAAACCCGACGGGTCAATGGCCCACTCCACTCATAAGAAAGCAAAACTTGGTTGCCTCTCTTAAATCTTCACGTCTGGATTCAAGTAACGCACGGCTCCTTCCTTCTCCTTATGGATTATATATATATATATATATATATATATATATATATATATATATATATATATATATATATTATTAAACGAGTATGGCGGATTTTCGCATCTATCAAAAGGTCGTTCGTCGAGGTTGCGCAGTACCCCTGCGCAACCACGACGTGAATAAAGCAGTGGCCTCGACGGGATTCCAGCAATTTTTCTGAGAACCAGTGCGCCTGAACTATCTCCAATCCTGACACGCCTGTTTCGTCTTTCATATGAGACTAGAAAAAAGCCGAATGCAAAGAAGAAGGTTAACGTTCAGCCTGTGCCCAAGAAGGGCAGTCGGGCTGACCCGAACAACTACAGACCCATTTTGATAACGTCCATCCTCCGCAAGAGTAAGGAATGGATACTCAACTCTAAGCTCCTGGCATACCTAGAAGCTAATGAAATCTTCAGTGACCGCCAATATGGCTTCCGCCATAATCGATCAACTAGGGATCTTCTAGCGTATGCCATCTAGAGTGAGGCCATCGAGAGGCACAGGGAAGCGCTTGCCGTCTCCCTGGACATCTTCAAGGCTTTCGCCACGACATGGCTGGAGGTTGATCACTGTGTTGCCCAATTTCTCACAGGGCATAATAACTTTAAAAGTATATTATTTTCCTTCAAGCTCGTTGCCTCGCCTTTATGTCAGTGTTCTACATCTGACAGCGAATATGTACAATCTGTACATCATATCTTATGGGAGTGTATTCTATGGCAGATTGAACGCAAAATATGTTGAATAATGCACAGGGTGCATCAGGAGTTGTTTACTATATGAACCTTGTGGAAACTAGAACAAATTTCCGCGCGTTCAAGCGTTTTTGCCATACCTATTATTGCAAACAAATATAGCAGCTCATAATGTTAGGACCCAATAGTATTAATGCTAATTTTTATCCTTGGTGCTAGGCAACTGGGCTAATCCCAGTTGTAAACGACCCTTTGTGCCTATTGGCCTTGTTTGTTCTGTCTCCTCCTTGATAGGGGGAGAAGTGTAAAGTTGTATTTTTTTCCTACTTCTCCGTTATTCTTTTCTGATTAATTTCGTTGCGGGATCCAAGACAGTTAAATTCATTCTCCGGGACTTCGTCGAGTTTCATTACCTCGGCGCTTTTCTGGTGGTCAGCACTGTTGATTCTGGCTTTCAGGAGTTGCAGTAGTTTGGGAATGTTTTTTTTTTCCAATAAAAAAAAAGGTTTCGTCAGGGTCTGGCATGAAAGCCTTATTGGTAAGCTTTCTTCATTCGGTCTGGACCCAGGCGTCTCTTTTTTCCGGTAAAAGGAGCCAGTTCTACCCGACTCCTTCTGTCCGAGGTGTGACCGTGCCGATAACGGACCGACCTGAACTTCTTGAAGTAACGTTGACATCGACCTCAATTTTGGTCCATTCATTGAGGCAAAAGCTTAGCTGGCTGCCAAAAAGTTGGGGATCCTTGCGAAGGTAAGACGGTACTTCACCCCAGAACAGTTGCTCAATTTGTATCAAGCGCAAGAAGTTAGATCATGCGTGGTGTACTGCTCTCATCTCTGAGACGGATCTGCCAAATACCAGCTGAATGCACTTGAGTTGATTGAAATCGGACCAAGAAGCTTATCGGCAATGAGATACTGGTCGAGTCTGGGCTCCAGAGCCTTGAACATGAACTAATTCCTCCTAGCCCGTTCCATCATCGGACTACAAGACGTACGGCGATGCGTCATCGGTATATGGTGGACATCCCACCCATACGCACCAAACGTTTTGGGAATACTTTTATTATGCGAACAGCAAAAGAGTGGAATTCCCTAACGGAGTCTATATTTCCTGATAGCTACAACCTGGGAGTCTTAAAGTCAAGAGTGAATAGGTTTCTTCTAGGCAAGCGTGCTTCATCGTCGACCACATCATCGCTTACGAACAGGTGGGATAGTGGTCAAGCGCAAGCCTATCAATAGTAAAAAAAACCTGATACGGGCTAGTAATCCAGCGCCGTCTACCACAGGTTTGTACATTTTAAATCATTAAGTAGATAGTTTGAATTTTTCCAAAAGTATATTTTAAAAAAAATTGGTAGTTAATAGAAAAATTAAAATGTATAGGTCTTCCAGACACAAGACAAGACACTCATGATGAAAATGGTTGTGTAAATGTTATGGACCAAGTGATTCATAATGCCCAGACAATTTGAAAAATGGCGAATATGAGTAGGAAATATGCTAAAAACTGTTGTCTAAATATTGGAGATGAGTTCGCTCGCTTACTTTAGCTCTCGCGCCATCCCCTTCGAACCTAACCTATCTATGTCGGAGTGTCCTAAGCTCCCGAGCTCGCTTGGCTCGCTCTTGGACTAATTCATTGATCATAACCGAATTGCCCAACCGTTACGTAGCAATTTTCATAATGACAATGTGATAAATGTAAAAGTATAAATCAGTATTCACTACATTGCCCGATTTGACTTGACTTGATTCATAACGTCCGGCCATTATACATAGTGTACTTATTATTACTTGGTCCATGACATATTATATATTCGAAGTTTACTCTATTTTATATTAGGTACTGGACCCGAATACGCGAGCCAACACGCACTTCGCTGGTTTTTTGATAAAAGAGTCATATTGTACAGGCGCAGCAATTTTATATTTTATTCATATGGATGAAAGCCATTTGTTTTAGCTTTTAAAATGTTTCAATGGACTCCATTTATTGTTTGTTTGCAAACGAGCGTAACTCATGTTTATTTGGCGAGAATTTTTAATTTTATATGCCGTTAAAATTGATAACGGCACAGGCCTTGGGCATTAAGTCCGCCTATATACTTTTATGTTGATGTAGTTTTAATAAATAAATATTATTTTACGGACTCCTTCGGCCCATGAAAAGGAGAAACTTTCTCTCAGGAAGTCATTAGCAAATCACAAAAAAAAAGCCCATTTTCCTTAACGACCTGTATAGCACTAATAAATATGACTAAAGCTTTTAACCAGATCAATTAGGTGGAAATAAGATCCTTTCGAGCTTGTGCGGAACTTCGAAACGTGACCCTTGATTTCGAAGCAATACAGCTCACTGTTCACAAATCCTTCTAAGACCTTTAATTATTTAGCACGTTTCAAAATCCAGTCCTAATGTGCTAGACATAAAGTTTAAATTGACATACCATCTAGAAAGCTGGGCCGCGGCGTGTGTTGAAAATCCGTAATTGAAGGTACATGATAGGATATTGGGGTATGTGTACGGAATCCTAATGACTCATTTGAGATCCTCTTTATATCTTCGCGATCTACCTTTCCCTTAATCTCAACACTATCTTGTGCCTTATTAGTTTTACTGACAACATACATTTTTGATTGGTTCTTAGTCATTTTAACTGTCTTAGAGAAATCATTAAAAATTTTCGTTCTTGTGACGTCGTCTACTCGAAATTTCTCCATTGAATTGTTATCTAAACAAAAAGAAACCTTATACAAAGTACAAGATTACTGAGCACCTCTTTCTTAACATTTCCAGTTATTTTACAACCTACACAATTCTTCCATTCATCCCTTTTAAAAATCTCTTCCAATCTGAAATCAAGTTTGGTCCATTGTCATCTCAATCACAATTAACCGTGTTCTATTCGTTGCTGACAAAAGTAACAATCATTTGCAAGGCTTTCAGATTGTCAGCCAAACAAAATTAAACCTTTTCAGCGAACGCTGAAGGTTCAAATTTGATTAATAGACCCCAAATATATTTTTTTTATTGAAAGTTAAGAAACTCCCCGCGCTTGATTTAAGCTTTTGTGTCGAGAGAGAATTCTTGTCTGATTCGAGAGATTTTGTTAATGTAAAAATAACAACATCTTAGATAATAATAATAATAAATAATAATAAAATAATAAAATGTTTATTGTGTTTCGAATTTTTACAGTTACTTATTTACTTGAGGCAGACCCGGTAAGTTAGCTCTTTTGCAATCCCGCAGTACCTCAGGGTGGAACTTTACTTTTGCATTAATCTTATTATAGATGTAGGCTGATTGAGTTGCATACTGACGCATTGCAAAAGCGGTACGGACCCTTGGGGAGTGAGCGACGATGTCGTTGCGTCTTTTTTCTTGATGAGCTGCATTAAGTGGTAAAGATTTATGAAGATATAAGGTCGCATTTAAAAGATACAACTTTCTCACTGTTAATAAATCGCTATTTTTATATAACTCAACAGTGGAGAATCTAAATGGCTTAAAATACATAACTTTGATAATCGACCTTTGTGCTCTCTCCAGCTCAAGTAATTTCGTTTTGGTAGCACCCCCCCATACAGGTATGCAGTATCCTACAACTGATTGTGCTAGCGCAACGTAGATATTTTTGAGGATCTTCGGAGACATCAAATAGCGTAGCGTTTTAAAGATCCAAATCAGCTTTCTTACACGAGACAAAACAACCTCGATATGCAAGTGCCAGGATAAGCTACTGTCAATAGTAATGCCCAAGTATTTTATAGATGTAACCTGTTCGACAGCTAGACAATCACAATTATGGTTCCCAAGGTTTGCACACTCATGGATTCTAATTCTAAAATTAGAACCCGGTTGCGATCTCCGACTTGGGGAGAAAGAAATGTAGTTTGTCTTCGAAATGTTAAGGGTTAGGAGATTAGCTTTTAGCCAGCTATCAATAACGGTTAAACCCGCCTCAGCATTACGACCTACTGAATCCCAAGTGTCCCCGGAGAAGACAATAGCTGTGTCATCCGCATAAGAAAATATCCTCCCTCCGATGATCTTTAGGTCGCAGAGTTCATTGATGTACACCAAGAACAGCGGTGGACCGAGCACGCTTCCCTGCGGAACCCCGAAGACTACATTTTCCTCATCACTAAACGAATTTCCTATTTTGACCTGCTGTCTCCTACCTCGGAGATAGCTATCAAAGAGGGAAAGAGCTGTACCTCTAATACCTATAGCTTCAAGCCTCTGCACAAGGATAGGGACAGAAACGGTGTCAAACGCCTTTTTAAGGTCTAAAAATACTGTTATGCATTTAAGTCCCTTGTCAACCGTAGCTGTAATTTCAGACGTCAATGCTGTAACGGCATCCTGTGTTGAGATCCCTCGCCTGAATCCATATTGATGATTAGAAAGAATACTGTATCTGTTCAAGTAGCTTGTGAGTCTTTTATTTAGTAGCTTTTCGATTACTTTAGAGAGTGATGGTAATACAGATATCGGTTGATAGTTATTGACATCGCTCATGTCTCCGCCCCTGTGCACAGGCGTGATTAGGGAACGTTTTAAAGCACTGGGAAAAATTCCTGCTTCGAAACTAAAATTAGTTAGTTGACATATCAAGGGAACCAGAAACTCTCGAGATAACTTTAGGAAACTTATGGGTATGCCATCCCATCCCGTAGCACTTCCCGAGTCAAGTGCCGAGAGAACGCTATCCACTTCTGCTGGATCAGTCCCCAGTAGCACGAATGAGTTAGTCCGGGATTGGGCGTCACAGTTAACTTCAGGGTAAGAACCCTGCCCAGACTTAGCCATGATTTCTTCTGCTAGTTTGGTTCCAATAGTGACGAAAAATAGATTCACCCGTTTTAATGAGTCGAGAGGATTTGGTGTAATTTTCAGTAGTTGTAAATTAGACGTCTTAGGTTTTTTGTAATGGGTAATATTATTTATATTACGCCAAAGGAATTTGGGCTGCTTTATAGAACTACTTATTTGGTTTCTATGATACTGTCTTTTAAGTTTTTTTATCAGGTTGGCGCAAAACGTACGAAATCGCCTATATGTTATTTTTAGCACAATATTACAAGGGTCCTTTCTCGACTGCAGCTGCATTTTATTTCTAAGCCTAATACATCTCAGGGCACCCATAGATATCCAAGGTTTCAAAGTACGTTTAGAGCTGGGGACCGAGACAGATTTAGCGTTTTGAAGGAGAGATGTCCTGATGACACCTATCAGTGTGTCAGCAAAAATATTAGGGTCTCTATATGCTCCGAGGATTGAAATGTCTGTGTTCACAAGGTGTTCATGGGCGTTTTCAAAATTAATAACAGTTTTAGATTTTATATACGATTTAGTTTGATAGGTGTGGGATACATTTAGCAAAACCGTCAAGTGATCAGTAATAGACGTGTTCAATACTGCCACGAAGGCAGAGTTTTTAGATCCATCCAGCTTTAAGAGCACGTGATCAAGGCAGCTTCCCTCCCTGGTGGGCAAACAATGCCCCGGAAGAAAACCATGTGTGGCCAACATATTTAAGTAAGCTAACCTATTCTTCCTCAATTGTGATGTTTCCGACGGTTTTTCAATCAGGTTTATGTTTAAATCCCCTGTAATAATAATATTTCTATGTCTATCAATAGTTTGAAGATATTGGTCCATCGAGTTAATAAAATCATCCGCGGCGACGTTAGATGGGGACCGGTAAGTTCCAATGATAGTGTAGTTTGAGATAGTTATTTGCAAAGCAGAAGCATGTATTAAGTCAATTTCAATGGTTCGGGATAAATGGCAATTTTTAATGTATGCTACTACGCCATCATTTTGATTTAGATGTCTAGATGTAATAAATGAAGTATAGTTGTTAAGCACGGGTATCGGTTTATTAGAGTTCAATCTGCACTCAGTTAAGATCACTACGTCCACCTCAACTCCGATTTGAGACAATGTTATCTGAAAGTCGTCAAAATTACTATAAATACTCCTTATATTTTGTGTTAGAACAGTAATGTTATTATTATCGTGTTGGAGGTAGTTGGATATTTTTTCGACTTCAAAGATAGCAGAATTAGCAGTTTCGGCGGAGTCCAATTCTTGAAGATTACTTAGGTTTCTATCCATTTACAATTAAGGTAATAGAAAGGTGTTTCTCAAGTTTTGAACGATAGAAAAGCAATTTGACATGAAACTGTGGGTATTTGTATTTTATTATTAGTAAATAAGTTAATACGTTAGGAATTTGTATGTAAGGCACTGAGCAAAGTGAAAGTGATTGTGTTTGTGTTAAGTGAATCAATTGTGTGAAGGAGATATGGAACAGTGTGTGAAACATAATATGGTTTATGTGTGTAATGGCAAGGCAATTACGATTAGAGTTGTAGTATTTTACAAAAAATCTAAGTTGTATAATTATAATGTACAAAACATAAATAGGACTTAATATTTTATGTGACACAATAAGTAGAACTAAAAGTAAAATAATCAAAGTTATATCATGCGTCAGTCATGCACCTTGCAGCATGTGGTGTACCTGTGCTTCACTATTTATGACAATAGCGCGGGCGTTCTCATCCCTCTTTACCAAAACGCGGCCGTAAGTAGTCCAACAAAATTTATATTTCTTGCTTTTAGCCAAATCTCGGGCTAAGAAGAATAGACGAGCCCCCTTAGGTGTCAAGTGCTCCGATATAAATACTGGGACCTCGGTGTTGCTCTTCAGTCCGAGATGTTTTGCTTGGAGTTTAGAATTGTTTTTTATGTTATATGCCTTTGCCTTCTTTAGTAAGTTTGTTTTCAACAAAGTTGACCCCAATTCCACGATTATGGGAGAACTCGTTACCCCCTCTTTCTTACTAGGAAGACGATAAATATCCTTGAGGTCACGACGATCCATCTCAAGACTTAAATGTTTGGATAAACTCTCAACCATATTAATTAAGTCGTCACTGCTTTCCTTAGGCATCCTAGGGACGTTCTTAAGCTCAATGCAGGTTTTCCTAGTGCTCCTTTGCTGATCTTCAAGCTTGTCCTCCAATATAAGTATGTACTCACGGTCCTTTTTTCCTTGTAGCTCAAGCGAATCTATTTTCCTACGATATTCCTCATTTTGGCTCGATAGATTAACAATAGAGGTTTCTATGTTTATACTTGTTTGTTGAATTTCCTTGAGACTTGAAATGATTGCCTTTAATTCACTCTCCTGGGTTGTCTTGAACGAATTAAACTGTTCTATCATTTCTGCCCTAAATTTGCAAAATTCTTCAGGTAGATCTTCTTCTCTGATTCTTTTACTACGGGAAGTGACGAAATTCGGGGGGGTGCGGTCAATCATCTCACTTTGATTCATTTCTGTGAAAGTTTCTTCCATCTTACTGCTACTGAGTTACTAGGATGTGATGAGTAATAAGGAGTTCTTTAGTGCTGGGAGGCGGCGCGAGCGCAGCTCAAACGATCAATGACGTTTATGTGGGCCGGTGCTTGTCCTTGAAGAAGGCGTTGCTTATTCTTGAGCGGTATTCGTCCTCGAGAAGGCGGCGCTCATTAACTAACGAGGTACCCTCATTAACTAATTAGGGGCGTGACCCGTGTACTGACAATACGAAGACTGAGCGGTGATTAGTTGTTGTAGTCTTCAGTACCAGGGCGACAGTTTATGAGTAATATCTTATACGGTACTCACGCGCAGCGCACCTCAACCGGACACCTCTTATGTTATCTGCAGTCCTATTATTCCACTGAATTTAATTTACTCAATTTTGGTCTAAATTATTTTGAAATATGTTTGTAATGGGTCTTCTGCACGTCTACACCTTGTGGCGGTCCGAGGGGAAGGGGATAAACTGACCTTAACACAATTTTATATTGGGATTCTTTACTTACTTTGCCCAAGTATAATAAAAGTTTTAAGTACAATTTATTGTTGGAACACAATATAAAATGTACTTAAATGAAGAAGATTTAAGGCTCTTTCTAATTCACGCTTAATGGAATTTCAATCTTAGTTTTTGGACACGATCTCGCAGTAAAGGTTATAAGATTATGTTTGGGATAAGTACTTACTTCATGATCCAGCGTTAAAGCTACACAATTCACTAATGCTGCATGTGTTGCGTAAGCATTATTTGTAAAATCTAATCAACAATTATTTCAAAAAAAATCAGTTGTTAAGAGAACTCCAATTCGTGCCCAATATGAGAATTTGTTATGTCAATACAAGTGTTAACTGCTTTATTGAAAAAGAGTTTCTTTGGTAAATTGCTCCGATATTTATAATAAAATACCTGATAATATTAAATACTAGCTGTGCCCGCGGCTTCGCTCCCGTCATCTGCCTGCCAACCCTACTATACTACCCTTTCTGCCTACCCACCTACCATTTTTGTTTCTATAGTCTTTTTCGCAGAGAATATTAACACCGCCATTCAGAAAATGACTTCAAATGCCCTACGCCATCTATCGAATATCGAGTTCAACTAACATATATATAAATGACCTTCCTGAAGTTACTAATCACCCCTGTTTTCTGTTTGCTGATGACATTTCATTAATAATGACATCGAATAATACTGACATGAATAAATATACAACTGACATAAATAATACAATTGAATCGATAATAACATGGCTTGACGAAAATAATCTACGTGTAAACCTAACAAAAACTAATTTTATTCAATTCAGTACTTATGGACGAGAAAATAAATCTTTTGACATCAACTATAGAGGACTTAAACTAAAAGAAGTAAACGAAATGGCATTTCTCGGTATCACGATTGATAAACACTGCAACTGGAAAGCTCACGTCAATAAAGCATGCAACAAAATAAATAAATTCGTGTTCGTTCTGTACGAACTCTCAAAAACATCAGCATTAAAAACAGTATTATCGGCATACTATGGCTACGTTGATTCTGTGTTGAGATATGGTATTATTGCCTGGGGTTACTCAACAGAAAGTCAGAGAGTGTTCATCGCACAGAAAAAATGCATCCGCGCCATAGCGGGAATACGCCCATGGGAATCTTGCAAACCCATTTTCAAAAAGTTCAAGATACTAACCCTTCCAAGCCTGTATATCTTTGAATGCGCTAAATTTGTTAAGATTCACCCGGAATTGTTTAAAAAAGCTCATGAATTGTATCCAAAAAGTAATAGGCAGAAGAATAGAATAGTTTTGCCAATAATCCCTAGGACAGCACTATATACTAAAAATAGCTATGCAATGTGTGGTCGCATATTCAATGCTATACCTGACACTGTCAAAATCTTACCACTTAATACATTTTTAAGGTATCTTAAATTATGGCTATTGGATAAGAATTTCTACTCTGTAAGCGACATATTTAATAGTGGGTTGAAAAATTAACAACAACCAAAATCATTTACCCTCGGACATCATTTTTTTTATTTTTTAATAATGTTCATTTATTCAATTTCTCAATTGTAATTTATTAATTATAACTATAATAATAATATAGGTAAAAGGAACGGAATATCCCGTCACGTTGTACTGGGATCGGTCTATCATCACTGATAGGACTATTGTTGCCAATAAGCCGGATATAGTGGTGATAGACCGATTAGCGCGCCGCACAATGATAATCGATGTCACCATCCCGCATGACGAGAACCTCGTGAAAGCTGAGAAAAAGAAACAAATCAAGTATCTTGACTTAGCACACGAGGTTGTCGACATGTGGAATGTGGACTCGGCGATCATTGTGCCGATTGTCGTTACGGCCAACGGCCTGATGGCCAAGAGCCTCGTCGACCATCTGTCGAGGCTGTCATTGGGCGGTTGGATCAAGGGTCTGATACAGAAGGCAGTACTCCTCGATATGGCTCGCATTGTGAGGAGGTTCCTGTCTCTGGAGCCCTAACCACCGGTAGCTTGGACCCTGTTCCCGATACCGGATGGCCTCTATTTTTTATATTTTTAAATGATTTTAAGTTTTCTTTTTTTTTAACATTAAAAAATGTACTAAATAAGAAAGAAGATAAATAAAGGAAATAATAATATTAACCCAAATGTTTGCATGTCACTTTATTAGGACTAAGTGTTGTGGATCTGTATATTATTTTTTATGTTAAGACCAAAATTGTACCAACACTTATTGCGAATAAACTGATTTGATTTGATTTGAGTATCTGAATTGCGTATGTTGTGTATCTCAAAAGTAGAAAAGAAACATTTGTCAACACCAATAAGAGTCTGTAAAGGCGTACCACAAGGGAGCATTTTGGGTCCCTTGCTATTTATTATATACATTAACGATCTCCCTAAATCAATCAAACCACCCATGGTTCTGTATGCTGATGATAGTACTGCTATATTTGTATCTGAAGACCCTAAGACACATGAACATGAAATAAACTGTACGCTATCATCTATTGTTAACTGGTTAAATCTAAATGATCTCAAAATAAATTTAACTAAAACATATATAATGACATTTAAAAATAGAAATTCAAAACATAGCACTTTAAATATAAATTACGAACAAATAAAAATACATAATATTAACACTACAAAATTTCTAGGACTACACATAGACTCAGACATGACATGGAGGACACATATTGAACAAGTATGCACAAAACTAAGTCGTTATTCATATGCCATTTATATGCTTCGAAAAGTTGTAAATCAGAGTGCTCTTCTGTCCGCTTATCATGCATATGTTGGTTCGACACTTAGATATGGTATAATGTTCTGGGGAAATGCCACTGAGAGAGAAACCATATTTAAAGCTCAAAAGAAATGTATCCGAGCGATTTGTGCATTAAAATCGACTGAAACATGTAAACCGCACTTTATTAATTTAAAAATATTGACTTTTCCATCATTATACATCTATGAACTAGCATTGGACATAAGAACAAACCTAAATAAGTATGAAACTTTAAAAAGTGCCAGACTTGCCAGTACACTCAGTGGAATAAGCCATAGGACAGCTATGTTTGATAAGAGTGCATTTTGTATGGGCCCTAGAATATATAATAAACTACCTAAGTACATTAAAGAATCTAATAATTTCAATTTATATAAAAAGCAATTAAAAAAGTATTTAATTCAAAAAGCTTATTATTCTGTAAATGATTATTTAAATGAGAAAATAATGTTATAATTAAGTTGAGTAATTGTTTCAATAATATGGTTATATAATGTATAGATGATGCAATTGTTAATTAATTTTGTAATTTTTATTAATTTTATTGTAATATTTTGCACACCTCTCATGGTAGGATATGGTCTAAAGAACTTATAAATAAATGTCACCGTAAAAACTACCCATATTTCGCAAATAAATGATTTGATTTGATTTGATTTGATTTGTGATAATTTTACTTCTTGAACACTTTAAATTCATCTAACTTTTGATAGAGCGAACCGATTGCGATGAAACAAAAACTAAGTAATTCTTCAAGTTACGCACAATTTTTATGTATAAAAGTTAATTACATTGGTTTCGTACATTTCACGTGATGTGTGCACAAATAAACAGACAAACAGACAAAAATTCCGGAAATTGTTTCTGTTGGTTATCCTTTAACACCCTGGCTATTTTTTTTGGAAATATTTTCGATGTACAAAAATTACTTTTCTTCAGATTTATTATATGTATTGATGATGATGATGATTGATGATGATGATGATGATGATATGCCTCTAAACAAATTTAAAAAATCCCTTCAGGGGATATTACTAGAGAAGTGCTATTACAGTGTAGATGAATTTTTAAAAGATATTTCGTTTGTATAGAATTATGAATGTGTATTTTTTCAGTCTTTCTTCCTCAAATTGAATAAAAATTTGACATTGTTTTTTTAATTGAATTTTAAATTGTGACAGTGATTTTTTATTCAATTTAAATCTTGACATTGTAATTTTAATTTAATTAAAATTTTTGACATAGTGATTTTTTATTGAGCACGTTAAGCCGTTGGTCCCGGCTGTCATTTGAAGATCTTTGACAGTCGTTACGGGTAGTCGGAAGCTTGCAATCTGACACCAGTCTTGCCAAGGGGTACCGTGTTATACAGTTACTGAGTTGTGGAGGTCAGATAGGCAGTCGCTCCATGTAAAACACTGGTACTTAGCTTTATCCGGTAAGACTGGAAGCCGACCCCAATATAGTTGGGAAAAGGCTAGGCAGATTGATTGATTTTTTATTGAGTTTAAATTTAGACATTGTAATTTCAATTTAATTTGAATTTTGATGTTGCATTTTTTTTTGTATTGTTTGTCTAGTGTAACTAATTTTGTACGCCATAAATGGCATAACATGTAGCCACCTCATTTTAATATTAGACCTTCATACTATACTCATGTTTTACAATATATATATATATATATTTTGTTTATTATATTTTTATTTATTAATAATCTAAAATTTAATTAGTATAAAATACTTAATTAACAATAACTACCCTTAAAATACACTTGAATAAAAATAAAATATAACTACGAACGCGTATAAAAGAGCAGGGGTCATAGGGCGTCAAAAAACACGTACACATCGCTGTCATCATGAAAAGTGCCCAGAACGCTGGCAGCATTGCCACGTTGTTTGGCAATGCTGATTCTCTGGCCGAGGAAAAGCCCAGCCCCTGGTCACGTGAAGAGTCGACTAACCGTTGGAAAATGAAAAAAAATATTTTTATCTTATCTTATCTTAATATACTTAATAATATTATAAACAGGAATATTTTATTGCTTTTTTGTTTGTACCGAATAGACTCTGAAACTACTGGACCGATTTAAAAAAATCTTTGTTCTATGTTATGGTATGATCTATAATAACATTTGCTAAGCTCACTCCATCGTCGACTCTGTCTCTGTCACCTTTGACCTAGACTAGAGTCAAGAGCAAACCCGTAAAAAAACAAAAAAAATTACGTCCGCTATTTTGTGATTTACTAAAAATACTGAAATATGTATTTATGTATTTTATTGTTTATAACAAGGAGTCCCTATATACATTTTCAGACCTCTAGCATCAAAATTTGCGAAGTCTCAAACAAACTTCCATCTAGGGAATGGAAGTTTGTATGAGACTTTGCAAATTTTATTTTGTATGAAACTTCGCAAGTTTAAGGGGTTGGGGGGTAAAACTTCTAAGTTTTAGATTTTTTTGTTGTTTGCAAGCCAAGCGAAGCGCAAAGGCAGGTAGTGCCTTTGCGCTTCGCTTGGCGTGTCTTGGCTCGTCTTCAGATATAAACACTGTAACAGTAACAAGTTTTGTCACGTCACTACGGTTTTATTCATACTTCATACCTTACTTATACTAGTGGCTTTGCGAGTTGTAGACCCCGCGAGTCTTTTATTTTTTATTTTTTTGTCGATTCACAATGGCGATATGTATATTAATATTATACATACGTGTAAAACGTTTGCTCATAATCAATTTCGAATACTTAGATCTAAACTCTTATTTTTTGGTTCATATTCCTGTGAAACGCTTACTTAGCAAAGAGAAGTCAAAAATATTTATCCTCTTTGCGTACACAGTGGGATTTGCTAACACGATAGATACAATCATCATCATTTTAGCCAGAAGATATCCACTGCCGAAGACAGCGCTCCCAAGCGTTGCCACATTGACCAATTCAGTCTTGCATCCAGCCGGTTCCCCAGGTCATCGGTCCATCTAGAGGAAGGCCTTCCAACGCATCGTTTTTCAGTTCGTGATCGACACTCTACGTGCCCAACTAGTATTGAACCGACTTCAAAAAATTACACACGTATCGAATTAGTAACCTACGTTACTAATTCGATACGTGTGTAAAAGCAAAACAAGATGTACCAGACTTCCAAAATGAAAGTTATATATGTAGTTTTTAGTGTTTTGCCTTAGAAGTCAGTTTATTTGTTTGTGAAAAAGTTTTTAAAATCTACATTTGCGGTGATAAATCTCCGGCAACCCTACACGCATCCGTCGTATTTAATCGTCTTGTTTCGCACCTTGTTAATTATTCGGGGGAACGGGGGAATTGGAGGAATTACTTGTAATGATGTGTGCTCACTCTTAGGTACGTTAAGGCGTTAAATTCCACTCCGGTAAATTATTCGATTTAGAGAGGGATTCGATTTAATGTGGTTATTTTTGATTTTCGATTCGATGTATTTTGATTATTTCTTGATCTGATTTGGAGAGGTAAATAACAGTTGGTTAAATTGATTCTTGCCGCGTTTTACTTACTAGATTTGACACATTTTTAATGGGAAAAGCTTCTTAAAAAGCAAATTTGTGGTTGACTGTAATACATACTTATCTGTGTTGAAATGAATGACCGAAAAATATTAGACAAAATTAGCCGACTAAAAATGTTGTATTTAACAAACAAACAACGGTTTATTCAAATTACAATTCTACGAAAAATAATCGGTACTTTTTTTAAATAATAAACTAAATCTCCAAAAAATATACCAAACTTTTGCAAAATCAGGGATCCGTATGCGTAAAATTAAGCTTTAAATTGCAAATTTTTGTTAGAGTCAAGTGTCCCCCTCCCTGCCAGCTAAATGGTTGATTATGATATGTGAAAAATGCATGGTTATGGTATATATAACGAACTTAAAAGGAAAAGTATCACAGCTAAGTAGGCTTTACATGTTTACGAGTAATAAGTCGACCAACTTATAAAATGTACTTAGAGAAGTAAACATTTTGTATAAATTCCATTGAAAAATTACTTTTATAAAGTTGTTAGCTGCGTAAAACAGGTAGTAAATATAAGTTTATGACCCATGGAAAATGTTCATGAAACAACAAAAGCTCTCTTCTTAATCCGCATTCTTGTACAACTACGGAACCCCATTACTACGCGTGGCCCAACACGCACTTGGCCGGCTTTTTTTAAACATTCAATATTGCATTCTAACAAAAAAATATAAATATTTAAAACCTTGAACTCTGGATACCAGTTGTAGATTAATAACCAGTATTCGTGATCGCTATTTAATAATGTCAATGAATAATAATGTTAAAATTAGTATTCATTTGGAATTGTGGGTGCAAAGTGACAACTCGTGACTCGTTTCTCACTACAGCGCGGAACCAGACGTTATGGAATCAAAGCCGAAATCAAAATTCATGCAGTTATGGCCACAATGGCTTGCTGCTTCGGAAGGTATGTGAACCATTTATTGTCATACTAGCTTTCCCCGTGGCTTCGTTCTCGTGGTCCACCCAACAGGAAACGCTTCAGAAAAAAAAAACTTTAGCCACTCAGGAATAATGAAGCTTTCTACTGGTGAAAGAATTTTAAAATTCGGTGCAGTAGATTTTGTGTTGATCCATATGTTTGTTACATACAAACAATCAAATCTTTCCCATTTTATCTTATTAGTAGCTTCTACCCGCGGCTTCGCTCGCGTCAAATGTCCTTCCCAGGGTCTGAAACTATTTCCATGCCAAATTTCATCTAAATCGGTTCAGTAGATCCAGTGATTACTCCCTATACCTCATAAACTTGACCTCTTTATAATATTATTATAGATTATACAAACAAACTTACAAACAATCAAATCTTTCCTCTTGTTACGGGGCTAATCTGTAAGCTAAGCACATCGTACCGCTACCGACAAAGTGACCAATCGCACTACGACAGCGCGCTTCCCACGTCACCGACTATTGTCAGCGTCTTTCTTTACATAACTTTAGTGGTAACGGATACTTGATATATTATACCTAATTAATAAGAAATCTATTTTATAATTTTTATGCGAGTAAACTTTCAAATAAATATTTCGTAACCTAAAACGACTTAGAGGAGACTGGGGCGATTCGATCCTACGGAAGACTTGGTTCATAAAAATAATAAAGCTACTTTGCATCTCAAATTGTTTTAAAATGTTAATTCCAAGCCTGCTAAAGTAACAAACCCGGAAAAGTAGAACTACTCTAGTAGAGTTAGACTTGATTTTTTTTATCAACCGAAGATGTTTAGGGGCCTTATAATTTTTATGTACCAAGTTTCCTGTAGAACCAAGTCACCCCAGTCTCCCTTACTCATTGGCGGGTTTTACGACACACGCCCACACATAACTCTCATTATAATATGTCGTTTATTCATCTTTCTTCTTAATAAATTAGTTTTTTTTTAATATTTCTTAAAAAAACGAAATAAAAAACATTTAGAAATATAATTTAAAACAATAGAGGACCACCGGTATTGGGAACAGGGTCTAAGCTACCGGTGGTCAGGGCTCCAGGGAGAGGAACCTCCTAACTATACGAGCCGTGTCCAGCAGTACTGCTTTCTGGATCAGGCCGCCAAACGAGAGCCTCCTAAGGTGTTGGTCGAGGCCCGTGGCTATTAAGCTATTGGCTGATACGACTATCGGTACAATGATCGCTGAGTCCACATCGACAACCTCGCGAGCCATGTCAAGATACTTGATTTGCTTATCTTTCTCAGCTTTCACGAGATTCACGTCATGCGGGACAGTAATGTCAACAATCATTGTAAAAAGAAAGAAAAGAAAGAAAGAAAAAAAAAGTATTTATTTGTGACCCGCACAGGAGACACGAGAAATCAGCTTAAAATTAAACAAAATTAAAAATAAAAACCCCGTGCGAGACCAAAAAAGCTCCTATTTCAGCATGTGCAGCGATATCCAAAAAAAAAATGAAATAACGCTGCGCTGATATTCTGATAAGACCAACTGTTGATGCCACGGACACACTTACGGAAACGGAAAATACTTAAATAATACAATAAAATAGAATATATAAATAACAAACAAAATAAAATAAACACAGAAGGTGGAACAGAGTATGTGTTAGTATTATACAAATATGAAACATATTAAAATTTGGGTAGACCTATTTATACCGACGTCCGCGATGCTCAATAATTATTTGTCGAAACCATAGACAAACAATAGAGCGCACGGACCAAAGAGTAATTTATTAAATACGGAAGAAATCTATGGTCGGCTGTCAAAAGAAAAATGTTGTTATGTTATGAAATAGTGTAAATAAACTTGGTGAAAAGAATACATAGAATAGTATTATGCTAGTATTGGATAAAACGGAGTGGTGTGAATGTTATTGGTATGTGGTGTGGTGTTCGCAAGAAAGTTCAAAACAAAGAAAATGTTGTTGTACACCTCTCGATTCGGTTCACCACCACAATATCAGGCTAATTGGCTACAATAGTCCTGTCAGTGATGATGTACTGGTCCCAGTACAATGTGGTATTGCCATTTTCGATAACTGGGACGGGCACATCGTACGGTACCTCCGATGCCACAAGAGTGTATTTCAGAGCAAGTTGCTAAATAATAAATTATTTTATTTCTGTAAGTTTGTTTGTACAAACACTTTTACATGTCGGTCATATTTTTTAAAACTAGATGAGGTCAGCGTTTCCTATCTGACTACTCTGAGAAAAATGGCTGAAACAAACTCAGAGGTCACAGTTTTTTTTTAAAATACTGACAAAATCATGGGAAGACCATGTTGATTGATGTCTGAAATGATCTTTTGATGAAATAACCAGCCAGATTGAGTGGAATAAACGTGCAGCTCAACTTGTTGTAGTTTTACAGAATTTAAGGAGCCCACGGATTCGAAGAACTCTGTCCTGTTCTCTGGGAGAACTCCAGTGGCGTGGCAAAGGAGCGTGGTCGTTCTTTTCTTCAAAAAGGGTGACAAGACCCTTTTGAAGAATTACATACCCATTTCGCTTCTTAGTCACGTTTATAAGTTGTTTTCGAGAATCGTCACGCATCGTCTAGTGCGAAGACTCGACGAGTTTCAGCCACTGGAGCAGGCCGGGTTCCGAGGAGGATACAGCACTATAGACCACATCCACACGTCGCGGAAAATTATACAAAAGTCGGAAGAGTATAATCGGCCCCTGTGTTTTGCTTTTGTGGACTATGAGAAGGCTTTTGACTCCATCGAAACCTGGTCTGTTTTGGAGTCTATGCAGCGATGCCAAGTTGACTGGCGATACATCCAAGTGCTGAGATGTCTTTATGAAAACGCAACAATGACCATCCAAAGTCAGGACCGGCAAACTAGGCATATCTCACTGCATCGAGGGGTTAGACAAGGGGACGTAATTTCCCCGAAATTATTTAGTAACGCAGTGGAGGATATGTTTAAGACGCTGGACTGGGAAGGACGCGGCATTAATATAAACGGCGAGTACATCTCACACTTAAGATTTTCGGATGACATCGTCATAATGGCAGAGTCGGTGCACGACTTGCAGCAGATGCTGGATGGCCTAGCTGATTCTTCTGCACTCATCGGTCTCCGGATGAACTTGGATAAAACCCAGGTTATGTTCAATTCACACGTCACTCCGGGATCGATTGTGGTCAATGGCGGTGCTCTTAAAGTTGTTCGAGAATACGTTTACCTCGGGAAAACTCTGCAGTTTGGTAAGAACAACTTTGAGAAGGAGGCTAGCAAAAGAATACAGCTGGGCTGGGCGGCGTTTGGAAAACTTCGTCGAGTCTTCTCGTCGCGCATCCCACAAAGCCTGAAGACTAAAGTCTTCAACCACTGCGTCCTACCTGTTATGACCTACGGTGCCGAGACGTGGACACTCACAATACGGCTGGTTCATCAGTTCAAAGTTGCTCAGCGAGCTATGGAAAGGGCTATGCTCGGAGTCTCTCTAAGGGATCGAATCAGAAACGAGGTGATCCGGCAGAGAACCAAAGTAGTCGACATAGATCACAGAATAAGTAAGCTGAAGTGGCAATGGGCCGGCCATATAAGTCGTAGAACCGATGACCGTTGGGGTAAACGTGTTCTTGAGTGGAGGCCGCGAACTGGTAAACGTAAGGTAGGATGCCCCCAGGCTAGGTGGAGCGACGACCTTCGCAGGGTGGCTGGTAGCAGCTGGATGACAGTTGCCGAAAATCGAACCAAATGGCGTGCAATCGGAGAGGCATATGTCCAGCAGTGGACTGCTATAGGCTTATGATGAAGGATTCGAAAAACAATACCAAAGAAAGGACATTCGGGTAGGCCGCATAAATTACTCAAACTGCCATACCATGATTAAAAACAGTTAGTTTTTTTTAGAGAGTAATTTAAATAAAAAAGAAAAAAAATGAATGATCCACATGGTTTCACATTCACAAAAATTAAAATAAAATAATATAATACTTTAAAAAGTAAATATACTTGTCATTGCAAGAAAACAAAATAAAAAACCTGAATGCAAAAAATAAAAAAAATATGTTGATGGATAATCCTGGCTACAAGGTTGTACCTATGGACTTGCATAGGTGGAAGAGTACTTACTCTTCGTGAACTAGATGAGAACAACCAGAGAGAATCGTAGAAAATGTTTTATAAATAAAAAATGTGGCGGATCGATTCAACCGGGTGGTATCTAATATGCCCGACAGATGTCAACCGTGACATCCTTCACAAATCGCCGGTACTTATTCGTCATGATAACTTCTTCCATAATTGCATAGACAAAATCTTCGATATCCCGAAAGAGGTCACTAAAACGCAGCCAGGCTACGGACGCTGATTCGTCTACATCAGGCTCAATTACATCTTGGAACTATCCGCTAGCATAAGAAAAGTGCTAATAAATCAAAGCCGAATATTTATTAACTGGACTTCATGCCCTGTGCGAGATTTCACAATTGTCACAAGATGCTTCAATTGCCAGCAGTTTGGCCACGCAGCCAACTTTTGCCGTGAAAGCAGTCCTACGTGCGGCCACTGTGGAGAAACTGGACACTCCTTGAAGGAATGCAGCAGCAAATCTTCTCCCCCTCAATGTGCGACGTGCAAACGGTTTAAGAGGAAATTCGACCATCCAACCGGTGATGTAAGTTGTCCAGCACGTAAATATGCAGAGACCAATTACATAAACTCCATAGACTATGAGGGCGCCTAAGAGCGCTACAGAATATTCTATTTAGTAGGCACTCACCACCTTTGATTGTATTTCTTCCTAGTTTGTAACTATCATGAGCAATCAGCTCATCTGTGATCTAGATAGTTTTACTGTGTCTGAATCTAAAACCTGTAATATTGAGGATTGTAAACACCTTCTTCCCTCTGGTGATAAAACTCTTACCTTGCTTACGCAAAATATTCGCAGCATTAACCGAAACATGAACGGTTTTGAAGTGTTGTTACAAAGTCTTGACATAAACTGTGATATTATCGTCTTGACGGAATGTTGGTTGTCCAAACAAACAGTCAACTTACCATCTCTGGACGGTTTTTATTCATACAAAACAGACAGGAACACAAATCAAAACGACGGAGTAGTAGTTTATATTAAAAATAATTTGCGAACTATCAAAGAAGAACCCCCCTCCCAAGATAGTAATACCTTAATAATTAAGATTATTCCTGATACAGTAGTCATGGCTATATATAGGCCCCCTTCTCATAATATCGACGAATTTCTGGTCTCACTTGACACAAACTTAAAAAACTTAAGTTCTTTCAAAAATATTATACTTATGGGCGATATCAATATTAACATTGCTGCCGAGAAACTCGACACCCATACACATAATTATCTGAATATTTGCTCATCTCATGGACTTTTACCAGCTCACTATCACCCTACACATCAGAGCAGCTCTTGCTTGGACCATATCATTCTAAAATCAAAAAATCCATCCAAAACATTGGTAACTAACTCCTCGCTTACCGATCATCAAGCTGTTTTACTAACAATCCAAACAAGATCACCTAGAAAAAAATGTGAACGTAGCTACACTAAAGTCAATATAGCAAACCTTAAAAGTGACATAATCGGTATTAATTTTGACCCAGTTTATGAATCTGTTGATGCAAATTTTTCATTAAAATATTTCATAAATTCACTACAGAATGCAATTAGCAAAAATACTTTCACTAAGACAATCCCTAGAAAGTATAGTTGTATTAAACCATGGATCACACCCGGTCTCGTTCGTTGTATAAGAAACAGAGACAAACTTCACTTAAAATCATGAACTCTCACCCGATGACGAAATACTTTCTGTTACTTATAAAAGATATAGAAATTTCTGTAATAATCTTTTGAAAAAACTAAAAATCCAATACGATAAAAATGAATTACAGAAAGCAGGGAAAAATAGTAAACTTGTGTGGAAATATATAAAAACCAATACATTTAGATCAAAAAATCCCGAACCTCCGCTTGATTTACTAACTACAGAGGTTAACCCATCCAAAGCAACGAATAAAGTAAACAACTTTTTTGTGAACGTTGGTAAGAACTTGGCAGAAAAATCCTTAAATAGTTGTCGTCTTCCCCCTCAAAATCCAGCTAGAACACCCTCTACATTAAATTCTTTTGTTTTATTAGATACTGACGTCAACGAAGTAGTAAGAATAATAGAAGGGTTGAAGGATGTTTGTGCTACTGGGTGGGATAATATACCCAATAATATTCTTAAAAGGTTTAAACACCTCCTCGCCCCTCCGTTAACCCACATTTTTCAGTTATGTTTATCCAAAGGAATATTTCCTAAATTGCTAAAAAAATCTGTGGTCACACCTATTTTTAAATCAGGAGATAAAAACAGTGTGAACAATTACAGACCCATTTCAGTCTTAACAGGCCTTTCTAAAATCTTAGAAAAAATTATCAACAGTAGATTGCTAAAATACTTGGAAGATAACAAACTAATTTCAGATAATCAATTTGGGTTTAGGCCCAAAAGATCAACTAGCCAAGCAGTAAACAAATTGACTAATTATATTAGTACAAACCTGGATAACGGAATGCATACGGCTGGGATCTTTCTAGACCTTGCCAAGGCCTTCGATACAATTTCTTGTGATACACTTTTGCAGAAGCTTGAATCGCTTGGGATAAGAGGATCGCAACTTCTACTGCTTTCTGATTATCTCAGCGATAGGCAGCAGTGTGTCAAAATTGGTCCGTATACAAGTTCTGATCTTACTAATAGTTGTTTTGGAATTCCACAGGGTAGTATTTTAGGTCCCACATTATTTTTAGTCTACATAAATGACCTATGTAGCCTGCGACTGCAAAATGGTGTCATAATGTCTTATGCTGATGACACCGCTCTGTTGTTTGCAGCTAAGTCAAGAGCTGAGGTTTATGAACATGCTCAGAATGGCTTTAACATGGTGTCTAATTGGCTCAAGTCTAATCTTCTAACACTGAATTCAGATAAAACCAAATACATTTTATTTACAATGAGAAATACTAACATACCGCTTACTAACCTAAACATTTACGCGCATACCTGTAACGCGTACGCTGACACTGCATGTTCTTGCCCTACTTTAGCTAAAGCTGATCAGTTTAAATATCTAGGCGTCACTATTGACTCCAATCTAAATTTCCGTAAACATATCGAGTTACTATGTACTAGAGTGCGCAAATTAATATATGTTTTTAAGAATTTACGTAATATAGCTGACTTTAAATTAATTAAACAGATTTATTTAGCGTTGTGTCAATGCATTCTTACTTACTGTATAACTTCTTGGGGTGGCGCGGCTAATTCAATTTTACTTCCCCTAGAACGTGCTCAAAGAGCAATTCTAAAGGTTGCTACCTTTCGCCCTTTTCGATTTCCGACACAGCTGCTCTACAAAGCATGTGATGTTCTTACAGTACGGCAATTATTTATTTTCCACACAATACTGCAACAGCACATTGCACTACCCTATGATCCAGTTCCATCGGACAAGAGACGGAAGGATCTGGTATGCTCAATGCCACAAACCAGACATGCGTTTATTAATCGGTTTTATGTGTTTTTAGGACCTTTTCTGTATAATAGACTCAACAGGTTACTCAATGTTTATAGCTTAACATATAAAAAATGCTGTTTTACATTAAAAGATTATTTAGGGACACTCAATTACAGTGACACAGAAAAACTTCTAGAAATTGTTGTTTGATTAGGGTATACCCTCTTATCTACTTGTACATACATTAATTACTTAATTTTGTTTTTATTTTTTGTATCTTTTTTGTGTTTTGTACCAAATTATATATTTCTTGTTTGTTAATAGACTAATTTTATTTAATATTTTAAGTGACTCAATTATTATTTTTTTGTAAAGTGATGGCCGGAAACACAGGTTTGAAAGAACCTAAATCGGGCAGGTCCCTACCAAAAATAGAAATTCTTGTCTAAAATCTTGGAGTTGTAATAAAACATTTTAGTTATAATTTACATATAAGCACTATTGCACCATTGTTTTAGAAATAATACTACTGCACCTAATGTACATTCTTGTGAACTTACTTACTTTTAATAAATTATTCTTATTCTTATTCTTATTCTTATTCTTATTCTTATTCTTATTCTTATTCTTATTCTTATTCTTATTCTTATTCTTATTCTTATTCTTATGTAGGGTCCGGAAAAAGCATCCGTGAAGCTCCTTACTCTGCCATACCTCCCTGCGGTTGTTAGTGTCAAGCACTACAGGCTTGTGCCCGTTCTCATTCGCCAAGGAGAGCGGGGTGAGTTCCTTGTTCACGGCTACTACATGCCGATGCATATCCACGTCGGCGTGTAGGATTCCACAATCTTCCCTCGTTTTACATGCATGACCGCACATTTGTCCACACCAAAATCCATCCTGATGGCGCTACTAAAAGTTTCAGTTACCTTCAGTAGCTCCATCAGCTGAAGATTGCTAGGGACAAAGAGCTTCAGGTCATCCATGTAAATTAGGTAAGATATAACTTGACCACCTCTCTTTAACCGATAGCCTAGCCCTGAATTCGCCAGCAGCATTCTTAGAGGATTCAAGGCTAGGCAAAACCAAAGTGGATTCAAACTGTCGCCCTGGAATATACCTCGCTCGATCCTTACAGGTTCACTATTCCTCTGGATAATTTAACATCCTGGATAGCGAAGGACCGTGCTCCATTGCCCCATAAACGAAATCAGGAAGATGCGTAGAGTTGAATCTATTTTTTATATAATATTATAATTAGTGTAGACAAAAAACATAAAAACAATCAAATCATTCCTCTTCATATTATTACGAGTAGTGTAGATGTATGATGATGTGTATTATCTACATCTACACTAATCTTACTATTATTATAAATGTGAAAGTTTGGATTGATGTGTGGATGTATGTTTGTTACTCAATCATGCTAAAACTGCTGAATGGATCTGGATGAAATTTGGCACGGACATAGATTATAGTCTGGAATAGCATAAAGGCTATTTTTCAACCCGGCATAATGTTCCCTTGGGATAAAAAAAATCACTATTCACGCGGGCGAAGCCGCTGGCAAAAGCAAGTATAACATAAAGCCAATAGTCACTCATTATTTTGTGTTATAACTACAACATTTTTTTTTCTTTAAAGTGTTTGTGCTGAAAATGATGACCGGCATGTCCATGGGGTGGCTGCCTCCATTCCTTGGTCTACTTCGCAGCCCGATTTCACCATATGAAGCAACAAAAAACGAAATCTCTTGGGTGGCTTCACTGATTGGTTTCGCTAAGCCTATGGGCGTCTTCACGGGTTCTTTGGCAGCATCACACTTCGGCTCCAAACGTGCCTTGAACATCTGCGTATTTTTCTTGTTGTCTGCTTATATTTGTCTATTTTTTGCCGACAAAATTGAAGTAATTTATATAACTTTCATATGCAAAGGACTCAATCTAGGAGCAGCCTCGGCTACCTATCCAATTTACCTTTCCGAAATATCAGCCGCCAATATCCGAGGGAGACTTATAAGTTTTGTGTCACAAGGATATATCTTTGGAATACTATTAGGTAATCTTATGGGAACATATTTAACACCACGTGCGTATGCCGCTATCTGTATTGGGACTGACATCTTTTTTTTCGTCACCTTTAGTTTTCTACCGCAAACTGCGCATCATATGGTTCGTTGCAACAAAATGGAAAAAGCTGCAAAATCTATGCGTTGGTATAATCGAGGTGTTGACATTAAAAAGGAGCTCGTTGATTTAACGGAATTCCATGACTCCAATCCCAAGTTACCATTTTTGTTAATGTTAAAGGCGCTATTCAAAAATCCTGTGAATCGAAAAATACTTCTTAAAATGTGTCTTTTCGTATTCTCGCTTCAAATGACTGCATTATCAGCCATGGCAGAATTTATGGTGATCATTTTTACTGACGCTCGAATTACTGCACTAAAACCCACTACCCTAATGACTATCCTCACTTTGATTAATATTCCGGCTAGTTGGATTCCTATATTGATCATGGATAAATTCAAAAGGACAAACATATACTGTACAGCTTGTTTAATGATTACACTTGCCTTGATTGGCTTTGCATCTGCTTGTACTTTGCTAGATTCCGAAAACGCGAATTCAAATACCCAGTGGATTATAATAATTTCTGCAATTATTTTCCGGACCGCCGCTACAGTTGGCATTATGCCAATTTTTCCGATATTCACAAGTGAAATGTTTGCACCAAATGTAAAAACAATAAGTATTAGTATCGTCCTTATTGTGAATGGTATTATGATTTTTCTAACTCATAAATATTTCATATTTTTAGTAGATTTATTAACTTACAAATATGTTTTTTGCATTTTTGCTGGAAATGTTGTTATACATGGCATTTACGTCAAAATATTTATTCCGGAAACGAACGGAATGACTTTGCAAGATATCCAAAAGATGTTAATCGGAAATACAGAAAGTAATGCAAATCCAGAAGTGAACGCACGATTAATTAAAATAATGTAATGGTTGTACTTACTCATAATTTTTCATAAATTATTGTGTAGTGTTTATTAAATGTGATTCGGGAAGATGTAACCATTTTACTGTAGTATATGTATCAATAATGAAGAAAATTTTGTGTTTTAACTAGTTGTAAGTATTTTGTGTCTTAACTATGTAGTTTTAAGTATGTTTACAATATAAATATTCTTGACTGATTATTTTTTTATTTAACAATGATAGAACGTTTTTAAGGACCTTTTTATGTCGTGGTGGCCCATTGGCTAAGACTTTACCTCTCGTGCTTGAGGTTCAAATACAGTTAAGTACCAATGTGACTTTTTCAAAATCATAATTATGTACTTTCTAAGTTTATCTTAAACATCACAGGCAACGGTGAAGAAAATCGTCTGAAATAGCCAAGTCAGAGGCCTGTGGGGTTCCTCGAGGGGGCTTTATTAACTCTAACACCAGAGGTGGCCTCATCCTCAAATGAACAAGAAGAAAGATAACCGTTTTAAAATTGTGCCGAGCAAAATGTTGGTAAAAACGACGCTTGGGGGAGGCCTATGTCCAGCAGTGGACGTCTTTCGGCTGATATGATGATGATGAAGATGATGAAATTTTGGTTGCCCCGGTTAAGTCAATACCTTTTACATAACAGAAATTGTTCAATTCCTTTTTTTTACAAACAAAACAATTAAATTCCTGAAATAATTTATTTTCTCTCATACATGGTAATGATTGTTTCATAAACCACAAATATATGATATATGTATTTACCCATGATATCAAAGCGACAACAACTACAAATTATTTCTTCTGATATGATTATCATCATAAGCGTCTTTATGTTCCCACTACTGAGACACAAGCCTCATCTCTGAGAGTGAGGGAAATGATGCATGCACAAAATATTTAAATTTGTCTACATATAATGAAGTCTTTTTAGAATTCCGTACCCCAAAAGGAAAAATACGGAACATTTATAGGTCACTTAGTTGTCCATCCGTCTGTCTGTCAAGACCCTTTATCTCAGGAATGCGTAGAGGTATCGAGTTGAAATTAATAATGTATACTCAAGTTTACAACCTCTTGCAGCTGTGAAAAAATAAACTTCTAGATCAATTCAATCAAGAGATACAGCCGTTAATTATGCATATTTTACACTCACAAGGAAATCAAAATCTACGGGGTACTTCCCGGTGACCTAGAATCATGAAATTTGGCAAGAAGCAATGTCTTATGAATCTGATACAAACGTTGATGATCTGTCTGACCATAATTATAGATGCTTTAGGTTTAGGACGGCGGGAGACGCCGAAGAAAAGCCTAGACGAAGGAGAAACCCAAGGCATACAAATTGGGACTCGTACAGGAGGGACCTAAAAGTAAATCTAGGGAGCCCTAAAGATAAGCTTAATTCCATACTAGATATAGAATTTGAAGCGGACAGAATCAAGGTGGGCACCATCGGTGCATGGGAAGATAACTGCCCAGAGAAAAAGGCCTTTTGCAAAAAGGTACAATGGTGGACTCCTGAACTAGCTAAAATACGTCAGGAAACACGACAGGCCTTTAATGATGCAAAAGCCAGGCAGGATTTTTCTGGCTATCACAGCATGCTAACGAGGTATAACGGCGGTACGCAAGGCCAAAAGTACTAATTGGCGGCAGCATTGCACCTCCATCGAAACTCTGCCAAATGGAATGAGGTTGTGCAAAGCAATGACCATGACTAAGACAAACCCACAATCATCTGTAAAGGATGAGAATGGGTATCTTACGGAAACTGGACAGGACACTCTGGGCGTGATGTTTAGGACCCACTTCCCAGAACGTATACTGCGCGACAGCGATGAAGAGGAACCAGTCACAAGGGATGAGCTCACAAGGCACACGTCCAAAAATAACTGGCTCACGGCAAAGAAAGTGGTAGATGAAAATAAACTGAAGCTGGCCCCAGCCTCTCCAATCCCCTGGTCCAGATGGCATCTACCCAATACTATTGCAAGAAGGGGCATCTGTTCTGATATACCATTTGAGTAAGCTCTACAGAGCCTGCATAGCCTTTGGGTATGTACCCAAGGCATGGAGGGAGGTCAAAGTCATCTTTATACCGAAGGTAGGTAGACCGACTTATGAAGAAGCTAAAGCTTACAGCTATCATCCTTTCTCTTGAAAGCTCTGGAGAAACTGGTAGACAGGTACTAAAGAGAGGGATACACTGCAAGTATTCCCTCTAAATAAACTATATTGCGCTTACAGCCCTGGCAAATCTACGCAAACGGCATTGCACTATGTTGCGAGTCGAGCCGAGGCTGCGCTAGAGGGAAAAGAAATCTGTGTCGGGGCTTTCCTCGACGTAGAGGGGGCCTTCGACAAGACAAAATTTGAGTCCATACGCATTGCTGCAAAGGAACATGGCATCAACGATACCACGTGCAACTGCATTGACTACATGCTGAGAAGCAGAATAGTCAGATCGGAACTGATGGTAGACAGACTTAGTGCACAACAACAAGAGGTTGTCTGCAAGGCGGAGTGCTGTCACCATTATCGTGGTGCTTGATAGTAGACTCGCTGCTTACCAAACTCAATACCGGACCATTCTACACAGTAGGCTATGCAGATGACATAGCTATAATGGTCAATGGTAAAATCCCGAACATAGTCTCTGGATTATTACAACAGGCATTGAGGATGACTGACGAATGGTGTACAAACAACCACCTCTCTATCAACCCTAGCAAAGCAGTCATCATTCCATTCACGAGGAAGAGACAACTAGGAAACCTACAAGAGCTCTCCCTCAATGGAATAAAGCTGCCCTGATCCACCGAAGTTAAATATTTGGGTGTAACGCTTGATAAAGAACTCAGGTGGAAAACTCATGTGGAAAATATTACTACTAAGGCCTTACGAGTGTTCAGCATGTGTCGTTCCTCCTACGGTAAAACTTGGGGGCTAAAGCCCAAAGTGAAACAATGGCTGTACCGGACAATGATAATACCTATTATCACATACAGCAGCATAGTGTGGTGGCCAAAAACAAAGCTTGCCTCGTGCAAAGCGCCACTCACCAGGTTACAAAAAACAGCGTGTCTCGGCATCACAGGTGCTTTCAGGACAACACCTACGGCAGCGATTGAGAGATACCTTAATATCCTCTGCATATAATGGTTGAATTCGCTGTTGCTGGACTATGGGATGCCTCTAAGCCAAAGACTAACCATACAAAGTTCGACGAGAATGAAGGCCTGGATCGGGTAACAAGCATGTTATCCAATAAAATGCAAACTATGTTTGTGTTTGAAAGGTCTTTCAAGGTCCAAAACCTTACAATAGAGGACTGGACGAAGGGACTTCATATACCAGAACAAGATAGTCTGGTGTGGTAAACTGATGGATCTAAAATGGAATCAGGTACAAGAGCGGGCCTATACGCAAAAGGCTACAAATGTAGCAAAAGCTTAGGGAAGATGGCAACTGTATTCCAAGCAGAAACATATGCCATAATAACCTGCGCTCAAGAGAATATAGATAAAGGAATCAGAGGTAAATCCATATGTATTCTTAGTGACAGTCAGGCTGCAAGCAAAGCCATGGCATCCTACAAAGTGGATTACGGACTTATTCTGGATGCTATCCAAACCCTAAACAGGCTTGGGAAGCACAGCAAGGTAAGACTGATGTGGGTCCCTGGGCACAAAGGATTCCATGGTAACGAAGTGGCTGAGGAACTGGCAAGAGAGGGCTCAGCAAATGATTTTGTGGGTCCAGAACCATGTGTAGGCATTTCGACGTGTCTCGTAAAAGCCGAATTTAGGGAGTTTGCAGATCACAGACAGCGAACTTATTGGCTGTCTAATACCGGTCAACAACACTCCAAGAAATGCCTAGGCTCTACGTTCAAGGCCCGGGAATGCATTTGGAACATGAGCAGGGAGCAAATTCGCTACCTGCTTGGGGCCTTTACTGGGCACTTTGGAACCAAAGACATGCCCATGAAGATGGGTCTAACCGCGACACCCATGTGCAGGTTGTGTGGGGAATATACGGAACACATGGAGCACCATCTGTGCACATACGATGCACTGGCTGGTAAGCGGATGAGTCTCCTAGGGGTTGGATATCCAAAAGCAGAAGACTACAGGCTCATATCTCCTAACCTCGTTGTAAAACTCATGAAAACAGTTTTCAACGAGATCGGGGAGGAGTAAGTTATCTAGGGGACCACAATAGATCCCAATGGGTTGAAGTGTCCGAGTTATTTCACGGCCCCTCCATAAGATAAGATAAGATAAACTTTGAAGATGATACTAATGTTACTGACGTCACAATGAGAAACAAATAGACGTACAATGACTAAGAATATATGTATTTAAAATTTAGAATTTGAATTGTAACAATTGACTTGTGTAAAATGAATGATTGATTCATGAATTTGATTACTAAATTAACATGAAATGAATTAAAATGCATTTTTTTAACTGTGACGATTGATTTGCGTACTACAAAACAATAAATTATTAATTCAGAAATTTAGTAATTCAATTGACATGCAATAAATATAATTAAGTACTATTTTTTTAAACTACATAAAATAACTAACTAATTCGTAAATTGTATTCATCATCATATCGGCCGAAAGACGTCCACTGCTGGACATAGGCCTCCCCAAGCGTCGCCACATTGACCGGTCCCGTGCGTCCTGCAACCAGTGGATCCCCGCAACCTTCACCAGGTCATCGTTCCACCTGGTGGGAGGCCTTCCAACGCAACGTCTTCCGGTTTTTATTACTAACCTGACATTAAATAAATGCATGCATTATGTAAAATCTGTAATACAGGGTGGCGCAATAGAACGTGCATTTTTAAAATAATTATTAAAAAATAAATACAAAAGGTATAGTTAAAATAAAACTAAGCAATTATTAAGTGATAACTGAAGTTTATTTTTTAAAAATAACATCATCTAAATGATGACCCTCTCTACGTTGGCACTCCTCTAACCGCAAACGGAAATTACCGAAAACTTTCTTAAGTAGTGCTGGTGTGATTGCTGCCATTTCACCACGAATATTCTCCTTGAGCTGACTGATGTTTCTCGGATTATTGGTGTAGACTTTGTGTTTGAGGTATCCCCACAAAAAAAATTTTGGCGGTTTACGAACCCATTCATATGAAAATGTGCCTCATCAGAGAAAAGGATGTTTTCAAAATTTGAAAACCGATTGAGCATTTCATTAGCAAATGTGAGCCGTGCTATGAAGTCAGAGTCTTTCAATTCTTGAGTTAATTGCAGCTTGTATGGATGCAATTTAAGATCCAAGTTTAAAATTCGTTGCAAACTTCGTCGCGATATGTTTAGGACAGACGATCTCTTGCGAGTAGACATTTGTGGATCTTCTCGTACCGACTGCTTAACACTCTCAATATTGTCTTCGGTCCTAGATGTGCGTGGACGACCTTTTGCGTGTGGTTTAAACGTCGATCCAGTCTCTTCAAACCGCTTTATCCAGATTTTAATTAAATTAGCACTCGGAGCCTCCCTAATTTGCCGTACACCATACTCAGAACAAAATAGTCGCCTGACAACTACGTACGAACGAGAGTTTTCGTAAAATGCGCGCACGCAAAATGCGCGACGCTTCCCGTCGAAGTGACTCATAGTGACTAAAACTTCATGAACCGCGCTACCCAACGATATCGGTCTCCCCTCGCCCACGCCCCTTCTACCCCGCAAAAAAAAATGTGATACTTAATATGATAATGATTTTATGATGTAATTTATCCATTAGCAATAAAGGCTATTTGAATTTGAATGTCTTATAGCACAAGTTAAGGAAAACATCCGGAAACCATAAATTTTTACCTACAACAAAAAAAAAACTTACTTGCAGTTGGTAAAAAAACCCGCGACTTATGTCGATGTATGGGGACTACAGTTTTCAAACTGCAAAGTAAATTTTGTCCCTCAATTCTGTTTATCTTAACGTTAGAGCAATGTTCGGTGCCCTCATAGTTTGTGAACTTCAGTAATGTTATTTAATTATTTTGTGCGCGAATCCGTCTCGCAGTTAGCCAGTATTTTTTTATTTCAAATTTCCTGATAAAAAAACACATTCTGTCGTTGTCAGTTTGTGTTTATCACCATTCCCTTTGTTCTTACCAACAGAAGATAGGGTGATCAGCATACAATTATAAAAAACAAGGATAACATTGTTACTCGCTCTAGTTTGTAGAAGATAAAAAATTATACGTAAGTGCTTGAACGTTACTCATTAATTAAATTATTATTAGTAATGGGCTTTTCAGAAGCAAACAACTAGTTTGCTTCTGAGAGTTGACTGTAGTACCTTGTCAACAAAACTTTTTTACTTCAAAATCTTTAAATAAATAAAAAAGCCCTTTATGCCACTACTTACAATTTTTACACTTAACTAAATATAGAAACACTGCTTAAAATAGAAAATACTTTTAAAAGAAATTCTTTTTCTCAATCTCACTCTTTTACTTCCTTCTTTACTTTATTTTATGAGCGTTTGCCATCGCTATTCGTAGCGGTCGCCTCTGCGGCGTAGGCCTCCCCTAAATCACTCCACACGATTCTATCGCGCGCCTTCTGCATCAACTCTGGTCCACAACGTTGCGTAAATATATCTCTCCATCTCTTTCTTTGTCTTCTTTGCTTTTTTTACCTTCTAGCGGAATCCATTCGGTTACCCTCTTCGTCCACCTAGTACTTTCCAGTCTACACAGATGCCCTGCCCAGTTCCACTTCAGTAATCTTATTCTCTGCTTTACGTCGGTTAGTTTTGATTTCATCTGTATTATTTCATTCTTTACTTTGTCTGATTTTTTTATGTGTAGCATACTTCTTTTCATTTTCCTTTGGCATATGGCAATCTTCTCTTCGTCTTCTTTCCTCAACGACCACGTTTGACATCCATACGTAAGGCAGGGTAGTATAGCTATTTCATAGACTTTCTTTTTTATATGTAAGCTGATTTCTCTGTTTTTCATAATTTCTTTAAGTCCCCAGTACTTTTGCCATGCTAAAGCTATTTTTCTATGTGTCTCTTTTTCAGTGCAGTTTTCAAACGACACCAACTGCCCTAGGTAAATATAGTCTTTAACATATTCTATTTTTGTGTTCTCTACTGTGACGTCATTGTTCTCTCCATTTGTAATTATTTTTGTCTTTGAAGCATTGAGAGATAGACTGACTTTCTTACTTTCTTCTGCTATTGCACTCACCACGGATTCCAATTCAGTTGCGGTTTTAGACAACAATATCATCCGCGAAGCGGAGATGGCTCAAGAACTCTCCATCCACCTTAATGCTCTTTATGCTCCACTCTAGGTACCTAAACACTGACTCGAGTACCGGCGAAAACAACTTTGGTGATAGCGGGCCCCCTTGTCGTACACCTTTTTGTATGGGGAACTCAGTTCCTTCTCTTTCCAGTCGCACACATTTAGAGTAAACGTTCTTGATTAAATTTACGTATTTAACGTCTATTCTTTGGTGTAAAAGTGCTGGCCAAATCGCATCGTAGTGAAGGGAGTCGAAAGCCTTCTGGTAGTCAATACAGCACATGTAAACAATTTTCCCATACTCATTAGCTTTCTCTATTACCTGAGTAACAACCTGTATGTGGTCCATCGTTGAGTTTCGAGTTCGAGAGAGTTTTTGCGGAAACCAGCGTGTTCACGTGGTTGATTCTTATCCAGTATTTTGGTAACTCTATTCAAGATGACCTTCGAAAATATTTTATACTAGCTGTTAATCGGTTAAATTTTTGGAATCTCTGCACTAAACTTAAACAACAATTTTGGAAATTATGGTCTAATGATTATTTAACACAACTTCAAAGCCGTCCCAAGTGGAAATATCCAGAACCAAATATCAAAGAGGGTGACTTAGTAATAGTGAAAGATTTTAATGCTGTTCCATTACAATATAAAATGGCTCGTATTGTAAAAACATACCCAGGTACAGATGGTAGAGTAAGAGCTGCTGATGTAATGATGAAAAATAAGGTTTACAGAAGGTCAATTAAACGGCTCTGTCAACTACCTGTAGAATAAGTAAATGCCGGCTCCAATTATGTTTAGAACAATCTAAACATAGATAATTATATAATGTATAAATTATGTATAAACTTGCAACACTAGACGAAATTTGTTATATTTTTGTATTGTGGCAATTCTGCCTCTTCCTGTTACAACGATTGTTGCGAATGGCTGTGTTCTGTTACTATAAATTATCAAGTTTTCCAAAGTTTACACGCATTTTATTCCATACATGCGTGCGAAAATGGGTCCTGTGGGGGCCACCCCACAGGACCCATTTTCGGGATTAAAAAGTAGCCTATCTTACTCAGGAATAATGTAGCTTTCTATTGGTGAATGGATTTTTCAAATCGGTCCAGTAGTTTCGGAGCCTATTCGTTACAAACAAATAAACAAAAAAATCTTTCCTGTGTATAATATTATCAGTATATTAGTATTAGTATAGATAAATTTATCATAAGGCTGATCGGCCTATAATTACCAAGTACACTTCGATCTCCCTTTTTGTGAAGCAAAGTGATTGTGGACTTTGGAATCTTATCAATGTGTTAAAAATGCACACATATACATATTTGATATTCTTGTGATAGTCCGCCTGACCGAATTTCGGTCGATCCCAACGGAGACCATATATATAGACATATAGCCATCGATGCGGGAGATAATAATGTACACATTTAAGTTTGTTCGCAAACATATGTGCACTCTCCGTTTTTAGGGTTTCGTATCCGAAGGGTCCAGACCGGAACCCTATTGCTGTCTCTTCGTCTGTCTGTCCGTCGTCTGACAAAAAATTTTGTTCCGAAGATATTTTTAACTGCCCTTTGATCTCTAAGAGGTGGCCTAGTGGTAACGGCCGCGACTAACAAGTTATATGTCGTGGGTTCGGACGCAGGTAGGTACTTTACTTTGTGTAAATTATTTCATTACCACTGCTCTCAAAACGGTGAAGGAAAAAATCGTGAGGAAACCGGCATGTCCTAGAACCAAAAATTCGAAGACATGTGACATCCACCAACACGCACTGGGCCCGCGTGTTGGTTCCACTGCGTGGTGGATTACGGCCCATTCCCTCTCACAGAGAGGAGGCCTGTGTCCCATCAGTGGGAACATTAACAAAGACTGATGATGATGATGATGATGATGACCTATGAACTTGAAATTTGGTGATAATGTTTATTATTACGTATATTTTACTAACAAACACAATGGTACGGAGGCCTAAATGTGCGAAGTCCGACACGCACTTGTTATTAAGTAACAATACAATCCGACATGACTGGAGAGAGATAATGGGCAGGTCCATCACCACCAGAAATCAGCAACAGCTTTACGAGCTTGCCGCGCACGGGTGGTATCATACCGCCAACTTCCAAACAGCACTTACACTCGTTGGCCGTAAATAGCTTTCCAGTTTGCACCTACGTTTCACTAAGCAGGTTATAAAGGCCAATTTGATTAAATTACCGGTTGGATATAAATAATTAATAGAATGAATCAAGGTCACGCATGCCAGCATTTTGTAAAACGTTTTGTTCTAAAAGGTTTGGCACAAAAATACTATTTTATTTCCATGGTTAAAAATATATTACGTATATATTTTTATCCAGTGGAAGATATCCATCATCAGCCTATAGCAGTCCACTGCTGGACATAGGCCTCTCCAATTGCACGCCATTTGCTTCGGTCTTCGGCAACTCTCATCCAGCTGCTATCAACCAACCTGCGAAGATCGTCGCTCCACCTAGCCTGAGGGCGTCCTACCTTACGTTTACCAGTTCGCGGTCTCCACTCAAGAACACGTCTACCCCAACAGTCATAGGTTATACGGCTAATATGGCCGGCCCATTGCCACTTCAGCTTGCTTACTCTCTGAGCTATGTAACTTTGGTTCTCTACCGGATCACCTCGTTCTGGATTCTATATCTCAGAGAGACTCCTAAGCTGATTGACCAGCCGTACCGTGAGTGTCCAGATATCGGCCCTGTAATTCATAAAAGGCACTGATTAAAGACTCTGGTCTTTGAGCTCTGTGGAATACGCGATGAAATGACTCGATGAAGGAAAATGCTCAAAGAACTATAACATACTCGTACACTATAATAAACAAAAAATGTAAAATATGTCGTCGAAAAATTCCTCCGCATCGTTGTCGACTGCTAATGATAATATGCTCAAAAATTGGCGGCATTGCCAGCCTGTGAGATCACTTGAAGTCTCAACTAGGTTAAGATAAATATGTATGAGGTAGTTGTTTTTTTTTATTTATTTATTGGTTTGCGTTTGACCACTATCTCGCCTGATGGCAAGCGATGATTTGGCTGTTTTGAAGACATCACGATACGATCACGACAGGTACCCTCTCACAGAGAGGAGGCCTGTGTCCCAGCAGTGGGAAAATTCATAGGCTGATGATGATAGATAGATAGATAGATAGATTAATTTATTTGCCTGAAATATGGTATGGTACAGATCTTATAATACACACACAATAGTTCTTCATATTCCGCCTACTAAATTCGGCATGCAAATTTTGTGATTATGATGATTCTTATTTACTCGATTTAAACAAAACAAACTCCAATGTCAAAAAATACTAAAGCAATAATCATCCACAATACAATAAAAATCAAATTACAAATGTCAAAGAAAAATAATTAAATTACAAATTTACACATCTATGCAGATGTCAAATTTAACATGAGAACCAAACAAATTAATAAATTCTAATTTGTTCAATGAAAAAAATTCCAATGTCAAAAAATAAAACAATGCTCAATCAAAAATTATCTACAATACAATAAAAATCAAGTTACAAATGTCAAAAAAATAAATAAATTACAAATTGTATAGAATGTCAACTTTATCATGGGATCTAAATCGATCAAAATAAACATGTCAAATTTAATTTTAATGTCATGCAATTTTCCCATTTGACCTAGAGTTCATAAATTCCTCAATAGTATAAAAACAACCTTCGATAAGCCATGCTCTAAGATGCTTTTGAAATAAGCTGGTTCGCAGTTCTCTAATAAACTTCGGTATATTATTAAATATCTTTATTGCCATTCGACCAGTGTTTTTCTGGCAGTACGCTGTTCTGCATCTTGGCATTGCCAATTTTGTTGGATCCCTTGACATTTTACCCACCTTATAAACATTTTCGCTATCGGCAGTATTGAATAGGTGAGGGTGTTTTTTTACAAATACTCCCATTTCCATTATATATAAGCAAGCTAATGTTAATAATTTATGTTTTTTAAAAATAGGTCTGCACGAATCTAATGGGTCTACATCAAACACCGCTCGTAAGCACTTTTTTTGCACAATGAATGCCTTTTTGATGTCAGTGCAATTACCCCATATGATTAAACCGTATCTCAGCACAGATGAGACATATCCATGATAAGCCAATAGAGCGGCATTATGTCCGACAGTTTTCCTGAGATTTCTCAGTGCAAATGCAAAGCTGTTTAGCCTATTACATATATTTTCTATATGTGTTTTCCAATTACAAATTTTATCAATCACTATGCCTAAAAATTTCGTATGGTCAATTTCTTCAATTTTATTATTACGTCCAATTATTTTCATTGCTTCATTTGTCATTTTGTAATTGGAGAAATTAATGTATTTTGTTTTGGAAACATTAACACATAAATTATTTTGTTCAAGCCATTCTATAATAGCTTCTACGGCAGCATTTATTTTATCCTCAAATTGTTCATTTTTAGTATCATTATTTATTATCAATGAGATGTCGTCTGCGAACAACACGCACTTATACTTCGTCACTGTTGGCAGATCATTTATGTATAGAAGAAAGAGCAATGGTCCCAAAATACTACCTTGAGGCACGCCATATGAATTTGTTCTGTATTGCGATTTATAGTTTATTACTTCCCTGTCTTTATTAACGCCTAAAATTTCAACCCGTTGTTGTCTATTAGTTAGGTAATCTTTTAGCCAGTTCAACGCTTTACCTCTTATCCCGTAACCCTCGCATTTTTCTAAAAGTATATCATGTTTTACAAAGTCAAATGCTTTGCTCATGTCAAAAAATATGATGAAATATACGATGATGATGATAAGTGTTTTGTGGTTCACATAGTTCACTATGGAATATTTTCCTTTATAAATTAGTGTATCTAGCTTCTGCCAGCGGCTTCGCCGGCGTGAATGTCGAAAATTATCCCAAGAGTACATCTTCCCAGATGTGCTATGCCAGACTATAATCTATAATCTCTATGCCAAATTTCATTCAGATCCGCCCAGCCATTTGAGCATGAAGAAGTAAAAAGCATACAAACACACACACACACACACCCACACGCACTCACAAACTTTCGTCTTTATAATATGAGTGTGATATAAAAAATATTCTTATTCTTATTCTTGTTCTTGTTATTGTTCTTACTCTTATTCTTATTCTTATGCTTATTCTTATTCTTATTCTTATTCTTATTCTTATTCTTATTCTTATTCTTATTCTTATTCTTATTCTTATTCTTATTCTTATTCTTATTCTTATTCTTATTCTTATTCTTATTCTTATTCTTATTCTTATTCCTATTCCTATTCCTATTCCTATTCTTATTCTTATTCTTTATTGCACACAAAACATAACATGAAGATACAAATACAATGGACAGGTTATGTACAAAGGCGAGCTAGATTTTAGAATATATTATTATTAGGTTCGTGCGTAGCCGTCCCTTAGTTTTTATACTCAACTAGCTGTTCCCCGCGACTTCGCTCCCTTGGACCAACCGACAGGACCCGTTTCCGGGACTAAAAAATAGCTTATGTCACTCAGGAATAATGTAGTTTTCTATTGGTGAAAGAATTTTTTATATCGGTCCAGTAGTTTCGGAGCCTATTCTGTACAAACAAACAAAAAAATCTTTTCTCTTTATAATATTAGTATAGATATCCTTTTTTATAGTTTTAATTTATAATAACTCTTATTTTTAGTAACGTCGCCCACGTTTAACTCTTATGAGTTATTTTTTAGTTTTGAGTTATAAGCATAGTCTACTTTAAATAAATCTTTAATTCATTAACTGATAGACAACGCACAACCTAAACAGCTGGGTCTAGAAACACGAAACTTTGTAACAAAGGTCAGTAGTATTATGGACGGATAAAAAAAAAATTAAAAGGAAATTTTTGAAGGTGGAATTTATTAACGTGACTGTTAATAATAACTGTATTTTGTCTTGAATACTAATTGTCTTGTGTCTTTATGTTTCAATGGCGAAAGAACATGCAATGGGAAAAGACAAAAGACAATCAGAACAGAATAGGCGGATTGATTGGCATCACTTAATTAACATAGATTCTTCATTCTTCAGATTTAAAATCTAGATGAATTTGTCATCGTCATACTTTACATCACTAACGAAAGCTCTTACAACATCCAAAGGCTTCATCAACTAAACAGATAAATAATATAAAAGCTATGTACACAAAGCACACTCGATAGTACGATGTGTCTGCCGCCTCAAAGAGGAATGAAAGGAGTTCTTTGGTCGTATAAGTGTTTGCTGAAGCGGTAAAGTGGAAAATTCATGCTTAAGCTGATATATGATTAGATTGGTGGTAATTCGAATGAAATGAAAAGTTTATTTTGGGACTTTTGGAATTGCCAAACTTAAGTGGCAGTGGGCAGGACACATTGCTCGCTGAACGGATGGCTGAGGGGGCAGAAAGGTTCTGGAGTGGTAGGCCTCCCACCAGGTGGACCGATGACCTGGTGAAGGTTGCGGGGATCCGCTGGTTGCGAGACGCACGGGACCGGTCAATGTGGCGACGCTTGTGGGAGGCCTATGTCCAGCAGTGGATGTCTTTCGGCTGATATGATGATGATGATAGAAAATGTTGAATATTGTTGGAGAACAACTAATGTTGTTGTTTGTTGTTGAAATGTTGTAGTGTTATATACATAGCTTTTCCATCAGAGGTGCACTAAAGGTCAAACGGCACTACGCGTCAGCGGAGCGACGCGACGCGACATGAACAAATATACTTTGTATGATATTGTATGAGATAAACCGCACTACGCGGCAGCGGAACTACGCGACGCAACATTTTATCTCATACAATATATTTTGTGGCGTCGCTCCGCTGACACGCAGTTACACCTAGTGTGGTTTGACCTTAAGCATGGATAAGAAAATGAAGTGATAGTTTCCTCGCGCATCGCTCAGCTACGTCACACTTCTTTAAGATGCACCCTAAAGGTGGTTTTACACCGACGATGCGAGGCGTGGCTGGGATGGGTGAGAATTGAAATCACGCTTACTCTTTTACACCGAAAGATGCCCATCGCTATACATCGGATCCTCAATGGCGAGAGTGGTGCGAGATTTGTATATTCGTTTTACAAAGTAAATAAATACTTTATTCTTAGAGCAATAAAGATCAACATAATATAATAAATCAATTCATCCTCGGCTATCTAGACCTTTTACACCAAAGATGGGCAGGGCGTGGATAGAAATTTTGCCAAACAAACATCCCATCCAGCCCTCGCCGGTGTATAAGCACCTTTACTGCTCTCCTACGCGAGGTGAAAAAGAAAATTATGAAAAAACCCGTTACCAAACACATCAAGCTGTAATTAAATAACAGAAATGTCACAGTCCTGGGGTGGAATACTAACAAGGGGAGGGATGTTCGCTGTGGGCGCAAAACGTAATATTTTTCTCAGATTCATCATCTTTAGGTGGAATTTGTAATGTACGTGTGATTTTTAGATAACTGTTAAGTTAGAGAATTTTTTAGATTTGTTGTCTATCGAACAAATATTTGAGGCTCTGCTGAGGTCAAAATGCCAAAATGTAAGGGATTAATCACGTGACATGACGATAGCGTTTGACAATCCCATTATTTTTTACATTTTACCAATCATTGTCGTAACACTTTCGTTGATAAAATGTATCTTGAGCCAAAAGAGTTATTGTATCAGCGAACGCGATTGATGAATTATCAAAATGTAAAAATGAGTATACACTAGAGCATTTTCGCGAGCATTTCAATGTAATGTAACGTTGTTACGAAAGGTACAATGCAGACAAATTCTCAGTTTCCTAAAGCATTTCCATGTAATGTAACTTTCGACACTGCGTTCGACGTAATGCTTGCAGCGAGTGACCATTTACCTGTAATATTTCTTTGTACCTTGCGTTCATTACTGACCTCACTCTACGTCAACCACGCTCGTGCCTTTGCTCGATAAAACATACATAAAATATGTATAAATATATATATATATAAACACACACCTTTCTTCCATGAGAACAGGCAGACACTACAGAACGCCACCTGCTACGATCCTTGCATATTTCTTTTGCTTCACTACATTCATACATCTACTCATACACGGTTACACCAAAACGCTAGTTGGTTTTTAAAATCAAGTTGTGTGTGGTTCGAGTAAATTTGTGCTTGCCATTTCGATAGATGTCACTAGTCTAGATTGTCTCCCAGTTTGACCATAATTATCATAACAAATACATTGATTTCATTCGAATATATGACGGCGTTAATCTTTTGTAAGATCGACAGAAAAGTAATTTATTCGATTTAACTTTGTACCTATTCGTTTCATCGTCAGACATTTTATAGCAACTGTGCCCCGCATATAACTTAAAGACAAACTCACAACGAGCAGATTCAAAGTATTTCCGTATATACAAAATTTTTAGAGGAACCTGGAACCATACCATTCCCCGTATCTCTGACGCGCGGTCGTATCGGCTCATTTTGCAATTGACTTCCTTCCATTTATTGTAGTAGTATTTGCGTCCTTCATAAATAATTTATTTCACACGCACGCACCTTGTTAGCGTTCACAGCTCGGCTTTTCTCGGCAATGTTTCGTTCTCGTTCGGTAGCCACATATCGCGCGCCTTCGCCGCCAGTTCGGAAAATAATAATGTTGAATTATTTAAATTTCACTTTCTCTTCTATACTATGCGTTTAAATAACATGCTATAAAAGCCAAAGTTTATATAATGATGATGAAGAAACTTTCTGCCATATAATAATGCTCAAAAATCCCTTTTTTACAAGCTTTTATTGCAAGTGTGTGCGAATCAAATCCTGCAACTGATTTTTACAAATATCAATATTTAAGGCTAACCAAGAACTTTAGCAATGCTAGATGTTAGCCTAGATACATAGCCTTCCGCCTTCTTTCATACTATTCCGCTTTATTATATTAGTAAATGTTTTGTTCACGCCTTGCGCCCCTATTTTTACAATCGGCCTTTACGCGCCGAAGCACAATAGTTATTTATGCTACAAGTGCGGGAAGTAGGTGATTTCCGATAAGTGGCATTTTTATTCACGAGCGAGCAAAGCGAGTGAGTGGATAAATCGACACGAGTCGGAAATCATCTTACGCACGTGTATCATACAACATTTTACTATGCATTGTGCGAGGAAATAAAAAAATATATCTGAACCAAGCAAGAAATTAATAAAATGGCGCTTATTTAAGGGCGCTCAGCATATCCACAGATTAACTAATAGTTCTACTGCGCATGTGCAATAGCTGTCACGTCATAACGCAAAAAGGCACGAGCAAAATATTAATTCTGCCAAACATATTTAATGAATAATTAAAATTAATTTATTGATCAAAATCTAAATCTAGAGTAATTAAAAACGCCTTAAATGACGTATTAGTTTTGTTCTACTTTTTATATGAATGATAATCTGTACTTAACTAATTTTAAAACTTTTCTCAAATAATAAAAACTCTATGCGGCGGGCTGACGTTGGAGTTAAAAATTAAAAAAGTACAGGAAAGTACTTTCCGCACAGTTTGGCTGCTTGGAAAACGCTCTTTTCGAGGACATGCATTGTAAAAAAACTTGCAAATAAATTTCTGGTACCCATTCTAACCTTATCAATAGTTATATATGTGTAACCTAATATATAATACGATTAGTATTCAGAAATAAAGAAGAAAAATGAATGCCAGTGATTTAAATTTTAATCTCGAAACTAGATTTTGAACATATTTTGTCATGTAGGAAATAATTACGTTCTATGCATACTAATAAATAGATAAAGTCACCTCCAGATAGCAAAAAAATAAAAGTGGTTAACACTTGTCTACCAATATATTCCAATATTTAAAAACGATACGAAAAAATCGTAATGGCAGTGTCTCTAAGACGATCAAACAAACGTATCGCGGTATGTGGTGTTCTTGACCCTTCTACTTGGCATTCAGTAATGAGTCAATCTATAAACGCGTCAACCGATTTCCATGATTTAAATGGATAAAATGGTTCTACGCCTATATGCATTTGATATCAAAATTATAAACTATCTCCATAAGCAAAAAATCATGTTTTCAAGTTACGTAATTAAACTTTTTGGTACAAGTCAGAACAATGACTTTTTTTTTATCTGGCGGAGACATTAATAAATAAATAATTTGCCCAACCCGGGTATAGAACCCAGGACATCATGCTCAGTAACGCTCGCGACCACTACACCAACCCGGGTATAGAACCCAGGACATCATACTCAGTAACGCTCGCGACCACTACACCAACCCGGGTATAGAACCCAGGACATAATGCTCAGTAACGCTCGCGACCACTACACCAACCCGGGTATAGAGCCCAGGATATCATGCTCAGTAACGCTCGCGACCACTACACCAACCCGGGTATAGAGCCCAGGATATCATGCTCAGTAACGCTCGCGACCACTACACCAACCCGGGTATAGAACCCAGGAGATAATGCTCAGTAACGCTCGTGACCACTACACCAACCCGGGTATAGAGCCCAGGATATCATGCTCAGTAACGCTTGCGACCAATATACCAACCCGGGTATAGAGCCCAGGATATCATGCTCAGTAACGCTCGCGACCACTACACAAACCCGGGTATAGAACCCAGGACATCATGCTCAGTAACGCTCGCGACCACTATAGCAACAAGGCAGTCCTTGGAAAAGAAAACACCTGAACAGCGAAGCAATATCGGTTTTATAAAGATGTGGGCATAAATAAACTTTGGCACAACAAGTTGCGTATTTTTTGTGTCAAAATAAAGGACAACGGGGGTCCCGACAAGAATATTAATGTTAGCGACCCTCGGAACATTCGGTAACACATGTAACTCGAGATGTTCCCAAAATACACTGGCCTTCAAAACTTAGTACTACAGTTTTAAAATTGCAATAAATTTTAAAGTATACAAGAGATATTATCGAAATCAAAATGATATGAAATATATTTTTATATATTAAAACTTTATATTCGATAACCTTCTTTTAAGGAATGACTGAAAAAATCTTTATAAACAAAAATTCTCCTTTTCAACACATCGTGGAGTGCAGAAGAATGGTTAACAGTTTTGTTCACTGAAGAGTGAACAAAAGGAGATGGAAGGCCATGAGTGAACCTACAAGCGATCTGATGAGCGATTCATAAATGTTTTTTTTTGAGATTTTGCCTGTAAGATAAAAATGGTTATTTTTTGGTAGCTATCTTTTTCTATAAAACGTTTTGAAATTTTCTATAAAACGTAACATTTCAAAACTCTGACTGATATAGTTTAGGAGAAATTGCAATTTCAAAAGTGTGGTACTAAGTTTTGAAGGCCAGTGTATTTCCCAAAATAGATGATGATGTATTAAGGGTTGGCCGAAAACAATGTTTTTGAGAAGTACACCTTTGTTACTGAGCAATATTGTGATAAAGTTCAGTTATATCACGTGTAAGCTTTCAGAATAATTATACAGCCTGTGACTGGCCCACTAAAAGCAAATGCCTCTTCTAATTCGATAAGAAAACAAACAAAAAATGTAAAAATAAGTTTATTGCACAAAACAGTAACACAAGAATAATTATACACTAATAAACATTTGTACAAAAGGCGTCAGAATCAGCTTGAACAGCTGGCTCCTGAACTAAGTAAAAATATACTTGTATCTCAGGAGTCAAAGTTCCTCGTAACCTTTGAATATTATAACTTAAATATTAGTAACTCAGTAATTCCCATAATGATATTGTATTTGTAAACATATTGCTTTATTAAAAAAATTGATTACACGCACCTTGATATTTGCAAAATTACAATGAATAGTCTCCAAGACCTTTACCACCAAAATCGATGAAGGCACCACGCTTGGTCAAGGCGGGTTGTTGATTTCAAACTTATATATTAATAGCAGTTGCCCGCGACTTCATCCGCGTCAAGCTCGTAAATTGAAGAAAGACATAACTTTTATTTGGTACGCGGAACCCTAACACTTTTTCTAAAATAAAATTTAGAAGAGCTTAAATTACTCCTTATAACGTTAACTATCTGCCAGTGAAAGTCCCGTCAAAATCAGTCCAGCCGTTTCGGAGTTTAATGAACGGCCTGTGACCCATTAGCTGGTGTAACGGATGTAACGTCAGCCTACGTGCAACCGACCAATGCCCGCCGAGCCCGCCGAAGCTGAGCCGCAATATTGAAGCCTTCCCTCCAGTCAAGCCCAAGCAGCGGGGATTGTGCTAATATAAGCGATTGCCAGTCATTTTATTGGTCTCTTTCGATTGTGAATACAAGATCTGAACAAAGCACTGCCGGTTTTTATTTATCCGTTTCACTCAGAAGTGGTATAAACAAAAATAATCATCGTTCAATAACACATCCACGCCACAACCGCAAAAATCACCTGACTCTGAAGAAAAATCGAAGAAGTTTGTGTTATTCACGAATGGAACGACACTACAAGCTTCACGGCGTGAGCTACACTCTGCCATCGACCCAACTGCACGCCGAGCAAGACTACATCAAACCCTTCAACAAATGCTGCGTGTGACTACAAGGAGAGGTCCTAACAAGGGCCGAGAGCTGCCAGGAGCCACAGCTAGTCTGTCAGGAGCCGCAGCCAGTTTGCCAGGTACGTTGTCTTTCTCATTTCCATATTCGCAATATCGATAACTCTAATTCTATCCACTTGTTTTATTCGTCGACATATTTTCAATAATAAGGATAAACCTAGTTCGCATAACCAGCATCCGTGTATGTGCGTGTATGACTATGTTTTTACGCAAACGAAACAAGAGTTATAAGGACAGTAGCAGATGGCGTTCTGTAGTTTGTCTACCCTCATGGAAAAAAGGCGTGACTTCATGTATGTACTTATTTACTGTTCCCTGATCTGAGGTGCTTATATTTAACTCTTATTCTAGCCAGGCCACTTAGTCTAGCAGTGAGAATAAATAGATTAACCAAATACAAATATTGTTTTGCTTCGGGTACACACAACTGATCAATCCGTATATAGACATGAGACATCCTTAGATACTGGAATCTGAATCCAGTTACGTTTATCCGGTGAACTAAGTCAAAAAAAAAAGAACGTCGATAGTAAGCTTTGTCACAAAATAGAACGCCGCCGCTTACATACTTTGTGCATCTGTGTTGATTACCGCGCTTTAACTGCAAAAAAATAAATATTTCCCTTACCTTATATAGAAGAATAGAATAGAATACTCTTTATTATGTACACCATATAAGTTACAGAAAGTATCATAAGATCAAGTTTCTGAGTTAGTTGGCAAAGATAACTTTAACTGTTACTTATCAGTATGGTCCAAAGCTACCATCAATTAGCAATTACTCCAGATGACGCTCACAAAACAGATTTTAGAACTAGCCAAGGTCACTATAAGTATACCAGGGTTCCATTTAGTTTAGCAAACCGACCTTCAGTGTGAGATTAATTAATATAGTAGCAGAAGCTGTCGGTAGATCTGTCGATACCCAAAACAAAGTAGGTATTGGCATTTTTAGAAGATTTACTTCTACCCTTAACTGATTTAAATTCTGGTGTTATAATTTTATAAAATGCTGAAAGTCAAAATGCACTAGTTTTGAAAAATCAATTTGCTTAAATGGTCAGATCTAATTACCGCCACTGGCATACAGCCGGGTTGGCAGTTTCAAGTTTCATTTGCCTAGTATATGTATCATACGCACTACATCCGATTTCTATTCGCCATAGAACATTTTGAACTCTGAACTCAAATTACGAACACTGATTCGGATGTAGTGCGTAACTGCCCTTTTTGCTTAACTTTGTTATAATCGGAATTTAATGCATGATGTGTGTCAAACATTTTGGAATAAATAGGTACCTACCTGAAGAAAAGGCCACACCATAAACAGTGTACCTCTTTTTATTTTGGCGGGATACCTTCAAAGCGAATCCTAGGCTTGACATTCTGAGAATTGTTGGTTAGATAATTCAGAAAATATGTTATTGGTATTGGTTCAATAACACCCACGGTATCATTTTGTAATGTATAATACTTCGCATTTCTAGATAAGATCATGCTGTAAATAATCGTCTTGCAGTAAAACAGTTTATTTATTCAAAAATACCCTTAAATATTAACCCTAATTCGAAATTCAAGTGTCATCTTAAAGTCTAGTTTAATCCGTCACAAACTTCACAAACGTTTTTACTTTCTAAAACACAAAAAAGAAAACTCTCAAAAAATTCTGTCGCTTAGGATTTCATCGAGATGTACTAGGATCACATGAATTTATAAGAAGACCTGGGCCGAGCAGTCGCTTCTTAAAACGACACTAAATGAGATTGGGGAACGCGACCTGTGTCGCAACAAGTACCTAATGAAGAACAGGAAAATCTTTGAATACCTAATGAAGTACAGGAAGTATTTAAAAAATGAATTGGGCTGAAACGAGACTTCGTTTTTATAAAATATGTCGGTTAAAATGGTTGGCTCTATCTACTTGAGTCGATCGACAGACGGCCCAAAAGGCTTATTGGCAACGATGCACTGGTCGCCTCAAAGATCCATTGACTCGAACATCGACGCCCAGTTGCCAGCCTGTCGGTTTTTTATAGGTTACATTTCGGGGAGTGTGCGACGAACTGCACAATTTGATTCCGCCTAGCCCTTTCCATCATCGGACTACAAGACGTACGGCCATGCGCCATCGGTACATGGTGGACGTCCCTCCCATACGCACAAAGCGTTTTGCTAATACTTTCATTGTGCGATTCAACAAACACAGCTAAGGAATGGAATTCCCTTCCAGGGTATATGTTCCCTGATAGCTACAACCTTGGGATCTTTAAGTCAAGAGTGAATAGGTTTCTTCTAGGCAAGCATGCTTCACCGTAGATCACGTCATCGCTTAACATCAGGCGAGATAGTGGTCAAACGCAAGCTTATAGATTATAAAAAAAGAAATATAATAATAATAATACTACTAAATGAATGAGAACGTCATGCGCGCATATTACGGGTCTACAGAGGGGGGAACTAACCTCACTGCGTACCGTGTTAGGATGCTGTCTCTGTTTCGGGATCTAGAACTAACCGTAAACGTCTCGGCCCAACGATTATCGGATCAGGTGCGGGTCATTCAGCGTAATCACAGGTTGGATGACGCCACACTTGATAGGCTACGCTCAGAAGTGCTGAGCAACCAAATCGTCTTAACCCCGACACAGACCGCAGCACCGCCAGCCACTATTGTGATCCCGCCGCGGTAATCTTGTTAACGATGAGGCAGATGATAGGGTTGCCAAAGTAAGTAGCAAGTGCAACGAAAGATTGAGGAGCGCACTGGAAGATGCGCTTCGCGAGTATAGGTCAATACCGACTGAACTTAGCCCCCGACTACCACGGTTGCCTATGCACAAGAAGAATAGTGCGCTGGTTTGTGCCTTGGACTCGCTGCTTAAGAACATCTTTGAAAGCAGCGAGAACATTGTTGATACGCACTCAATCCTGTATTGCGAGGCTGTTGCGGCATGTCGTTTGGCCAATGTTAAGTTTCCAAACGAGGCTATTCAGCCAAAACCTACCGTACCAGCCTGGCAGTGCAGGATCGAACGGCGTATAGATGGGCTGGGGTACTAATCGGCAAACTATACTGTTTCGGGGAGGGCAATACACGACCACGTATGATGCGCTTCGTGAGACGGGCATTTTCGGGGACTGAAATCAGTCCTCGAGAATACATGTCCCGTGTCACGGAGCGCATTGACTTCCTGAAGAAGAAAGTTTGTGCATGGGCCAGCCGTATTCGGCGGTATAAGCGGCGGGTTGACCGGTACTCGCAGACTCGCATGTTTCAGAGTGATGAGAGGTGGGTATACAGAACTTGGGAGCGACCTGAACAAAATGTGACTGACTGTGTGCCGCCCGGATGATGTCGCCACGAGTACGTTCTGGCGAAGCATCTGGTCGGTACCCGTCTGTCACACTGAGGGTGGCTGGATGCGTGATGTCGAACGCGTGTGTGAAGCTATACCAGAAATAGAAAAAGTAACTATTAGTCCATCTGATGTAGCCAAAGCAGTTCGTCCGCTACCGAACTGGAAGTCTCTGGGTCCGGACTGCATAACTTCTGGCTAAAATGGTATAGCAGCTCACACGCGTTTCTGGCATCTCAATTCCAGTCATGTTTAGAGTCTGGGTCGCTTCCGCAGTTTTTAACAACAGGCGTTACCCACCTGCTCCATAAGACAGGTAGTCGGAAGCGTTGGACATTAATACGAGTTTTTTATTTTCTTTCTCATCAGCCATATAATTGCAAACCAAGTATTTATATTGCTTCTTACTTTAGTTCTGACATGAAGCAATTGCTGAAAGAACGCTTCTTTGGCCGCCTGAAAAAGGTATTAAATAGCCTTTTGTCGGGCGGTAATAAGGTGCGCGCCTTCTACAGTTGGGTCATGCCAGTTTTGATGTACTCTTTCGGCATACTCACATGGACTCAGACCGGGCTCGATGTCCTTGATAGAAGGGTCCGGACACTGCTGACCGCAAACCGGATGCATCACCCACGATCATCGGCGATGAGGCTGTACATCCCGCGGAAGTGTGGGGGTCGGGGATTTTTAAATGCCAAGACTCTTCACAACCGCGAGGTGTGCAGCCTCAGAGAATATTTTTAGAAGCTGAAGTGGGTATGCACCGGGATGTGGTCACAGTGGACAAGGGACTCACCCCGTTGTCCATGGCTAAAGAGAACTGTCGCAAACCTGTAGTACTTACTACTGATGAACGCAAAGAGGTATGGCAAGGCAAGAAGCTTCACGGTTGCTTCTATCGGACTCTCCATGGGCCCGATGTGGATTTTTCAGCGTCCGTATCCTGGCTACGTTTCGGCGACTTTTTCGGGGAAGCTGAAGGTTTTGTCTGTGCAATTATGGACGAAGTTATCCTGACGAATAACTACCGGAGACGTATAATGAAGGACGGGACGGTTGACGTGTGTCGGGCATGCCACCGCCCAGGTGAATCCATCCGACATATTATCTCTGGTTGTTCCCCTCTGGCTAACGGCGAGTACTTACACAGACATAACCAAGTGGCCAGGATTATTCACCAGCAACTGGCTTTGAAATACAATCTAGTCGATTCTGAGGTACCGTATTACAAATATGTGCCCGACCCAGTACTCGAAAATGACCATGTCACGTTGTACTGGGATCGGTCTATCATCACTGATAGGACTATTATTGCCAATAAGCCGGATATAGTGAGATAGACCAATTAGTGCGTCGCACAATGATAATCGATGTCACCATCCCACATGACGAGAACCTCGAGAAAGCTGAGAAAGAGAAACAAATCAAATATCTTACTTACTGACTTAGCACACGAGGTTGTCGACTTGTGGAATGTGGACTCGGCGATCATTGTGCCGATTGTCGTTACGGCCAACGGCCTGATGCCAAGAGCCTCGACGAACATCTGTAGAGGCTGTCATTGAGCGGTTGGATCAAGGGCCTGATACAGAAGGCAGTAATTCTTGACACGGCACGCATCGGAGGTTCCTGTCTCTGGAGCCCTAACCACCGGTAGCTTGGACCCTGTTAAGTCCGTCATCTCAAATTGGTAGACCTATATCTCAGCAGTGGAACCATTAAAAGGCTGATGATGATGATTTTTTTTTTTAAGTGAGGAATTGAAAAATGCTGAAAATGTTTAGGTAAGTCTAAGTCTACCTTCTTGTTAGGATTAGGCATGCCTTTCGACTAAAATATTATCTTATACAACAAAGCCTTTCTAATCTATTCCAACTATAATTAAAGGCATTTATTTGTAGGAGTAATCGAATCAGGAACAATTATTCTAGTCTTGGATTAGGTTGATTCATATACCTATAGAAAATATATTGTCAATGTAGGTATTCCGCATGGTTACGACTTCGGTAAAAAAACCAAATTAGGGTAACCACGGCAGGATGAGGTTATAGGTTAAGTTTATCTTGGACATCGCTGACAATGGTAAATGAAAACACCTGGACTTATAATTAACTAGCTGACCTGGCAAACGTTGTTTTGCCATATAAATTATTTCAAAGATTCTCAAAAAAAAATCACGCACTGAGTATTATATTATTATTAATTGTTGTTAAATAATACACTAATAGATTTATTAGTGGACTAAATGTAACGCAGAGAGCTTTCTCTCTGCCACGTCGATGTAGACATAAAATTGCTATGTTGATAGCATATTATATTAATGAAGTGATAGAAAATCTATCAAATTTTATAGTAATTGATGACCCTGTATTGCCTAGTTCACCTAGCAACATAAATGTAAACTAGTCCATAAGACAATAGAAGTTACCCCTGCAAATAATCAGTTATTATTAGTAAATAGTATGAAGGTATCTTCTGGCAATCCATTTAGTGGTACAAAGCTGAGGGAAGAGCAATACTCTATAAAATTATTAAATCAGAACATTCAAGGTTGCTCTTCCAAATTATTAGAAATTGAACTATTAATCTAAAAAAAACAAATTTGATATTATTTGTCTAACAGAACATTGGTCAAAAGATCACCAAATAAGGTCCATTAATTATGAAAATTATTGTGTAGTTAGCCATTACAGCAGAAAACGTATGATACATGGCGGATCATTAATACTTATTAAAAATTCTATTAAAGCTAAAGAAAGAAAATACATTTTCAGACTGTCGGTTGAACACACCATTGAATTGTCCTGTGTTGAGCTTGATAAGCATGTTGTAGTATGTGTCTACAGGCCTCCAAGTTACCAGAATCTATCTGTGTTTGACTCTGTAATGGAAGAGGTGTTAAAAGAAGTTAGTACTAGTAGTAAATCAATCGTCATTTATGTGGCGATTTTAACATTAACTTATTAGAAAATAACTCTAACAGTATCAGGTTGTTGGATCTTTTTAAATCATTTAATCTGGCAAATGTTTTTATGGAGCCAACTAGAGTGATAGCTTCTTCTGCGACTTGCATAGATAACGTTTTTTGTAATTGTGAGTACCTAAATAAAAAAATTGTAAATAAATTAACATCTGATCACAGTGGACAAATAATAACATTTAGTACCTACATACCTTTGCAAAAAATACAAATAAAATTTAAAATTACATGTAAAAATATAGAAAAATTTAATAAAACCTTGACTAGTAAATTATGTGTTCAAAACTTTATTAATATAGATGATCCAAATGAGTTCTATGCAGAGTTTTTGAAAGTACTCAACACGCAATTTAAGGACACTTTTCCACTGAAAGCGAAAAGTATTTACACCAAGTTCGTATTTAGCTATTGGGCGACTCCAGGCATTCCTAAAAGAAGGAAAAAGCTATATGAACTTTATGGCCTAAAGCGACATATGAATAATACAAGTTTTGATAAATAAGTTGCGAAATATTCAAAAACCTTTAAGATTGCATGCAAAATAGCTCAACCGCTGTATATAAGCAATAAAATAAAATCAGCAGACGATAAAATAAAAACTACCTGGAAAATAATAAATAATGAAACAGGTAGGAAAAAAAAGCATAATACTTAATTTAATTTAAAGACTGCACACGGCCCCTTATACTCAGATGTAGAGGTAGCTCAGGAATTTGAAAACTTTTTTGTTAATATTCCTCTTAAAACTACAGCAGCCTTAAACTCCTCACCCGCAATCTCTGCTGCCTTACTTAGAAAGAACGTAAATGCGTGCCCTTCGGAGTTCAAGTTTCAACATACAAAACCCCAGGCTATTTTAAAAGCCTTTAAAGATCTTAAAATTAAATCAACAGAAGATCTTTGGGGATTATCTGTAAAAGTGTGTAAACTAATCATTAAAACTATTGCACCCTATTTAGCTTTCATATTTAACACTAGTGTTGATCAAGGCATTTTTTCGGACCTCATGAAACACAGTAAAGTAGTGCCATTGTTTAAATCCGGGGATAGCAAAGAAGCGAATAATTATAGGCCAGTGTCAATTCTGCCGGTTCTCAGTAAGGTCTTCGAAAAGTTAATGCTCAACCAATTGTTGCGTCATTTTAATAAACATTCTATCTTTTATGATCAACAGTTCGGTTTTACCAAAGGGCGTTGCACAACTGACGCCGGTGTCACCCTAATAAAAAACATCTTTACGCCTGGGAGGAAGCACAAGACGCCATTGGAATCTTTTGCGACCTCTCGAAGGCGTTCGATTGCGTTAACCATGAGACACTATTGTTGAAGCTCGAGCACTATGGAATTAGACATACAGCCCTTGAGATACTTAGATAATATTTAAAAGCCAGACAAGTCAAAGTTCAGGTAAACGGTGTACACTTACTAGGGTCAGAAATGACAATGGGTGTTCCTCAGGGCTCAATATTGGGTCCATTGCTCTTTTTAGTTTATATAAACGATTTACTCCAATTACTATAAAATCAACCGAAGATGGTGATGTTTGCTGATGACACATCTTCGATATTAAAAATAGATCGGCGGTCACAAAATCAAGATGATGTGAATAACTCTATTCATCAGGTCCAAAATTGGTTCACGGCAAACAAATTGGTACTAAATGAAAAAATAACCAAATGTATTAGATTCACATTGCCGAATGTTAGAAGCAGCGAATGCGACACCTCATTGAATGGCGAAAAGCTGGACTTTGTAAATCAGACAGTTTGCCTGGAAATCACTCTAGATGTCAAACTGCAATGGGGTTCTCACATAATGTCTCTTTCGGGCCGGCTGAGCTCGGCCGCTTATGTTGTTGGAAAGACAAGACAGATGACGGATGTGGAGATCGCGCGTTTGGTCTATTTTAGTTACTTTCACAGCATTATGTCATACGGTATTTACTGTGGGGCCGAGCGGCTGACATTGAATCCATATTTATATTGCAAAAGAGAGCTGTCAGAGCCATATATAAGTTAAGTCACCGAGAATCTCTTAGGGAACTATTTAAAAATATTAATATTATGACAGTTTTTGCCAATTCATTTATGAAAATATTATGTATGTAAGAAAAAATATACATCTCTTTAGTAAAGTCAGGGATAGACACAATTGTAATACGAGAAACAAAGATAAGTTAGATCAACCAACTTACAGACTAGCTAAAGTACAATCATCTTTCATGGGGTACTGTGTTATTTTTTTTTTTTGATAAGCTCGCGCTTGACCACTTTCTCACCTGATGGTAAGTGATGACGTGGTCGACGATGTAGCGCGCTTACCTATAAGAAACCTATTCACTCTTGACTTAAAGACTCCCAGGTTGTAGCTCTCAGGAAATACTGACTCCGGCAGGGAATTCCACTCCTTAGCTGTACGCATAATGAAAGTATTCCCAAAACGTTTGGTGTGTATGGGTGGGATGTCCACCATGTACCGATGACACATCGCCGTATGTCTTATAGTCCGATGATGGAAAGGGCTAGGAGGAATTAGTTCATGCAATTCCAACGCACACTCCCCGAAATGTAACCGATAAAAAACCGACAGACTGGCAACTTGGCGCCGATGTTCAAGGCTCTGGAGCCTAGACTCAACCAATATCTCATTGCCGATGAGCCTCTTGGCCCGCTTTTCGATCGACTCTAGTGCATCCAGCTGGTACTTGGCAGATCCGTCCCAGAGGTGAGAGCAGTACTCCATGCATGACCGAACTAGCGCTTGATACAAGTTGAGCAACTGTTTTGGCGTGAAGTACCGTCTCACCTTTGCAAGGATCCCCAATTAATAAACTCAATTAATAAACAATAACTAAAATGTCTTGGTAAAGTATTTCAAGACTGTTACCAAAACAAGTCAGTTAGAATAAAGCTATATAAAAATACAACAGTAAAGTGGATAACTAAAGGGGTTAAAGTTTCAAGTAAGATGAAGAGGTTACTATGTTCAGGTACGCTAAATAATGCCAGTTTAAAAAAATATAAAAGCAACTTTGTTAGAATTTATAGGCGGGTTATACAGCAAGCCAAAAAACAGGCCACTTTAAATCACTTAAATAATTCTAAAAATATAACCAAAGAGACGTGGAAGCTTGTAAACCAAATTACAAATAAGACAAAAACAAAAAAACTATGTAGTAATTTAATCCTGAAAGTTAATAATAAAGTGTCAACTGATCCCCAGGAGGTCGCAAATCAATTTATCGACAGTTTTGTGTTCAACGCGTCCCTAGCTAGTAATGAAAAGGAAAGGGCAATATCTTTTTTGTCGGAAACTACAAAAAGAGTTGAAAGTTTTTTAACTTTCGATCCGACTACTCCACCTGAGATCACAAAAATAATAAGTAAGATGGCCAACAAAAAATCTTGCGGTTTTGATGACCAACCAATTTCGATTTTAAAGGAAAACATAGACTCCTTAGCCTTCCCTCTTTCTCAGTTTTTTAACAAATGATGCGAAGAGTCGGTCTTTCCAGAACAGTTGAAACTGGCTAAAGTAGTTCCAATTTTCAAGAAAGGCATTAAGACTGATCCGAAAAATTACCGGCCCATATCCCTTTTGCCAACCTTATCAAAAGTATTTGAAAAAGTTATTAAAACTAGACTGATGGTACATTTGAATGTAAATAAAATTATTAATTTAAGACAATTTGGCTATCAGAAAGGCGTCGGTTGCTCAGATGCATTAAACACTCTTGTAGATGACATAATTGGTAAATTAAATGACAAAATGAAAGTGGCTGGACTCTTCATTGACCTTAGTTCTGCTTTTGACACAGTTGATTATGAGCTGTTACTGACTAAACTTGAATATTATGGTATCAGAGGCAAGGCCTTACAGCTTTTAAGGTCGTACTTACAAAATAGACGGATGTATGTCGAAATAAAAAGCATCGATGATAGTAATCACGAAGTCGTATATAAGTCTAAAATTAAAAACATAAAACGTGGTGTGCCTCAAGGCTCAATTTTAGGACCGATACTATTTATCATATTTACAAATGACTTGCTGAACTTTATGAATCACGTTAAGCCTGATGTAAGACTTGATGTCTTTGCAGATGACACAAATATAATTATTGGTGAAAATGACTTAAGCAAATTAACCAAAAATGTTAATAAAACCCTAGAAATACTTTGCGATTGGTTTACAGCCAATAACCTTTTACTAAATACAAGTAAGACTAATATTATTTTATTTAAGACTACAACACGTAACAATGACAGTTTAGATGTACAAATCAAAGAAGACAAGATAATATTAGTAGATAAAGTGAAATTCTTAGGGATTCATATAGATAGGCTTTTAAACTGGAAACAGGAGCTGGCTGCTATTGACTCCTCTATTTCATCAGCATGTTATGCACTTAGGAGCCTTAGAGATATTTTGGATGTAAAGCAACTAAAGGCTGTATATTACGCGCTAGTAGAATCTAGATTAAGATACAGCATCATGTTTTGGGGTAGCAGCTATAGTTATAACTGTCAGAAAGCGTTCATCTTACAGAAACGTGCCATAAGGACGATAGTCAGGATTTCACAAACAGACACAAAGATCACTTTAAAAAACTAGAAATATTAACAGTACCAAGTTTATACATTTTAGTAATCCTATGTCACTTTGCGAAGCATATTCATCAGCATGAATCTCAAGAGGAACGAAAGTTAAGAGAGTGCACAAGAAGGAAGGATTTAAAACACACAATATCGCCAAATTTTAACATAGTTAAACATTGCTCCAGATACCAAGCAGTGGAATTGTTTAATAGATTACCGACGGAGTTAAAACTATTAATTTATAGCTTCCACATATTTAAAACCAAGTTAAAAGCCTTCAAAAATTCAAAACAATAGCACCTGAGATCAAAATTGCAGAAAGTAGTTCACTGCACCTCCTAGGTGCCCCAATTTTGGAAGATAGTTTTTCTCCATTCATTGACGCCAAAATAACACATTTCAACAATATTTCGGACAGACTCTCTAAAATCAATGTACATTCGGCTATCACCCTCATTCGTTATTGTTGCTTTTGTCCAAATTTCATGTACTTTCTTCGCGCTTCGCCATTATGGAAGCATACACAAATTCTCTTGGACAAAATTGATCAGATTATTCGTCGCACACTATCATCTATCCTAAATGTGGCCCTGGATGACCGAGCGTGGCTGCAAGCTACTCTACCCATTCGCTTCGGTGGGCTCGGCATCCGCAAAATTTCTAGTTTAAGCCTACCGGCGTTCCTGTCTTCGGTCCACAGCACTGAAAAGTTAACCAGGAAAATTTTGTTGCCATCACTGGTTAACTGTGAAGTGCCGTACTCGACCGATGCAGTGAATGCCTGGAAAGTGGCTTGCCCGAATACAGCGTTGCCCGAGACCCCTTTTTCCCAGAGACAGTGGGATGAGCCGCTCTGCAGGTTGGTACGGAATAAACTTATAGATACGTCCACCAATACTGCTGAGCGTGCGCGCCTGCTGGCTGTGGGAGAATGGGAGTCGGGCCTCTGGCTACAGGCACTACCGTCACCCAACATAGGTACTATGTTGAGTGACAACACCTTCCGGATCGCTACATGTCTGCGTTTGGGTGCTCCTAGCGGAGCTCCACATCGTTGTCAATGTGGTGAAGCAGTCGACCGCCTCGGACACCATGGCCTATCCTGCAGTAGGAGCGCTGGTCGGTAAGCACGGCACGCTAGCATTAATGACATCATACGTCGGGCTCTTGTCACCGCCGGGGTGCCAGCTGTTTTAGAACCCAATGGCTTGGCGCGCGACGATGGGAAGAGACCAGACGGGATGACCATAATGCCTTGGAAGGTGGGTAGGCCTTTGGTGTGGGATGCAACATGTGTCGACACCCTTGCGCCATCCCATCTTCTTAGCACGGCGGGCTGTGCTGGGGCAGCTGCTGCTAGTGCGGAAAACCTCAAACGGCGCAAATACAACAACCTTATTGGAAGTTATATTTGAGCCGTTTGGGGTTGAAACATTAGGTCCATGGGGTCCGAGTGCTCTTCGAGTGTTTCGAGAAGTAAGCAAACGGTTAGTCGACTCTTCACGTGACCAGAGGGCTGGGCTTTTCCTTGGCCAGAGAATCAGCATTGCCATTCAACGTGGCAATGCTGCCAGCGTTCTGGGCACTTTTCACGTTGACAGCGATGTGGACGAATTTTTTGACGCCCTATGACCCCTGCCCTTTTAGACGCGTTCGTAGTTTAATTTTATTTTTATTTAAGTGTATATAGCTAGTTATTGTTAATTAAGTATTTTATATTATGTAAATTTTAAATTATTAATAAATCTATCTACATAATAAATATTCATAAGTCAAAAATTAAATAAATGTAAGAATGAAAAGTTAAAAGCCTTCTTGTTGGAAAAATGTTATTACTCGATGTCAGATTTTATGTCAAGCAGTTAAAACTAGATAAATTAATCCGACATTATAAATAAATTTGATTTAATTAAACATTGTTTTTGGTTATGACATATTATTTTATTAATTTAACATTATAATTTTATGTGACATAAATATTGGATTAATTTGACATTATAGTGTTTGGGTCATACACTGGATTAAGTGACATAATAATGTTTGTGACATTTTGATTAATTTGATATAATAATTGATTATTTTGACTTTCTAATTGTTCGTGACATATTGATTGATTTGACATTATAATTGCTTGTGAGATATTGGAACGATTAATCTAGTAATAGTTTTTTTTTTTTTTTTGACAAAATTAATTAATTTGACATTATATTTGCATGTGATATATATTGTATTAACCTGATATGCTATTTGTTTGTGACATATTTGATTAAATTGACATTCCCTTTTTTATTTTACTGATATATTTATCATTCATTGTAATGGTTTGCAACTTATATTTGTTAGATTGATACGACATTGCATCTGTTTGTATTTTTTATTTAAATCAATATACGATTTGCTACAATAATTTAATTCATCCTGAAGTGATAATTTTACTGCAATTATGTTCTACCAATTCTTGTAATTATGTACCCAATATTCGACACAATGTTAATTGTTTGTGAATAAAAAAAAAAAAAAAAAAAAAAAAAAAATTGCCAGCCAGTTGAGCTTTTGCCTCTATGAATGGACCAAAATTGAGGGTCGATGTCAACGTAACGCCAAGAAGCTCGAGATGATCCGTTATCGGCACGGTCACACCACGTAAAGTAGGAGCCGGGTGGAATTGGCTCCTTTTAGCGAAAAAAAGACACGTCTGGGTTTTAGCAGCATTAAACCTGACCAGATTGGCATCGCCCCATTCGGAGACTGCCTGCAAGGACAAGTTCAAGCGCCCCCCCATGGCCTCCCGGAGTGACTGGACCTGAGGCCCGGTAGCGCGCGCGTCGGACAAGTATCTCTCAGCAACAGTGCTGTCGTCTGCATACCCAAAAGTGCAGGGTTTCAGCAGATCATTTATGTGCAACAAGAACAATGTTGCTGAGAGTACCGACCCCTGAGGGACCCCGGCGTTGATATCCAGTTGGTCAGACGAGCGGCCATCAATAACCACTCGTATAGACCGGTCCCTCAGGAAGTCTGCGATCCAATCGCACAGACCACCGGGCAGACCGAATGACGGAAGCTTACCAATAAGGCTCTCATGCCAGACCCTGTCAAAAGCCTTCGAGATGACGAGGGAGACGGCAAGCGCTTCCACGTGCCTCTCGATGGCCTCACTCCATATGTGAATGGCATACGCTAGAAGATCCCCAGTTGACCGATTTCGGCGGAAGCCATATTGGCGGTCACTGAGGATGTCGTCAGCTTCTAGGTATGCCAGGAGCTTGGAATTGAGCACCCGTTCCATACTCTTACAGAGGATGGACGTAACTGAGATGGGTCTATAGTTGGCCGGGTCAGCCCGACTGCCCTTCTTTGGCACAGGCTGAACGTTAGCTTGCTTCCAAGCATTCGGTACTTTTCCAGTCTCATATGAAAAGCGACACAGGCGAATCAGGATCGGAGACAGTTCAGGCGCACAAGTTCTTAGAACAATTGCCGGTACCCCGTCGGGGCCACTAGCCTTGTTCACGTCAAGATTCCGCAGGACCCTACGGACGTCTTTTTGATGGAAGCGAATGTCTGACATACTCGTCTCGCATCCATCAGGAGAAGGACGGGGCCGCGCGTTACCAGAATCCAGACGTGAGGATTCCGCAAAAAGAGAGGCAAACAAGTTTGATTTCTCCTCAGCGGAAAGGGCCAGCGTTCCGTCAGGTTTCAGCAGTGGTGGTAGTGAGGGCCGGCAGAAGTTCGATTCGACCGACTTAGCCAGGGACCATAACGCTTTACTACCGGCTGGATAGGAAGCAATTTTGGACCCAATACAGCTTATGTGGTCAAACCGAGCCTTTCACAATACCCTCTTGGAGGACTTGGCAGCCCTATTGAAGGCTCTCTTCCAATGGCTCACGTCGCTAGCTTTGCGCGTCCGAGCGTCGACCCATGCCAGGTACGCTTCATGTTTCAGCTTGTTGACACGATTGCACTCGGCGCCAAACCATGGCCGGTCAACACTAGACATTGCTACGTCAGAGAACGGAATGAAGTACTCTATAAAACACCAATTTTTTAATAAGAGTAATTATGGAGTTTCTTGTTTGCTTCTCCATAACAAGCTACTTTTCCGAATGCACGGTAGAATAAATTTTTATTACTTGTTATGTTGTTAATTGAAATAAATATATTTGACTTTGACTTGGTTGTTGTTAGCGGGAGCTCGTGACACGTGTTGAATACTATTGATTTATATGATATCACTTAATTATCTGTACGTGAGAACTATATTGAGCAAAATGGCACCTACCTACCCTACACTACTCTTACCTACCCTAGTCTACCGGGTAGATAGGGTAGGTAAAAAAAGGTCCGGGAATGGATGATTTGTTTATGGTTCCAAATTCTTTTCTTTTTTTGTTGTTAGATTGGCACAACTGTTTTCCATTTTGGCGCGGAGTTTGAGTATTATCGGTTATTGGAATATTTAATCTTGTTAAAAACTAATTATTCGGTACATAAACACTAAACAAAAGTAAACTTTACAATCTTAAAATTAAACTAACTACTTACACTATATACAAAAGAAAGGTACACTTAGGCGTCGAAGTACTCATCCATATCGCTGTCATCCGGGAACGTGCCCAGAAGACTGGCAGCATTGCCACGTTGAATGGCAATGCTGATTCTTTGCGCAAAGAAAGAGCCAGCCCTCTGGTCACGCACGGTGTCGATCAGTCGGCGAGAGATCTCCTTAAAAAGGAGACGTGCACTTGGGCCCCATGACCCAAGCGTTATTAAAATCGGTTATTTTACAATTAATGCACCTAAACATTTAATCACAAAAATAGACATCCCAAAAGTTATATCTGATATAGAAAAAACCGATTTTTCTCAAATCCTCCAATCAACGGATCCGAACCTTGCTACCGAAACACTCGTATCTTGCTTATCTTCTTCCGTTATCTCACACACGCATTCTTTGGTCATTCCTAGTAGAAGACGCATCATCAAACCTTGGATTACACCTGGCCTTCTGAGATGTATCCGTCATAGAGATAAGTTGTATAAAACATTCAAGAAACATCCAGAAATTGAAACCCATAAACTTGTTTATTATCGCTATCGAAATTACTGTAATAATTTGTTAAAAAAACTTAAGCGTGACTATGAAAGTTCAGAATTTCAGAAGGCCAAGAAAAGTCCTAAGGCAACCTGGAACCTTATCAAGAAAATATCTTGCCTGGATAAGGGTAAAACACCTTCTTCCGAACTATTAAATTGTGGAGATGATCCTCTTCATACTGTCAACAGGATAAACCACTACTTTGCAAGCGTGGGCTGTAATCTTGCATCTAAATTTGCTCAACATTTACCTCAAACTAACTGTTCAGACATTAGTTCTATACCAGTAAAACCGGGATTTTTTAAGCGGCTGGAACCTTTAGAATCGATGGTCCTGTATGATGTGGACGATGCCGAAATTGCAAGCATCATACTTAATCTCAAAGACAAATGTGCTGTTGGATGTGACGGTATCCCAACCACAGTAATTAAGGCAACCAGGAACACTATTATCCCGCTTCTTGTTCACATATTTAACTTGTGCCTATCTTCGGCACTTTTCCAACCGCTTTCAAAACTGCTATAGTCCATCCTATATACAAGGGGGGTGACAGGAAACTTCCGTCTAATTACAGGCCCATCTCCATCCTCACAACTCTTTAAAAAATCTTTGAAAAAACTATTAACGTGAGACTTGTGAAATTCCTTGAGAAATTCAAAATCCTAGCCAATAATCAATTCGGCTTTAGAGCTGGCAAATCCAAAGACGCTACCTTGAAACTATCAAAAACAATAGTCGAACACTTTAATAACAAGCAAAAATCTGTGGGTGTTTTCCTGGACTTATCGAAGGCGTTCGACACAGTTTCTGTCCCCAAATTGTTAGTTAAAATGGAACAAATTGGCATACGTGGAAATGTCCTTCATCTCTTCCGCAGCTATTTGACGGATAGGAAACAAGTAGTTAAATTAGAAACCTACACTAGTGGTGCGGAAAACGTGATATTTGGTGTACCCCAGGGTAGTGTCCTTGGACCGACCCTCTTCCTCATCTATGTCAACGAGCTGTGTCAGCTATCTCTTGCAAACACTAAAATCATTACATATGCGGATGACACAGCTCTTATAACCCATGGAAAGGACTGGACTGAGACTCGAGAAAGGGCGGAACAGGCACTACGGTTGGTAATGAACTGGTTAACCTCAAATCTACTCACCCTTAACATCTCTAAGACCAAATTTGTCCCCTTTACCCCAGGAATTCTTAGTCAACCACCAACATCATTTGAGATCAGATCCCACGTCTGCGCTGATGCAGTCGGTAATGCCGTCTTGTGTAAATGTGCACTGATAGAACGCTCTGTCAGTATAAAGTATCTTGGATTTATAGTAGACAATCTCCTAACGTGGAAAAAACAGGTTGACTCTATTGTGGTTCGGGTTAGAAGATTGATTTATGTGTTTAAGAAGCTTAGAGCAGCCGCTGATTTCTCGTGTCTGATAATGGCTTACTTTGCTCTCGCACAGTCAGTTGTCAGTTACTGCATAACTACGTGGGGGGGGAACCCACAAGACATCCATGTTGAGGTTAGAGAGGGCCCAGAGAGCAGTCCTAAAAGTACTAGCTAAGAAACCAATCAGATTCCCAACCTCTGAACTATATCTACTCTGTAGGGTTCTCACAGTAAGACAACTGTTCATACTTTAGACTGTTCTTAAGAAACACAAGCTCCTATACTACGATCCACAGTACCTTGATAAGAAGCGACGCTCTAACATAATCTGCAAGACTAAGTCCAGCAGACTAGCGGTGGTTAGTCGTCACTTCGAATACATCAGCCCCAAACTTTACAATAAAATAAATAGCATTTTAAAAATGTACCCTATGACTGAAAATTTATTAAAGAAGAATTTGACAGAGTGGTTAAAATCCATTTCCTACGATGCAACTGAACAGCTTGTGGTAACGTAACTAAACATAACAACTCACACATGCAAACAGACCCACACATATATTATACACACACTCACACATACACTCTCAACACACCCCTGCACCTCAACATACACTTCCCTTGATTTTGATTTATTTTTTATTATATAAGTTCATTAAATATTATTTTTCTATATAGTAACAAAAATGTTCATAGTAGTCTGGAAAAATTTGTATTTTACTCTGTCTTGTTGTCGGGCGCTGATAGCTGCGCCACAGTTTGTACTTCTGTAGCTATCATCGTTCCATTGTACTCTGTTTAATTCCTTAATGGTTCCAAATAAACGTTTATTATTATTTCCTTTATTTATTCTCGTTCTTACTTTATACATTTTTAAATATTAATAAAAAGAAAACTTAAAAACATTTAAAAATATAAAAAATAGAGGCCAACCGGTATCGGGAACAGGGTCCAAGCTACCGGTGGTTAGGGCTTCAGAGACAAGAACCTCCTCACAATGCGAGCCGTATCAAGAAGTACTGCCTTCTGTATCAGACCCTTGATCCAACCGTTTAATGACAGCCTCGATAGATGTTCATCGAGGCTATTGGCCATCAGGCCGTTGGCCGTAACGACAATCGGCACAATGATCGCCGAGTCCACATCCCACATGTCGACAACCTCGTGTGCCAAGTCGAGATACTTGATTTGTTTCTCTTTCTCAGCTTTCACGAGGTTCTCGTCATGTGGGATGGTGACATCGATTATCATTCATTATTATTATCTCCTTTATTTATCAGTTTTCTTATTATTTACATTTTTAAATATTTTTATAAAATAAATTAAAAAACAAAAACATTTAAAAATATAAAAAATAGAGGCCCACCGGTATCGGGAACAGGGTCCAAGCTACCGGCGGTCAGGGCTCCAGAGAGAGGAACCTCCTAACTATACGAGCCGTGTCCAGCAGTACTGCTTTCTGGATCAGGCCCTTGACCCAGCTGCCTAACGAGAGCCTTCTAAGATGTTGGTCGAGGCTCGTGGCTATTAAGCCATTGGCTGACACGACTATCGGTACAATGATCGCTGTGTCCACATCCCACATGTCGACAACCTCGCGAGCCAAGTCAAGATACTTGATTTGTTTATCTTTCTCGGCTTTCACGAGGTTCCCGTCATGCGGGACAGTTATGTCAACAATCATTGCACGCCTCTCGATTCGGTCCACCACCACTATATCAGGCTTGTTAGCGATAATAGTCCTGTCAGTGATGATGGACCGATCCCAGTACAATGTGATATTGCCATTTTCGAGAACTGGGTCGGGCACATACCTGTAGTACGGTACCTCCGATGCCACAAGAGTGTATTTCAGAGCAAGTTGCTGGTGGATGATCCTGGCTACAAGGTTGTGCCAATGCAAATACTCTTCGTTAGCTAGACGAGAACATCCAGAGATAATGTGGCGGATCAATTCACCGGGCGGTGACATGCCCGACAGATGTCAACCGTGCCATCCTTCACAATAAATCTCCGGTAGTTATTCGTCATGATAACTTCGTCCATAATTGCACAGACAAAACCTTCGGTTTCCCCAAAGAGGTCACCGAAACGCAGCCAGGCTACGGACGCTGCTTGGTCTACATCAGACCCATGTAGGGCCCGGAAAAAGCGTCCGTGAAGCTCCTTACTCTGCCATACTTCCCTACGGTCGTTAGTTTCAAGCACTACAGGCTTGCGCCAGTTCTCATTCGCCATGGAGAGCGAGGTGAGTCCCTTGTCCACTGCTACTACATCTCGATGCATACCTACGTCGGTGTGTAGAAAATATTCCCTGAGATTGCATATCTCGCGGTTGTGGAGGTTTTTGGCATTTAAAAAGCCTCGGCCTCCACACTTCCGCGGGATATACAATCTCATGACTGACGATCGTGGGTGATGCATTCGATTTGCAGTCAGCAGTGTACGGACCCGCCTATCCAGGGCGTCGAGTTCCGTTTGAGTCCATTTGAGTATGCCGAAAGAGTACATCAATACCGGTATGACCCAACCGTTGAAGGCGCGCACCTTGTTTCCGCCTGAAAGAAGGCTATTGAATACCTTTTTCAGGCGGCCAAAGAAGCGTTCCCTCAACGATTGCTTCATGTCAGTAGTGCTGATACCTAACGCTTCCGACATACCCAAATACTTATAGGTTTCGTTTGGAGAGAGGGATCTCAGGTTTATGGAATCCGCGAGTTGAATTCCCACGGATTCCGCAATCTCCCCTCGCTTTACATGCATGACCGCACATTTGTCCACACCAAACTCCATCCTGATGGCGTTACTAAAAGTTTCAGTTACTTTCAGTAGCTCCATCAGCTGAAGATTGCTGGGGGCAAAGAGCTTCAGATCATCCATGTAAAGGAGGTGAGATATAACCTGACCACCTCTCTTCAACCGATAGCCTAGCCCTGAATTCTCCAGCAGCATGCTTAGAGGATTCAGGGCTAGGCAAAACCAAAGTGGACTCAAACTATCGCCCTGGAATATACCTCGCTCGATCCTTACAGGTTCGCTATTCCTCTGGATATTTCGACATCCTGGATAGCGAAGGACTGTGCTCCATTGCCCCATACACGACATCAGGAAGGTGCGTAGAGTTGTATCTATTTTATACAATTCTAGCACCCCCATGAGCCATGTATGAGGCACCGAGTCATAGGCCTTCTTATAATCTATCCAACATGTCGACAGATCCTTTCGGGAACGCCGAACCTGTTGGCTAATGGCCATATCAATAAGGAGTAGCTCCTTAGTACCGCGGGACCCGTTCCTACATCCATTTTGAGAGACCGACATGATCGAATTATCGTCGACGTGTTTATTAATTTTAACTCTCAAAATGGATGTAAGAACCTTATAGACCGTTGGTAAACATGTAATAGGTCTATAATTTTTGGGTTCCGCGGTGCTACCAGATTTGTGGAGCAGGTGGGTTATTCCTGTTGTAAGGAACCTGGGTAGCGAACCAGACTCCAAGGCTGCCTGGTACTGAGATGCCAAACGAGCGTGCGACCTTTGTAGCCACTTTATCCAGAAGTTGTGCAGCCCGTCCGGCCCTGGAGATTTCCAGTTCGGCAACGGGCGGACTGCACGGGCTATATCTTGGGGGCTGATCGTGATAGCCCCCATTTCTTGTATTGGATCGCACGCTCGTTCGACCTCCCGAGTCCATTCACCTTCGGTGTGACTGACAGGCACCGACCAGATGCTACGCCAGAATGAACACATAGCGTTATCATCCGGCAGGCGCGTATCAGTCACACCTTGGTCGGGTCGCTCCCAAGCCCGATAAACCCACCTTTCATTACTTTGGAATGTACGATTCTGGGTGTATCGCTCCACTCTCCGCCTATACCTACGAATACGGTTTGCCCATGCAAACACTTTTTGCTTCAGGAAGTCGATGCGCTCTGTGACACGGGATATATAGTCTTGGGGGCTGACATCAGTCCCCAAAAACGCCCGTCTCACAAAGCGCATCACTCTTGGCCGATTATTGCCCTCCCTGAAACAAATTAGTTTGCCGATGAGTGCTCTGGCCCCACCAATACGACGTTCGATCCTGCACTGCCAAGCTGGTACGGCTGGTTTCGGTCGTGTAGCTCTGTCATCTACAAATTTGACGTGGGCTACACGACATGCCGCTACAGCCGCGCAGTACATGATCGAATGTGTATCAGTGAGGTCTTCGCAGTTATCAAAATAGTTTGACAACTGCGAATCCAGAACAGCCACCAGTGCCCTATTTTTGTTATGCATGGGCAAACGAGGTAATCGTGGCCTAAGTTCGAGCGGCATGTAGCGATAATCCCGAATAGCACACTCCAAAGCACTCCTCAATTCCTCATTGCACTGGTTACTTACGTTTGTAACCCTGTCACTACTATCCTCGTCAGCGTGGTTGGACTGTGGTTGCACCACGGCCTGCGACGATGGGGCAGTGACACGGTTACACATTTCCGTTCGGAGGCGATCAAGCACAGTATCATCCAACATACGATTACGCTGGATGACCCGTACCTGATCCGAAAGTCGTTGCGCCGAAACGTTGACGGCTGGCTCAAGCACCTGAAACAAAGAGAGCATCCGGACACGGTACGCGGTCAGGTTGTTTCCTCCCTCTGTAGCCCCAAAGTATGCGCGCATGACATTTTCGTTTATAGATTGTGTCCATCTCATGCGCTGCACACTTCCGCCGGGTGCTGGGACCCTATCAGAGACCGGTAAGCCTCGAGGTCCTAAGCGGTCCGGCGGCCGGCGTCCTCCCCGTCGACGCGCAGGTGTTGGTGTCGTCGGCGGAGAGAAGTACTCGTCGCTAGAGCTCGACGCAACTGCCACGGCCGGTGTCACAGCACTCACGGTGGGGCTGGTTTCCGGCGGAGGCGAGGCGGAGCTGGGCGACGAGGCCGGAGGTGGTAGGCGTGCTTTTCTTGCGGCCGCAGCTCTTGTCAACATGACGTCGTCTTCATTTTTCTCGTTTCTTGATGTTTATGTCGTAATTCGGTCATAGCTTTGATTATATTATTGTTTCATGTTTTTTTTTCTTGGTTTCATTTTGTCTTGTATAATTTAGATAGTTTAAATTAAATATATTGTAAGAAATTTGGTTGAGAAAAATTTTTGCCAACCGTCTGTCAATTCGAGCCACAGATATGTGGCTATATGTTATTATTATTATTTAGATTAAATATTGTGCTGTTTTTAGTTATGTCATATCTAGTGCGTATTGCGAATTTCATAATGAAAAAAAAACATCGAACATACTGTTTGTCTTAAATTTTGAATCACCAATGGAATTTCGTGTTCGAAGTCACTGAATTTTCAGTGACTTCGAACACGAAGTATTAGTTATTAGTAATACAGAAGGCTTACGGTAAATTGACTTTATCGAAAACACGTGCTTATGTGTGTTACAAAGCGTTCAAAAGCCATCGAGATATGATGTAAGATTTGCCTCGCTCTGGTAGGCCAACTACGTCTGCAACTGAAGTTAACATCGCAAAAGTGAAGGAAATAGTGACTGAAAATCCTCATTCAAGATTGAGAGAGATAGCCGCCGAACTTCTGTGTCTCACGAGTCAGTCCGTACCATTTTTAACAATCACTTGAGTACGAAACATGTTGCCTCTCGGCTAGTCCCAAAAAACCTGAATTTTCTCCAAAAACTCAATCGCATAAGAGTCGCTGAGGACATGCTAAAACGAGTCAATTTCGACCTAACATTCATGAAACGCATTATTACTGGTGATGAGACGTGGGTTTATGAGTATGACATACAAACTAGTCAACAAGCTTTGGAGTGGCGCCTTCCAACTGAACCGAAACCGAACAAACCACGCTAAAGACGATCAAAAGTCAAAGTCATGTTGCCTGTTTTCTTTGACTATCGCAGTGTTGTGTACTCGGAATTCATTGCCGGAAGATCAAACGGTAAATAAAGAATATTATTTGAGCGTTATGCAGCGTTTAAGAGTGCAAATTAGACGAAAACAGGCCAGATTTGTGGAAAGAAAATTCTTGGATTTTGCACCACGATAATGCGCCTTCGCACAAGGGCATCAGGGCATTGTGAACGAATTTTTGACCAAAAACTCAACAAATACCATCGAGCAACCATTTTATTCACCAGATATGGCTCCAGCCTACTTCTTTCTTTTTCCTAAACTCAAATTACCACTTCGTGGCACCCGTTTTAATTCGGTAGAAGACATAAAGGAGAATTCGCGGCGAAAACTGAACAGAAAAAGCGTTTAAAAAATGTTTTGATGATTGGATTATTCGTTGGCGTTGGTGAATAACTAATATTTTATGCCTTGTGGCATTAAGTCCGCCTATGTACCACTATTGTACATGAAGTTTAAATAAATAAATAAATATGTATTATTATGTATGTGTATTATTGATCTTTTCCCGGTACTTTCATGACAGAGTAGCATATAAATTTAATCATCGTCATCCTTCTACTGAGGTTCCAATTACGGAAATCAGCGCAGCTTATCTTTTTAAGGATCCGTGGCAAAAACAATCTCCATTTTCGTCCTGACCGTTTGTCGTTCAGAATGTTAAGTACCTACATAGCCGTTTAACTTAGAGACTTGTTACTATATCGATTAAATTATGCAAAGAGGTTTATTCTTTGTTTATTGTGTCACGCACTTGGCCAGTCCTTCAGCTCTTATCGATAGAAACATAAAAAAAAAATCTAAAAAACTACAAACAAACAAGTAAGAATATTTTCAAGTGTATAGTAAGGAACCACATTGAACTTTGATCTCAGATTCGCCTACAAAGTACGAAATGGCATTATGCCCTTGATTTTCAAGTTATAAATTCTGCACATTCGACGACCACCTAACGGGACGCGGTCAAAGAAAAATGAAAAAGGATCTCACTCAGCACTTTTAAAAGGCCACGGTAAAAACAAGATCCAGGTTAAAAAAATTGCCAACGCCAAAAAATATGTTAATACCGATTTACATGCGAAAGGTAAGACTCGCACTCATGTATTATTTAAAAAATATGGAATTTCTTGTGACATATTGCGGTAACACTGATTTAGGTCGCCATTTTATAGGGTTGCCACTGGAAATAAAGTGGATTTATAATAAGTGTTTTTAAATTAGAGGTGTCTCGAATCAGACGAAACTTTTTTACAAAAAAGTTATTTATTTCTAAGCTGGTTTTATTTTATTGTAAAATGTTTTTAGTTTTCACTTTTTTTGTTGTTGTACATATCTATAAAGATCACAGTTATGATGATGCCAGAATATATTAACCGAATAGCATGAATCTTGAACACTACCGGTAAAATTAGAATATACCAGGGTGAACTACAGTTGTGTAATCTGCGTACCCCTTTAAAGCGTGTTGTTATGTTATGAAATGGTATAAACAATAAACAGACATGCTATTGCAGTAATCACGAGAGATTTGCCGTCATTTATTTAATTAAAGACTTCTGTTGTATATCTAAGAAGTTCAAGACTATTTCAAATAAAAAAAATGAATAAAAAACAAGAATCATTAAAATCGGTTCACGTAGTAAAAAGAAAATAGTCGAATTGAGAATGCTTTTGGTTCGGTTAAAAATAGAAACGTTAGACCGTCTATTTTCTTTTGAGGTTTGTATTCCTGAGTGTTTGGGGAGTAATAGTACATTATGGTACAAGTGTGCAATGTTGATTATTACCGCTGGGGCGCCATTGAGACCCTAGCCGTTAGGTGTGGGTCTTAAGAGAGCCAAGGACGGTAATCATCAATACACACGTGTATCATACGACGTTTTTCAACACACTTGTGAAGAAAATAATACTAAAAAATCATTTTCAACAGTAAAAACGAGTTGTGATTTTTTTTTCGCAATGACGGGGAAAAATTAGTCAGTTTTCCTATGCGCGCGCATTTAACAATGGCGATCGGCCATAGACCTCATCATTTTATGATGAGTTTCTTTTTTTTTGGCTTTTTGTGGATAGTGTTTTAGCCACGTACAAAATTGGGAATTTAAATTTTTCTTTATTACAAAGCAAATAAAATCTATATTTGAGTGAAAGTTTTATTTATTAAGCACGTACAAGTTGAAATTATCTATTTAAATACGAAGTTGCATGAAATGAGCAAGCAATAGGTACATTAATGTATTTGGACTATTGAGCACGATATTTTTTGTATTGAAACTTTTTTAAGAACAAAGCAACTGAACCAATAAATTAAAAAAATCTCTATAACTCACTTGTGAATAATAGCAATGAAAAAGTCACAGTTTGATAACAGGTAACATTATGCACCTAATTCCGGTGAAATTAGAGCCACTTTATGAGCAAGTGAGTTGAAAAAGAAGTTTTTAAGTAGTAGGTATAGGTACAGATGACTTAGTTTACTCATATGTGTATTTTTTATTCCGGTTCATTCATTGGATACCACAAAAAAACTAGTATAGTTTTTAATGTTCAAATCTCGTATTCAAATGAACACAAACGCTATGCAGCTACAAACTGCAATAGCATTTCGTTTCCACAATTGAGATGTGTAGTGTCACATTGCAAAGCGGGTTTGTGAGGAACACGGGATGAGATGGGGGCACTCTGTGGCTGGCGACTGACAAGTTTGGAGATTACGGGACTACCTACGTTTTTGTTTGGATATTGGAGATGAAACGGTTATATAATTTAAGAAGTAAGGATCATGATATAAAAATCTATTTAGTCCGTCAGTAAGATAACCTAAAAATAATGGACACGTATTTTTTTCTTTTGCCACGTAACTAAAAAAATACGACGAATTTTTGCCAACCGTCTGTCAATTCGAGCCACAGATATGTGGCTATATGTTATTATTATTATTTAGATTAAATATTGTGCTGTTTTTAGTTATGTCATATCTAGTGCGTATTGCGAATTTCATAATGAAAAAAAAACATCGAACATACTGTTTGTCTTAAATTTTGAATCACCAATGGAATTTCGTGTTCGAAGTCACTGAATTTTCAGTGACTTCGAACACGAAGTATTAGTTATTAGTAATACAGAAGGCTTACGGTAAATTGACTTTATCGAAAACACGTGCTTATGTGTGTTACAAAGCGTTCAAAAGCCATCGAGATATGATGTAAGATTTGCCTCGCTCTGGTAGGCCAACTACGTCTGCAACTGAAGTTAACATCGCAAAAGTGAAGGAAATAGTGACTGAAAATCCTCATTCAAGATTGAGAGAGATAGCCGCCGAACTTCTGTGTCTCACGAGTCAGTCCGTACCATTTTTAACAATCACTTGAGTACGAAACATGTTGCCTCTCGGCTAGTCCCAAAAAACCTGAATTTTCTCCAAAAACTCAATCGCATAAGAGTCGCTGAGGACATGCTAAAACGAGTCAATTTCGACCTAACATTCATGAAACGCATTATTACTGGTGATGAGACGTGGGTTTATGAGTATGACATACAAACTAGTCAACAAGCTTTGGAGTGGCGCCTTCCAACTGAACCGAAACCGAACAAACCACGCTAAAGACGATCAAAAGTCAAAGTCATGTTGCCTGTTTTCTTTGACTATCGCAGTGTTGTGTACTCGGAATTCATTGCCGGAAGATCAAACGGTAAATAAAGAATATTATTTGAGCGTTATGCAGCGTTTAAGAGTGCAAATTAGACGAAAGCAGGCCAGATTTGTGGAAAGAAAATTCTTGGATTTTGCACCACGATAATGCGCCTTCGCACAAGGGCATCAGGGCATTGTGAACGAATTTTTGACCAAAAACTCAACAAATACCATCGAGCAACCATTTTATTCACCAGATATGGCTCCAGCCTACTTCTTTCTTTTTCCTAAACTCAAATTACCACTTCGTGGCACCCGTTTTAATTCGGTAGAAGACATAAAGGAGAATTCGCGGCGAAAACTGAACAGAAAAAGCGTTTAAAAAATGTTTTGATGATTGGATTATTCGTTGGCGTTGGTGAATAACTAATATTTTATGCCTTGTGGCATTAAGTCCGCCTATGTACCACTATTGTACATGAAGTTTAAATAAATAAATAAATATGTATTATTATGTATGTGTATTATTGATCTTTTCCCGGTACTTTCATGACAGAGTAGCATATAAATTTAATCATCGTCATCCTTCTACTGAGGTTCCAATTACGGAAATCAGCGCAGCTTATCTTTTTAAGGATCCGTGGCAAAAACAATCTCCATTTTCGTCCTGACCGTTTGTCGTTCAGAATGTTAAGTACCTACATAGCCGTTTAACTTAGAGACTTGTTACTATATCGATTAAATTATGCAAAGAGGTTTATTCTTTGTTTATTGTGTCACGCACTTGGCCAGTCCTTCAGCTCTTATCGATAGAAACATAAAAAAAAAATCTAAAAAACTACAAACAAACAAGTAAGAATATTTTCAAGTGTATAGTAAGGAACCACATTGAACTTTGATCTCAGATTCGCCTACAAAGTACGAAATGGCATTATGCCCTTGATTTTCAAGTTATAAATTCTGCACATTCGACGACCACCTAACGGGACGCGGTCAAAGAAAAATGAAAAAGGATCTCACTCAGCACTTTTAAAAGGCCACGGTAAAAACAAGATCCAGGTTAAAAAAATTGCCAACGCCAAAAAATATGTTAATACCGATTTACATGCGAAAGGTAAGACTCGCACTCATGTATTATTTAAAAAATATGGAATTTCTTGTGACATATTGCGGTAACACTGATTTAGGTCGCCATTTTATAGGGTTGCCACTGGAAATAAAGTGGATTTATAATAAGTGTTTTTAAATTAGAGGTGTCTCGAATCAGACGAAACTTTTTTACAAAAAAGTTATTTATTTCTAAGCTGGTTTTATTTTATTGTAAAATGTTTTTAGTTTTCACTTTTTTTGTTGTTGTACATATCTATAAAGATCACAGTTATGATGATGCCAGAATATATTAACCGAATAGCATGAATCTTGAACACTACCGGTAAAATTAGAATATACCAGGGTGAACTACAGTTGTGTAATCTGCGTACCCCTTTAAAGCGTGTTGTTATGTTATGAAATGGTATAAACAATAAACAGACATGCTATTGCAGTAATCACGAGAGATTTGCCGTCATTTATTTAATTAAAGACTTCTGTTGTATATCTAAGAAGTTCAAGACTATTTCAAATAAAAAAAATGAATAAAAAACAAGAATCATTAAAATCGGTTCACGTAGTAAAAAGAAAATAGTCGAATTGAGAATGCTTTTGGTTCGGTTAAAAATAGAAACGTTAGACCGTCTATTTTCTTTTGAGGTTTGTATTCCTGAGTGTTTGGGGAGTAATAGTACATTATGGTACAAGTGTGCAATGTTGATTATTACCGCTGGGGCGCCATTGAGACCCTAGCCGTTAGGTGTGGGTCTTAAGAGAGCCAAGGACGGTAATCATCAATACACACGTGTATCATACGACGTTTTTAAGAAGAAAATAATACTAAAAAATCATTTTCAACAGTAAAAACGAGTTGTGATTTTTTTTTCGCAATGACGGGGAAAAATTAGTCAGTTTTCCTATGCGCGCGCATTTAACAATGGCGATCGGCCATAGACCTCATCATTTTATGATGAGTTTCTTTTTTTTTGGCTTTTTGTGGATAGTGTTTTAGCCACGTACAAAATTGGGAATTTAAATTTTTCTTTATTACAAAGCAAATAAAATCTATATTTGAGTGAAAGTTTTATTTATTAAGCACGTACAAGTTGAAATTATCTATTTAAATACGAAGTTGCATGAAATGAGCAAGCAATAGGTACATTAATGTATTTGGACTATTGAGCACGATATTTTTTGTATTGAAACTTTTTTAAGAACAAAGCAACTGAACCAATAAATTAAAAAAATCTCTATAACTCACTTGTGAATAATAGCAATGAAAAAGTCACAGTTTGATAACAGGTAACATTATGCACCTAATTCCGGTGAAATTAGAGCCACTTTATGAGCAAGTGAGTTGAAAAAGAAGTTTTTAAGTAGTAGGTATAGGTACAGATGACTTAGTTTACTCATATGTGTATTTTTTATTCCGGTTCATTCATTGGATACCACAAAAAAACTAGTATAGTTTTTAATGTTCAAATCTCGTATTCAAATGAACACAAACGCTATGCAGCTACAAACTGCAATAGCATTTCGTTTCCACAATTTTATTGAGATGTGTAGTGTCACATTGCAAAGCGGGTTTGTGAGGAACACGGGATGAGATGGGGGCACTCTGTGGCTGGCGACTGACAAGTTTGGAGATTACGGGACTACCTACGTTTTTGTTTGGATATTGGAGATGAAACGGTTATATAATTTAAGAAGTAAGGATCATGATATAAAAATCTATTTAGTCCGTCAGTAAGATAACCTAAAAATAATGGACACGTATTTTTTTCTTTTGCCACGTAACTAAAAAAATACGACGAATCAGTGCGTTGAAATATCGTGTGATGTCACGGTGTGGTACACTTTATTCTGACAAAGTGACGTCACAAGCCTCCACTCCTGAACTTTCATGTGCTATATCTTTGTAATTTTTTATTTATTTGTTAAAGCAAAAAATACCTGTCCAATATTATTTGATAACAATGACTAACTAAACAGATAATTTTTCTACCCAGGAAACATCCCTACTGGTATGAGGATACTGAAAGGTTAACAAATAAAAGCCTAATTCACAGGCAGATTCACGAGCCTCAGAGAGTATAAGTATAAATTCATTAATAAATTCATATATGTGAGGACGATGCTCCCAAAAATAACACTACTTACAGGTATAAAGTAATAAAAGCATTAACAGGTAAATTAATTAAATTGATAAATAGGAACATGGTTCTCACATACTTACAAATATTGAACACGTATTTTTTTCTTTTGCCACGTAACTAAAAAAATACGACGAATCAGTGAGTTGAAAAATCGTGTGATGTCACGGTGTGGTACACAAAGTGAAGTCACAAGCCTCTACTCCTGAACTTTCATGTGCTATATCTTTGTAATTTTTTATATATTTAAAAAAAGCAAAAAATACCTGTCCAATATTATTTGATAACAATGACGGACTAAACAGATCATTTTTCTACCCAGGAAACATCCCTACTGGTATGAGGATACTGAAAGGTTAACCAATAAAAGCCTAATTCACAGGCAGATTCACGAGCCTCAGAGAGTATAAAGATGATAATCTTAACAATAACCGAAACAAGAGCCTATTATAATAGTTATTTATGCTACAAGTGCGGAAAGTACGTGATTTCCGATGAGTGGTATTTTTATGCACGAGCGAGCGAAACGAGTTAGTGGATAAATTGACACTAGTCGGCAATCATCTTACGCACGTATATCATACAACATTTTACTATGCATTGTGCGAGGAAATTAATAAAATTGCGCTTATTCAAGGGCGCTCAGCATATCCACAGATTAACTAATAGTTCATAGTTCCTCGGGCATATCTACTGCGCATGTGCAAATAGCTGTCACGTCGAAACGCAAAAAGGCACGAGCAAAATATTCATTCTGCCAAACATATCAAATAATCTTGATACTTTTTACTCAAAATGAAATATTCTCCTACCCAAGATTTGTTACAAAGCGCGCGGAAATATCATTATATGTGGTGACTTTAACATTAATATATTGAAAAAAAATAGAACTTCCCTTGAGTTTACCAACTACCTATTAAGCTATAATCTAAAATTGCAAATTGACCAGCCCACTAGGTTACAAAGCAACACATGTATAGATAATTTTGCGCACAATTTTACGCAAAAGTGTGTCCACCAAGTAATTGACCTTGACATGTCAGATCACACAGCCCAAATCTTGAAGATCCCAGTTAAAAAGACTTGTACAATCAACAGTTGGAATATTACAGCACGTGATTACAGTCCCGATAACCTTATGAAATTTAGATCATGTTTAAGTCCTTTATCGTTTTGTGATGTATATCTAGCTGATGATCCTAATGTAGCGTACAATAATTTTATGGAATTATTCCAGCTGTTTTATGACTTATGTTTCCCCATGATCAACAAAAATATAAAGTTAAAAAGGTATCCGAATTGGTTAACACCCGGTATAAGACGCTGTAGCAAAAATAAAAGACAACTTCTTTGGCAACAACGAGCAAAACCTAATAGCAATAACTTAACTAAACTTAAAAATTACTCACAAAAACTAAAGAAAATAATAAAACTAACGCAAAAGGCAAAAAATAACCATAGGATAATGACATCAACAAATAAATCAAGAGATACATGGAAAATCATAAATGAAAATAAACATTGCCCTCCCTTTGAACATATAACAGAAATACAGAATAACGGGGTCACAATAACAAACCCCAGTGACATAGCGAACGCATTTAACGCTCACTTTGTGAATCAAGCAGAATTACTCTCAAAGATTTCAAGATCTGCAAGCTATGACACACCTGTTGTGAGTCAATGTTCTTGGCCCCGACTACACCAAATGAAGTATATCGAATAACACAGGATTTAAAAAATAAAGTTAGCGTAGGGTATGATGACATCTCAACAAGAGTATTAAAATTTGTCTCTGATGTAATATCTGGCCCCATTTGCCATATCATTAATGTTAGTATCAGCTCTGGAATTTATCCTGATAAACTAAAACCAACAATAATTAAGCCTTTGTTCAAAAAAAATGACAAAACTGATATTAATAATTATAGACCCATTGCCCTAATACCAGTAATATCAAAAATATTTGAGAAGGCTATCTATCACCGTATGTGTTCCTTTTTCACGAAACACAATGTCTTGGTAAAGGAACAGAAGGGTTTTAGGAAAAACAAATCTATAAATCTGGCTATCTATGACTTTCTCAATACTATTATGACAGATATGGATGACAGAATTCCTATTAGCGCCATATTTATGGATATGACGAAAGCATTCGATCTAGTTGATCATAAAATACTTCTACATAAACTTAATGCATATGGAATAAGGGGCAATGCACTTTCTCTTTTACAGTCTTATTTAGACAATAGAACGCAATGTACAGAAATTAGACGGATTTCTAAAAGGGATAAAAAAGAACTTAAATATATTTCAGGAAAACGTAAAATCACTTTTGGCGTCCCACAGGGCAGCGTATTGGGTCCGCCGATGTTCTTAACATACATAAATGACTTCCCAAAATACGTCGCTTTTCCTATGGTTCTTTTTGCTGATGATAGCACGGTAATAGTAAGAAATAATAAAAATAGAAACTATGAATGTGACATCAAAGACGCATTGCAACAATCAATTAACTGGCTTGAACATAATAATTTAAAATTAAATTTAAATAAAACTAAAAGTATGCAATTTCGACAAAGATTGACCTCTCCTGACATAAATATATCTTTTGACGATAACATAATTGAAGAAGTAGGACATATAAAATTTCTAGGCTTGACAATTGATTCAAAACTGACTTGGAAACAACAGGCATCAATTATTATAACAAGACTAAGTAGGTTCGCCTTTGCTCTATATAAACTTAATAAAATAGTTAATCAGGCAGCTGTTGTATCTGCGTATTATGGCTATGTAGATTCCATATTACGTTATGGAGTAATTTTTTGGGCAAATTCCTGCGAAAAAGAGAACATTTTTAAAGCACAGAAGAGGTGCATTCGATCAATATGCAGTCTTAAATCAACGGAAAGTTGCAAACCGTCTTTCAAACGACTTAAAACACTAACATTACCATGTATTTACATTTATGAGACAGCATTATTTGTCAAGAAAAATAGTGAACTGTTCAAAAAAGCTTCAGAGCAACGATATAGATCGACAAGACAAGAATATCGTCATGAATTATGTCTAAGGCCCTCAAAAACCGCCCTTATGCACAAAAGCATCCTCTGTATGGCCCCGAAGATATTCAATAAAATACCAAATGACATTAAAGATCTTAACTTGACACATTTTAAACGGAGACTAAATAACTTATTGACTGAAAAATGCTACTATACCATTGACGAATTCCTCTTTGACAAAATGTAATATACTAAATGATAATTATGTATTTATGCTTGACAACTCACAAAATTTGGACTTATTAATTGTATTCTGAATGGTCATTATAAAATAGATTGTATTTACCTATTACCTATTGAACCTATTGAAATTTTATGTTAATTTGTATGTAATGTCGATTTTATGTTCTTAAATTGCAAAATAGTGTATGGGTAGTTTTTTGAGTTACCATATCTTAATTATAAGACCTTTTGTATCACCAAAAAACACACGAATAAATACTTTGACTTTGACATATTTAATGAATATTTAAAATTAATTTATTGATAAAAATCTAAATCTAGAGTTATTAAAAACGCTTTAAATGAAGTATGAGTTTTGTTTTACCTTTTATGTGAATGATAATCTGTACTTAACTAACTTTTAAAACTTTTCTCAAATAATAAAAACTCTATGCTGCGGGCTGACGTTGGAGTTAAAAATTAAAAAAGTACAGGAAAGTAAAAAGCACTAGTAAAAAAAAGTGACACTTGCCGCACAGTCGAGGACATGCATTGTAAATATAATTTACTTAGCTGGTTCGACTTAGTGCTTTATGACTCATTGTCTTCTCAGAAACCAATCAAGTAGTTATTAGTCGACACTTACAACTAATCCTATAGGTACTACAAATATTATAAATGGAAAAACTTGTATGTTTGTGTTTCAATCACTCAAAAACTAAATTTAGCACACAGATAGCTTATAACCTGGATAAACACAAAGGATGTTTTTTATTCCGATGAACTCGGTAAAGTGATCCCTTGGGATAATAAAACAATTTTCACGCAAGCGAACGCTGGCAGAAGCTCGTTCTTTCATAAATGGTATCTTCAGTTTTTGAAAGACTGCTACCCTCTGGACAGCCAGGAGTTCACAAGTCGACCGTACAGTTCAATTCAAACATAAATACGGCTTTAAACTCTCCTCAAGTCGCTGCGTAGTAACAAATTCATTTGACAAACAAATTCACCCGCTACCGCTGTCGCTATATTACAGCCACAAAGTTGCCGCCTTAATTCCAAAACTCAAATAAGATCGGCGATTATTTTAATCCCTAAGTTCAAAGGCTCCATCGTTTGAAGCACAAATGAGGGTTTCAAGAATACCTATCAGTCTGAAACGAGTTTTAATAAGTGCCTTCATTACGCAAAATGACAATTAGCAACTGATTGCTAGCGTTCAGTTCATTTTCTGCGATGAGGGGAACGCTTTTAGAATTACGTAGTCAAAAGGCAAAAACGTAAGTGTTTCGTCCTGTATGAAAAGATTATTTTCTTTCAGCGACTTTATATTTTTAGTGAATATTTAGTGCAATATTTGCTGCTTAAGTTACAATCGTAATATTAAGTTCATTAGTGAAACGCTAGGCCGATAAAAATAATACTTATTGTGCATGTTTAAATACTAATCCCGTATGCAAAATCCGTTATTGTGCGTGATACGAAACGCACTTGGCCGGTTTTTGTCTGATGGAGCCATTATAATTATGTCTGAAATCGGTTTAAGTGAGTTGTCTGATTTAAGAAATTACGCTTTAAAAGGATTTGGTTATGCTTATACGGGACCGGTAAATGTAGTGACACTTGGGGGAGGCCTATGCCCAGCAGTGGACGTCTTTCAACTGAAATGATGATGATGCTTGTAATGATTAAATTATGGCATTTGGAGTTCATTACGCTTGGCATTATATTATCCTTGTAACTTTCTAAGCTAAAAGTAAGCTGTTGTTAAGAAAACTATGGCAGTCGACTATCCGTTCTCTCTACTAGTATTATTATTGTAAAAGTTTGAATGATTGTCATAAGACAGGATGTTTATCCCGATAAAGCCGGTATAATGATTCCTTGGGATAATATAACACTATTTACGCGAGCGCAGCTGCGGGCAGAAGCTAGTTGATAATAAAACCGGACGTTTCCAAATCTAGACCATCCAATAATAAAGAAAGAAAGAATACCTAATTTACCTCTCCTTTTTTCAATATTACATTTTTACTTTCAGCATAATAATAATAAAAGCCTTTTGCATGATAGAAAATCACTTAACCTTTCCAAAAAGCCTCTTTACCCAGCACCCGAAAACAATTGCATCCTAATTGCTGCTCCTAAAACTTCGTTACCGTCAATCCCGACACCTCAGGAGAAAGCAATCTAAAGTAATCGGGCAATTACTGCACGACGTCGCGGTTGGCGCAGTGGTTGAGTGATTGACTGCTGCGCTGCGTGTCGCGGGTTCGATTCCCGCACGGCATAAATATTTGTATGATCTACAAATAGTTGTTCCGGCTCTGGGTGTGTGTGTATGTGAGTTTATATGTTTGTAAACGCAACCACAATACAGGATAAATTCCTAGTGTGGGGCAACGTTTTTTAAAAAAAACAAAACAAACTTGTTTGAGTTCATGATCAGCCTGTCTATTCTGTGATAAAAAATATAATTCCAAAAATCAAAAAAAACCGAATGCTTAAGAAGCGAACTTAAAAGACGTAAACCAGTCGGGTTTTTTGATTTTTTTAATTCGCTTCTAGTTACCATTTTTTTCGAATTACTTTTAAACATAATATATGTGTTATATATTTTTGAAATCACCTCTTAATACCCTTTATTTTAATACAAACGATGGGTTTGAAAAAAAAAATGGGTTACCACAATAAGGTAGCCAAAATCCACCGTTTTGCTATTTTACAATTTGAATGTACTCGGAAGGTTAAGACGAATCGATTGACATATGAATCATCAAAATCGACCGACGCATTTGGTCTCTAGAACGCCACATAGGAACATACATACATAGATTGATAAACATATTGCCCTCCTTTGCCAGTCGGGTAAAATAAAAACTCACAGTGGAAAGGTGAAGTGAGCATGAATTGAGTAGTGATTCCAATTAATGCTAGAGATTGACAGCTCACTTCATGTTGACTTTACCTAAGTTATCACAGTGAGATCGTTATAGCTGGTCTATTCTAAAAACATCTCACCGTTAAAATTTTGCTGTAATGACTTTGAAGAGAAATGTTCTTCCACCTAGCTGGGGTGGCTTGACAGCTCACTTTATGTTCACTTCACTTCACTTCACAACAGTTTTTGAGAGTATACTCACTTTTCACCGGCGGAGGCGCAAAGGGATAGCAACCCCAGTCCTCTGTAACAAAACCTATGTTTTGTGTGGGCAGTGGGCTATCCTTTGTTACGTAAGGGCGAGATTGCACTTCCCGCAGCGCTGGCAACTATTCAGAAGCATCTTTTGTATTAGGTTAATTTAATAGGTGGCGAGCCTATTGCAATCAACCGGGCACACGTCAAGACTTCGGGTTGCTATTGAGAAATTCCAGATGGAAAACGACCAAAACACTTTGCCCGACCCGGGAATTGAACCCAGGAATTTATGCTCAGTAGAAACCCTTGCAATCTGTAGACCTTCAAGGCAGATAGAAAAAAAAGTTAAATAGATATTTAATTATATATGGCATGTTTTTAACGCGGCGACAATTTCATCTGATTTTGATAGAAAGTAGCAGTTTAATAATGAGTTGTCAGCTTTGTTTTAATTTAAACTGGGATAGAGATTTTGTTTTGAAAATGGTCATTCTTAAATTATACAATGAAGTTATATTCAAAGTTAACTGAGATGAATAGTAGATAATCAAATAATTTAATTGACCGGGCTTTCTGAATAATCATCTCTTATTTGACAGGGTAATAAAAATATGTGTTTCATTAAATTATTTTAATGTTGTCATTGATTTAAATATAGAATCAGTATATTAGGTAAGTACGATTACTATTTCAGCAAAAAAATCAACGGAGCTCCGCTGCATGCGGCTCCTATTTCTGTCTGAAGGGTCTAAAGTAACCTAACACAAAGAAGATGGCGGGAGCTGAGTTCGCTCGTTTTGCTCTCTCAATTTAGCTCCCTTCATCCCCTTCGAACCTAACCTATCCGTATTGGAGTGCCCTATGCTCCCGAGCTCACTTCGCTCGCTCTTGGACTAATTCATTGAAAATAGCGGCACCGCTTGCAAATATTATTTCATGCTATCCGATTCTATACTTACTAGCCTATAATACAATATTTGTTATCCCACTGTTAATATTAGTCTCCTTGTCATTATTTACAGAGCCTTTGATTGCAATTGGCCCTGTTTAATATGTTCGCTACCTTAAAGTAGCAGCCATTATTTAGTTTTTATAATTCTATGCATTTTGAAGCTCATCTTAAATAATTATTGCAAAAATATTTAATCGCTGCCAAGATAATTTTTTTTGTAGCAAATAATTAGTCACCCTTTAAGTAGGTAGTCGTCTGGAAAATAATTAGTCATTAAATATCTGGTTGTTTCCCACCCATAGTCATTGTATGGGTGGGAAACTACCAGATTAGTGATCAGAGTCAGTCTTGGGACTTAAATAACTCGCGAAATGTTGGTGTACCTACTATAAGTGCACCCCCGCCTTACTCTTCGGGGTATACAGTCGTCTGGTTTGTCGAACCGCCAGAATTTTCACATCGTATAAAGCCATTATCTACCACTGTCAGTTCAGCCTACCCTCCAAAGTGATACCAACAAGATAAAACTACGCACGGTTTAATTTCCTTAACCCTCTCTGTAGGGATTTGGAACAATTTCAGCGGCAATTACATCGGTTCCCAAACGTGGGAGTGATCCTTAAGCCCATAATAAGGTATTGCTCTCATATTTGAGCCGGTAATTGTAACGTAACGGAAGATGAAGCGCTCATGAGAAAAGCCAGGGGAATAAGTACATAGGTGTAGGTGTGTTTTTGGAAATTCGATTCTGCTATTTTTATTTTACAAACTTAGAGGCCAGAAACTTAGGACACGACAAGAAAATATTAATTTAAATAGCAAAAAAAATACTTGCGAGAAAATGTGCGTCACGGCTGCGCCAGCAAAATGCGAGATAACTAGTACAAATTATGTACCTAGTTGCCAGGTTTCAACTGAACCTTGCGTTGAGTGCCAAAGTTATATTGTATCAGCCAAAACGATTGTCTAAAAGTTCTAAATCAATGGGACTGATATTATTATGAGCTACCGAAACGATATGTAGTCAATCCCAAACATTTTGGATTTCCGGTTATTTTGAGTATGCGTAAGGGATAGATGTATACAAGTCATATACATCTGTCCCTTACACACACTAAAAATAACCTTACTTTAAGAGCTTATGGTCACCCCCCTGACCACCGTTATCGCTGATATAATATCATTTTTAGCCTAAGTAATAAGATTCAACCGCAGAAATCTGCAGGAATCAGGGTTTTTGAAGAAACTTAATTTTCATGAATGAGACAGGCCAGGCAGGTCAGGGTTGCCTGAATATACCAAGACAAAATTACCACCACGTGGACCCAGTGCGGGTTGGTGAATGTCACACGACATCGAATTATTGGTTCCAGGACGTTTTCCTTCACCATTTGAGAGCAGTGTTGATGAAATAATGTACACAAAGTAAAGCGCTTTCCTGGGTTCGAACCCACGACAACTTGTAAGTCGCAGCAGTAACCTCTTAAATTAAATATACTAACTAAGAAATAAATAAAATAAGTCAGTTTTAAAAGTGTAAATGCGCTTCAAAAACACCTTTCAGTTTATATTAAATTTGCGTCTCGACATTTTACATTTTAATGAGCCAGACTCCATTTTCTTGTGTTCCTTTTGCTACAGCAGCTTTTAAAAGAATTTAGTGTTCAAATTAAAAGATTTCATTTGCACTACAGCGAAGCCGGAGTGGTAATGATACAAAAATACAACTTATTACATTGATTGGTAATGGCAAGATTCACCCAAAAAGTAATCAAGTTTTTTTCTGAATTCGACTAATAAACGTTGTAAATAACACGGATTCGGTAGGGAACTAATTCTTCCTAGCCCGTTCCATCAACGGTACATGATGAACATCCCACCCATAAGCGCTATACGTTTTGGGAATACTTTTATTGTGCGTAAAGCTATTGAGTCGACTGCCCTGCCGGCGTCTTTATTTCCTGTAAGCTACAACCTGGGAGTCTTTAAGTCAAGAATGATGCAAGTGTGCCTCATCGACGACCACATCATCGCTTACCATCAGGTGACACAGTGGTCAAACGTGACCCTATCTACACTAATATAATAATAATTATTATAAAGAGGAAAGATATGATTGTTTGTTAGTTTCTCTTTGGACTGGATGAACTTAAAAATGACTTAACCGAGACTTAAGCTTCATTATTCCTGAGTGACAAAGGCTATTCTTTTATCCCGAAAACAGGTCCTGTGGGATAGGCCATGGAAGCGAAGCCGCGGGGATGAACTAGTCACCTATAAAAAAGGAGGTATTCCTGCCACTGGTAAGCCAATTTTTGGCAAATATAACATCGAATACATTAGTGACTAAATACATATAACCTCGGTTGAACACTTGAAACTACTTGAATAATAATTTTCTCCTTTTGTGAGCATGTTGATACACGCACAATAATAGTATATTATGCAACTAGTGAATAAAGGACGGTTTTAAAGCGAGGGCCATAGATGAATCACGAACAAGTGAAGGATTCTATCAACTGAATCACGACCGCAGGGAATGATTCATGATGATTGAATCACGAGCATAGCGAGTGATTCAAGTGTTAGAATCCTAAGCGACGCGAGTGATTCATGGCCCTCGATATAAATCCGTTTTATTCAAGAGTTGCATACTATTCCATGACTACGAGACTACGAGAACCTTTCTTCTATGCCATGACTGCTGAAATCTTTCTTTTATACCATGACTACGAGAAAAAGAAAGATTTCAGCGAAAAGCACAAGGAATTATAATAAATAAATGTTTTATTACCTTCAAAATTTACAAAAAAATTTAAAACTCAGGGCTTCACATTTTTTGTAAATTGAAGCTGAGCTAGGTAACAGCATATGTGTTTCAGGGGCCAGTGACCACCTCCGTAACGTTACATACTTATAATTAATTAAACACCAATGCAATTAGTATATATATAGAATTAAAATACAAATAAGTATTCACTAAACATCCCAGACTAAAATCAAAATCATGAAAATCATTATTGAAATCCTAAATATTAACAAACTGAAAATTAAATCGATGAAGAAGTTTGAAAGTCGAATATTCTTTGCACAAGGAGTTTGTATCGAGTATTTTAAGCGCAAGGAGGTTGTATAGCAAGGTGGTGTACATAATAAAGAGTATTCTATTCTATTCTATTCTATAGCATTGAGATGGACGTCGAATATATATTGGTGTGTTCTAAATTCAAACACCAAAACAGTGAGAGTTTTATTCACTGTTTTCAGTGAATAAAATAAGCTTTTTAGAGGGGGAATGGTATAAAAGGTATTTTTCAACACACTTGCTCATAAAGTGGCTCTAATTTCACCGCAATTAGGCGCATAATGATACCTGTTATGAAACTGTGACTTTTTCATTGCTATTATTCACAAGTGAGTTATAGAGTTTTTTTTTTAATTTATTGGTTGAGTTGCTTTGTTCTTAAAAAAGTTTCGATACAAAAAAGATCGTTCTCAATAGTACAAATAAATTAATGTACCTATTGCATAGATTAATGTACCTATTGTATAGATTTTAATCATAATGTTCAAAATTGTAAAAAATTTATGGAGAAATAAATAAATAAATAAAAAATAAATAAATTGCTTGCTCATTTCAAGCAACTTCGTATTTAAATAGATAATTTCAACTTGTACATGCTTAATAAATAAAACTTTCACTCAAATATAAATTTTATTTGCTCTGTTATTAAGAAATATTGAAATTCCCTATTTTGTACGTGGCTAAAACACTATCCACGAAAAGCCAAAAAAAAAAGAAATCTCATTCTTTTAGTCTATGGCCGTAACGGCCGATCGCCATTGTTAAATGCGCGCGCATAGGAAAACTGATTAATTTCGCCCGCCATTGTGAAAAAATTTTCACAACTCGTTTTTACTGTTGAAAATGATTTTTTTGTATTATTTTCTTCACAAGTGTGTTGAAAAACGTCGTATGATACACGTGTGTATTGATGATAACCGTCCTCGGCTCTCTTAAGACCTTCACCTACGGCTCAGGTCACAATGGCGCCTCAGCGGTAATCACCAACATTGCACACTTGTACCATAATGTACTATTAACTATGTTTTCTAAATACAATAACTGATTGTTAAATTAAGAACACCTGTCACAACTTTAAGATTGACAACAGTTGTGTAGATAGCGTATTATAAATAATAATTAAGATTCATAAAATGAACAACTAAAAATAAATAACCCAACACTGTTTTTCACATTTGTAAACCGAATAGTAGATACCTATGTGATTACACAGCTTAAAGAAATAACTAGAAACATCCTAAAAAAGTATATTATAATATTTAAGTATATCATATAACTTGTCTAAAGTCTCCGCCAGATAACAAAAAAAATTAAGTTATTGATCCGACTTGTACCAAAAAGTATAATTACGTAACTTGAAATCATGATTTTATGTTTACTGAGATATTTTGATAATATTGTTCTCATATGAACGTATAGGCGTAGAACCATTTTATTCGTTTAAATCGGTCTACGCGTTACTGAGATATTAACTCATTACTGAACGCCAAATGAAAGAGTTAAGAACGCCTCTTACCGCGATACGTTTGTTTTTATCGTGTTGGCGACACTACCTATACATTTTTTCCTTACGTTTTGTAATATTGAAATAAATTGGTAGACCGGTGTTAATGACTTTTAGTTTTTTGTTATCTGGCGGTGACTTTAGAGCCTCTACATGGGATTGATCACGTGTAATTTCTATAGCGCTTGACAATCCCATACATTTTGGACATTTTACCAATCACTATCGCGACGATTTCCTTGATAGAATTTCGTTTATCTAGAGCCTTTGGACACCTTAAAAGCGGTAACGCACTACATCCGACCCATAACCGTGATATGAGTGCCGAGTTCTATGCGAATTGAAAATGTTCTGAATTATGACGGATACAGTTTGGATGTAGTGCGTGAAAAGCTTACTACAAGGTTCTAACGGCTACTTCTGAACCAAAATTTCTGGGATTCGGATTGGATGTAGTGCGTCACCGCTCTAATGCGACAGTCAGATGCCATCTTTAACTGATAGCTAAAGATGACACGTAAAAGCGTAGCAAAATACGCGCTTGGCGGTGGAGTTGCGGCAACCAGCCCGGTTTAAACTTTTTTTTTGTTTTTTTCCTTGGTGGAAAACCTCATTGGATGTCCTCCGCCCTGGGGAGGGTGGAGGGGTCTCCCCGGTATTCCATCTCACACCTACGCTGGGGGTCGCGGGAACAACGATACTTCCGCAACCCCCAGCTAGTGCCGGCCCGCCTCCGCGGGCCTCGATCTCGGGTTGGGGTGGAGTGAGGTGTTTGTACCCCCCGCAATGTCTAAGAGGGATCCGCGTGGAACACTACGCGCCACCACCTCGGGTCCAGATGTGTGGTGGACGACGGACGTCCCCGAGTCCGTCGCCCTAGGCTGCGGATCGGGTTAGCGGCGACGGAGACTCTGCGGCTGGCCATCGGCGAAGCGAAGAAGCGAGCCAGGTAGGAGATGTTGGAGACTGTAGACCGGGATCCTTGGGGGCGCCCTTATCGAGCAGTTCGAGGAAAACTTCGAGCCGCCGCGCCTCCACTTACGGAGAGTCTCCAACCCGAGCTACTGGAGGAGGTAGTCGCAGCCCTCTTCCCGGCGAGAGCGGAACATATCTCGCCGCCGATGGCTTTGCCCACGGCCGCAGAGTCTACAGAGGAGGACGCCGTCAGCGTCCCAGAGGTGACACAGGCAGAGATGGGGGCGGCCGTGATGCTGCTCCGGGCCAAGAATCTGTGGCTCTGGGGCCCGACGGAATCCACAGCCACGTGCTAGCCCTCGCTCTGAAGGAGCTAGAGCCCTGGCTGAGAGGACTCTTCACAGCGTGCCTTGAGCGGGGCCAGTTTCCCACTCTGTGGAAATCTGGTCGTCTGGTCCTGCTCAGGAAGGCGGGGCGCCCTGCGGACTCACCGTCCGCGTACCGGCCCATAGAGCTGCTAGACGAGTTGGGTAAGCTGTTCGAGCGGATAATCACTGCCCGCCTCGTCAGCCACTTGTACAGAGAGGGGCCGTACCTGGACGAAAGCCAGTTTGGCTTTCGGCATGGGCGCTCCACCATCCACGCGATATCGCAGGTGAGAGTCCTGGCGGAGGAAGCGGTGTCCCGAGGTGGGGTGATGTTGGCGGTGTCCTTGGACATTTCCAACGCCTTCAACACCCTGCCCTGGAGTTGTGTTCGGGAGGCACTGCGGTATCATCGAGTGCCTCCCTACCTCCGCCACATTGTCGGGGCTTATTTAGGGGAGAGGTGTGTCAAATAAGATTTAGGTATAACTTTTCCGAAACGAAAATACGAAGTTCTGTCAGTAAGCCACACCTAACAACCAATCAACTTTTCACCATAAGGAATTGTAAGAAGCTGCACGCATTTGGGCTACAAAAATCACGCGGTAAAAAATCCGCAACAAATCTATGTTTTGCCATTAATCCACCGCGATTTAAATATACGCGAATATTTTGTGCTCTATGAACCAGTAGAAAGAGACGTAAATCACGCGGATTTTTTTCCGCCCGAGCGTGTTACTTATGATTCAGCACGCAGCGAAAAAAAACGCAGTGCGTGATTTAAATCCGGGCGAATATTAACGGGTAGAAACAGACAAAACTCGGCGAGAAACGAGCTCGCGACACGCAGAGCAGACGCGTATATCGTCGTTTCATTTGATAGGTTACTATCTACCGACTTTAAAAAAGGAGATAATCAATTCGACATGTATGTGTGGAAAGTTGTTGGAATTTCACAATATTCACATAAATGTTACTCTGTATTAATTTATTTTTTAACACCCTTGCTCGTAAAGCTGATGTAATTCCACCGGTTTTAAATATGTAAAGCGGGTCATAAAAAACGCGTGTGTTACCAAAGCAAATAGTTAAGTTATAGTCCATACAAATTCCATAACAGTATTATTTGCCATTTCAAATATGGAACTGATCGCCGCCGCACGACTCCAGCTAGTCAGCAGTGCGCTGTTGCTATTCAAATTTCGAACTAATCGCCGCGCGGCGCCAGTCAGTAGGCAGCGCTAGCGCGCTGTTAAAATGGCGGGAAAGAAACAGTGTGCATTCACAGATTGAGTTTATTTAAAATAAAATAAAAACAGTTTATTCGGTAATTTAAAAACTTGGCTGCATGCTCTAGCGTCTTTGCCAACATTTTCACGCAGCCACGGCAGAAAATAATCCTCGCGCCATTTTTCTCAAATTTTCTTTTCTTTGTACTTGTTTTGTGAATATCTAAAAATGACAACTTTCAATAATGAAGATGAGCAATATATTACTGCAACTTCACCGGATATACTAACAGAAGCGCGAACCGCATGCGACAGCTTGCTGCCGTCAATATCCAAGGACAGATACATAACCACGTATGAAAATTTCTTGAAGTGGAAAAACATGAAAAATGCCAAGTCATTTTCCGAAAATGTAGTTTTGGCGTATTTTAATGAACTAGCTAGTAAATATAAGCATAGCTCGTTGTGGACAACATATTCTATGCTGAAAAGTACCCTCAAGATGAAAAATGGTGTCGATATTAATTTATATACAAATCTCATTGCATTTTTAAAGAGACGCTCTGATGGTTTTATAAAGAAAAAATCTAAGGTACTGTCATCAAATGACGTCGAAAAGTTTCTAAAAGATGCTCCAGATAGCCAGTACCTGGCAACAAAGGTCAGTTTGCCTCCTTATTTTATGTATTGATCTACCTACTGTACATACATACTCTTTTACATATTTTTTAACGACCGTCTGTAAGCTAAGTACCTATACCTTATCTAACACATTTTTATTTCTTTTCAGGTTGCGTTAATATTTGGTATTCATGGTGCATGTAGACGGCAAGAGCTTCACAATATTACCACAAAAGACATTGCAAATCAAGGCAAAATGCTTTTAGTTAAAATCCCAAACACTAAAAACAAAATACCCCGATCTTTTATTATCGACGGCCCATTTTATGACGTGGTCAAAAAATATGAAGCTCTGCGTACGACTAAGACAAAAAATAATAATTTCTTTCAGAATTACCAAAAAGGTAAATGTACTGCGCAACCTATTGGCATAAATAAATTCGGTGCCAAGCCAAAGGAAGTCGCCAAGTTTTTGGGATTGCCGGATGCTGATTGTTATACAGGGCACAGTTTCAGAAGAACGTCAGCTACATTACTTGCTGATTCGGGAGCTGATATATTGACTTTAAAGCGGCATGGCGGGTGGCGTTCTAACTCAGTAGCAGAATCTTATGTAGAAGATTCCATCCAAAACAAAGCAAATATAAGTGCCCAAAAAACTCAGGAAATAAATTTGGAGCCACTAACGAAGAAGTTTTGCCCTGAGCCGCGCCCCTCTACTTCTACTGATGATACTTTTTTATTTACAACTAATGACGAATTACAATACTCTTCTGCCGCCTTTCAAGAAGTTTCGTCGTCTCCAACATTTACCCTAACACAAAACAATGACATGAATAGTAATAATAATAATAACATAATTAAAAAACCAACTACAACTACGTATCATTTTAATAATTGTAACTTCACTAACTGTTTCAATAATCAAAAATGAAAAAAAAATTTTTTTTTCTTTTTCCTCGCAAATGTGTTAAAAAACGTCGTACGATATACGTGCGTATTGGTTATAACATGCTCAGCTCAATTACGCCCTCGCCTTCGGCTCGGGCTGAAATTCCGCCTCGCATGTTATAACCATCTTAACGCACTAATATCGTAATGTACTATTAAAACACGTGTGGCAAATTTCATATGTACTTTTCGCCACCCATTTCCCCGAAACTACTTATCCGTGTAAGTCGTGATCATTCTTTTTTATTGGATTAAGTAATTAAGTAAGATGCAGTGTGGATTTGCTCCAGTTTTTGTTTTTTTTTTCACACCACAAAGTTTGTTGTTTAGCTTTATAATGTTGTTATCTGCCACGGTATTCTTGTAAACAACATGAACAGGCGTATGAGTATTCGAAAAAATGTTCTCAGCTAAATAATCTAACAAAAATCAAAGAGCAAAATATCAAAATCGACGATCGACATACACGTCAACGTTTCGATATCTTGTAAACATTGTTGTTTTTGGCTAAGAACTACATCGTGCTGTTCCTTCACATCTTGGAATTTACATAACATGTAATAGAATAAGACAAACAGTTAATCTAAATACCGCAATGGTAGCTTACCATGCTTTTGTAGCATATGTTCTTATAATTTGGGGGAACTCAGAAGACGTGCAAAGAGTTTTTAAAGGACAAAAAAAATGCATCCGCACAATGTGTGGCCACTTTTTGGATAGCTGTAAACCATTATTTCAAAAACTGAAAATACTATCTTTACCGGATAGTGGTGGTGGTGCTGGAGATCTTTCGCATGTATAATAGTAGTATGGATATACTTCTATTATACATGCGAAAGTAACTCTGTCTATCATCTGTCTGTCTGTCTGTTACCTTTTCACGCTTAAACCGCTGATTCGATTTAGATGAAATTTTACATGGATATAGTTTGAGACCCTGGGAAGGACATAGCATAGATATATTTTTAGCCCGGAAATCGTCCTTAAGGGAGTGGCAGTATGTATGATGAACTAATAATTTCTCAAGTAATGTAGCCTACACACCTACAATAGATATTATTGCGCGATATAAAACAATAGGCTTTTCGAAGTACTAATGTTACGCAGACGAAGTTGCGGGCAACAGCTTGTCTTTATATTTTTGAAAAATGCATTTTTGTAAAAAAAATATTCGAAAAAAGCAGTTACAAAATAAATAGACAGACACGACTCAAAGACAAATTGAAATTACCTCAAATAAAATGAATGCTATTTAAAAGAAATACTTACTGCATGGCAATTATTGCATTTAACCATTTACCAAATAATACTCAAGATTTGCCATTGTCGTTGTTCAAAAGGGTATTGATCAGCCGAAAGACGTCCACTGCTGGACTGCCTTCCCCAAGAGTAGCCACATTGACCGGTCCCGTGCGTCCCGCATCCAGCGGATTCCCGCAACTTTCACCAGGTCATCGGTCTTCCAGGTGGGAGGCCTTCCAACGCAACGTCTTCTGGTTCGCGGTCACCACTCCAGAACTTTTCTGCCACATCGGCCATCCGTTCTGCGAGCAATGTGCCCTACCTACTGCCACTTTTGTAAATTCTTCGAGCTATGTCGGTAACCCTGATTGTCTTGCGGATCTTATTATTATATAATTATATATGTATATTATAGACGGATTGACACTGATTGGTATTAGAGAAAAAATATTACAGTGTTCAAGAATATTTAGAGGATAAGTCGATACTAATATAATATATTTTTTTAATTTTTTTATTCATTATTACTACTGCAATACAATTTCAATCTTTATTAACTATTACTGCTTCATATTTTAAACTCAAATTCATCATTATTAATACATGTTTGTAGACCATATTATGGCAGGATATGCTGGAACAAACGTAACATCTATTTTATCATATTATTCTAAAAAATAAACATATTTGGTTTGATTTGATTTGAAAAAAGGCCCGCACTCCACTTCTTATAGGTTTAATCTTTTTTCTAATTAGTTTTTTTTTTAATGTATAGCGTAAGCAATCTGACAGCTCAAGTACCACGAAAGTGACAGATGTAAAAGCATACCACGTACAAAACTTTTTGGGGATACCAAATAAGAGTTCTGCATAGTTATAACAGCCACTAGTGTGTTGTTACTGTTTTATGTATCTTTTCTGCAATCAATGATAGAATGGACATTACAATTTCAAATACTTACTAGATGTGATCAAATTAACCCAACATGTTTGTTCGTTATTATTCTGTCCCGTGCTAAAATACCCTACCTATATCATAATTTCCCGTGGGTCTTATAAGGCGAATAAGGGATAATGTGGTTCAAGGGTTTATTTATGGTGTTAGGTATCTTTCAATTGTGAACAAAACAAGTAACTGAAGGTATGGTAGTCGTAAATTCTGTATTGTGTGTTTTTTGCTATACCGGTGATTTATATTTTTATTTATTACTTGTTCCATTTTTTTTATTAATGCTCACAGTTGACCACTAGAGCTATTCTGCGGTGCTATTCTGTAAACATCTCAATGTGAAAGCTTAGGTGAAGTGCGCTGTCAAATCACTTTTTCTCGGTAACAAATCTACCAATCTACCTTTTCTCTATCTACCTACGCTATTTAAAATATAAAAGAGTCCATGATACTCACCGATATGTATTACTAAAAGATTAATAAAAAAAATTACAGCTCACAAAGCTCTAAAAGCGTACTTTAATCCCCGATACGAAAAAATTCAACATTATGCTTCGGTTAACGACGTGAAAGCTATAAAGTGCTGAGTTAAAGGATTTATAAAATTGGTTCACAGAGCTTACGATATTGGTGTAAAGGAACACTACACGTGGTGGTATAGAAACTTTCAAGAGGACTTAGGACCTAGGTAATTGATATTCAACGAAACCGTGGATATGGCAAAAAATGTCAAAAATGTATACTAATGTCAAACGCTATCGAAATGTCACGTGATGAAATCCTTACATTTTGGCATTTCAAACACCGCCATCGCTGATATCGAATTACATTTGTCTGGAGCCTCTTGCCACACTATATAATAATATTATAAAGGTGAAAGTTTGTGAGTATGTGTATGTTTCTATGTTTATTACTTCTTCACGCTCAAACCGCTGGACAGATATGGATGAAATTTGGCGCAGAGATGGATAGAAATAACACAAAGGATTCTTTTTATCCCGGGAATACGTTCCTCTGGGATAATTTTCGACTTTCACGCTGGCAAAGCCGCTGGCAGAAGCTAGTGGCTAAACAAAAAGAGGCACAAGAGTCAATCAAAGGTTAAGCTACGATTACCGAGGTCAGAAATGAATTCTCACTGACACTCTCGAAAAGCATGATCCCGGCTTTCATCTGTAGGACTTATTTTCTCAGGATGATGTTGAAACCCCTCGGGGATGTTTGCCCAATCGCGTACATATGGTATCCATGCTATCATCAGGAAAAAGGTGACTTCGCTTGTGAGAAGGATACGGGTGTATGGCAATAGCATCCTAAAAGTCGTAGCTGAGGACCCGAGAGCTCCTGTGCTGAGGCATCTCATGCGTAATCATTGTCCGCATGAAATGACTCCTAAGTACATGACTCACTAAGTTGTCTGCTGTTGTTAAATTTGTTACTAGTGTGTAAGTTGCAGTATCTATTGTAGTGCTACGAGTATTCTGGGTGCATCGTCTTCACATATATGAATTTATTCATATTTCCTTGTGCATTCTTCTCCATAACAAGCAACTTTTCCGAATGCACGGTAGAATAAATTTTTATTACTTGTAATAGTAAATTTTTCTTTCTGAATTGTTCAAAAGTGCCGCTTGTTAGCCTAGTTGAAATAAATATTTTTGACTTTGACTTGACTTTGACTAAGGTGTTTACTAACAAAAATGATGCCTATGTCCGCGCGGGCCGTAGTGGGGGCGTTGGGTTTTTCCTGCGGCAGGGTCTGAGCGCACGTACTTGTCGCGGTTCGGTCGATCCCAGTTTTGAATCGGTTGAGCAAATGTGGCTTACACTCACTTTGAACGGCAAAAAAATTGCCATTGGAACTGCTTACCGTCCACCTTGGCTCGACCTTCCCCTTTTCCTCTATGCCATAACAGATTCTATAAGTTCTCTAGGAAACTGCGACAATTACATACTACTTGGTGACTTCAATGTTAATATGTTGGACATAAATGGTATTAAAACTAAAAACATTAATGAATTTCTGAATTGTCTCAGCCTTACACAGTTGGTCACATCTCCTACTCACTATGTAGCATCCAGTGAAACTCTCATTGATCTCGTATGTACTGATCTTCAACCTAGATGCACAGCGGTGGAATCTGTCGGTACAATCAACGGACACTCTATAGTAGTGTGCGAGTTTAACATTAAGCGCGAAAAATTCAAACCGTACTCTGTAAGATATCGGCCTCTTAAAAATGTGTGTATGGAGAGATTTAATATGGACCTATCGTCTTTAAACCTAGGAATTATTCCCTCACTTGACACCGTTAATGATATGGTGCAAGCCTTTTATCATTTTTTATTATCTATAGGCTTGCGCTTGACCACTATCTCACCTGATGGTAAGCGATAATGTGGTCGACGGTGAAGCACGCTTGCCTAGAAAAAACCCATTCACTCTTGACTTAAAGACCTCTAGATTGTAGCTATCGGGAAACACAGACCCGGGCAAGGAATTCCACTTCTTAGCTGTGCGCATAATAAAAGTGTCCCCAAAACGTGTTGTGCGTATGGGTGGGACCATGTACCGATGACGCATCGCCGTACGTCTGGTAGTCCGATGATGGAATGGGCTGGGCGTAATCTAGTCATGCAGTTCCATCGCACACTCCCCGAAATGTAATCGATAAAAAACTGACAAACTGGCTACTCGGCGACGATGTTCAAGGATCTGGAGCTTTGATTTGACCAGTGCCTCATTGCCGATGAGTTTCTTGGCCCGCTTTTCAATCGACTCTAGTGCATCTAGCTGGTATTTGGCAGATCCGTCCCAGAGATGAGAACAGTACTCCATGCACGATCGAACTTGCGCTTAATACAAGTTGAGCAGCTGTTCCGGCGTGAAGTACCTTCTCACATTCGCAAGGATCCCCAACTTTTGGCAGCCAGCTGAGCCTTTTCCTCAATGTATTGCCCAAAATTGAGAGTCGATGTCAACGTAACGCCAAGAAGTTCAAGATGGTCCGTTATTGGCACGGTTCCATCACGGAAAGTTGGAGCCGGGTGAAATTGGCTCCTTTTAGTGGGAAAAAGACACGCCTGGGTTTTAGCAGCATTAAACTTGACCAGATTGGCATCACCCCATTCGGAGACTGCCTGCAAGGACAGGTTCAAACGCTCCACCATGGCCTCACGGAGAGACTGGATCTGCGGCCCGGTGGCCCGTGCGCCTTCAATACTAATATAACTTTCCTGTTTGATGTTCACGCACTGATCAAAACGTGTATGGTGAGGGAAAATTCGTATCCTTGGATTACGGATACGATCAAACTTAAGATGCGTTTACGTGATGAAGCTTTGAGTAGTTATAGGGCAACGAAATGTGAAATAAAAAAAATATTATAAAGATTTAAAACGCTTGGTGACTGGTTCGCTGTTCAATGAAAAAACTGCTTATTTCAAATATAATATTAATAACAATATTCGAACCCCAAAACTAAAATCCACTACGGTTTGGAAAAACCTAAAATCCACTGTATTGCACTTTAATGCAAGACAAGACCTTCCGTCGCACTTTACAGATCCTGCCATCATTAATAAAAACTTTTTGATTGTTCCCGGTAACCCCGTGGCAAGCCCATCGCTTATTAACTATTACGATAGTCATAAACATGGTAAGGTTATTTTCACAATTACTCCGGTGGAACAGAACAAAATCTTACGTACTATCTCGAGTCTCAAAAGTAACGCCGAAAGTTGTGACAGTATTACCCCGGATATGATCAACATGACTCTGCCGCACACATTAAATGTTATTACGGACATAATAAACCGCTCGATAGTGACGTCATCGTTTCCAGACCAATGGAAGATTGCTTCTATTAGGCCTTTGCCAAAAAATTCAAATCCATCTACGTTGAAAGATTTACGACCTATTACCATATAGCATATTACCATGTCTATCCAAAGTGTTAGATAAAATTGTCAGCCGCCAACTTACGCTTTTTCTTGAACAAAATAATATTATACCTGATTTACAATCTGGGTTCAGAAACTACCGGTCTACTGCTCTGTTGGACGTTACTGACAATATCCTATCTGCTCAAGATAAGGGAATGTGTACATTGCTAGTTTTTCTAGATTTTTCGTGGGCATTCGACGCAATTAATATCCCATTATTATTATCAAAGCTAAACTATTACGGTTTCGACTCCAAGGCTATTGAATGGTTCCACAGCTACCTCAGTAATAGGGAGCAACTAGTTGACCTGCGCTTGAGCGATGGTACTACTCTTAGATCTGCACCTATTCCCATAGACAGAGGAGTCCTACAGGGCTCTATCTTAGGTCCAATTATTTTGATTTCATACTGTGCGGACATAATTAGATGCCTCCAGAGGTCTAAATACCACATATACGCTGACGATGTACAACTTTACATTTCTTTTAAAGCAGACGAGTATGATAGTGCTATAAAGTACCTTAACGAAGATCTCCATCGAATCGCCGCTTGGTCTGAGGAGAACTGTCTGTCGCTAAACCCCACAAAAACGAAGTATGTGGTGTTCGGCACCAGACAGCAGCTGTCTCGACTACCTACAACCTTTGACGTAAAACTAATGGGCGAAAAAATTGAGCGAGTGTATGAGGCGCGAAATCTAGGCCTCATCATGGAAAAAGACCTACGCTTTGAGAAACACGTAGCATACTCAGTAAGAAATTGTTTTTACCGCTTAAAAGTTTTAGTATAGGATGAGGCCTTGTTTAGCTGAATCATTACGGGAACAACTTGTTGAAACACTAGTTCTATCTAGGTTGAACTACGCCGACACTGTGTATGGCCCGCGCCTCTTAGCTCGTACTGATAGGCTCATACAAAGGGTACCAAACGCGTGCGCTCGGTTCTGTTACAACATTTGTGCTGTTCTATCTGTATTCTTTCTTTTCTCTGTAAAGTGTTTTGTGTGTACATAAATAAATAAAATAAATAAATAAACATTCCTCGCAGAAATTATGGAACACTCTTTCTAAATCGACATATTATTTTAAAAATGAAGTCCAGGCGCAAACTACACTTGGCATGCCTTTTGTTTGGTGTGGTTAAATAAAAAAAAAACGGACTATTTATATAATAAACTTGTTTGGATAGCGAGTGGACGAGAATGTGGGAGAAGGCAATACTCGTAGCAACTCTCGACGCAATCGCACAATACAGCAGCGTTCAGAGGCAGCTTTCGTTATGTGGCTTCCAAAGTTTGGAATAACATTCCACCACCGATCAGAACAACCAACACAATAGACACATTTAGAAAACGTTTACGGCAGTATCTGGTGGAAGCGCATCGTAAACTGGATATGGCCGCACTGAATGCCTCAATAATATGACGCATTAGCCTACCTACCCTCACTCACCTCATTTCTTGTCACACTCACCTTATTTATTCATATGTGGTGTATCTGTTATTTTATATTGTAATTAACACATCTTTTTTATCTTTTATATAAGTAAGTACTTGTTTTACTTACACATTATGTCACTATACGAGTAAAACTGCTTTGCGTCTGTCACGTCACAGTCACAGGTCCAGTCGAAGACAGCGTCGGGCACTAGTTGCGCGACATTTTGCTGAGCTGGTCCTATTTGGCGCAGCCGTGGTACACACAATGTCATACTCATATTGTTTTTCTCTTTTTTATTGTTGTATAGTTTTAAGTTTTGTTATTAATTTCTTATATTGTGTGCTCTAATGGCTTGTGTCAAATAAATGTATTTTCTTTCTTTCTTCTTTTTTTATATTGTCCCAAATAAAACAATTTTTATTACTTGTAATAGTAAATTTTTCATTCTGTATCGTTCAAAAGTGCCGCTTGGTAGCCTTGTTGAAATAAATATTTTTGACTTTGACTAAGGTGTTTACTAACAAAAAACAGTTTACAAAATTAATGCAACGTGCGCTTACAATTTTTTTGAATAAATTATATGCTTTAGATAAAACTATACAGGCATGCATTAAAAAGAAGGTAAGAAACGAAGTTAAACAAAAATAAACCAAATTCCACACTATACAAACTAAAAAAAAAAAAAAAAAAAAAAAAAAACTTAACTAAATGCGAATTGAAATCTATATGTAACATATAAATAAAAAACCCTTATTTCTACTGGTCACGCTACAACTTGAGAACGGCTTTAGTGATTTCATTCATCAAGTTAATTATTACAAAAAAATAAAAACTTAACTAAATGCGAATTGAAATCTATATGTAACATATAAATAAAAAACCCTTATTTCTACTGGTCACGCTACAACTTGAGAACGGCTTTAGTGATTTCATTCATCTTTTTAGGGTTAAAGATAAAGATAAATTTATTTGTTCAAACATGTGTAACATGATACATGACTATGCACATATAGATGGAAACAATTTTACCGGACCAACATGACTGTTTTGCCTCATTCGGCGTACAAAATGAAATAAATGAATGTCAGTTTCATATATAAAAAAATCCCAAAGTGTAAAAACGGGACCCTATTACTAAGACTCCGCGGTCCGTCTGTCTGTCTGTCTGTCTGTCCGTTTGTCCGTCTGTCACCAGGCTATATCTCATGAACCGTAATAGCTTGGCAGTTGAAATTTTCACAGATGATGTATTTCTGTTGCCACTAAAACAAAAAATATGCGATGCCGCTACAGGCGGCACCCGCGGCACCGCAACTATTGGTCCACTCGTCGTCGGCTTATCGCCAAAAGCCTAGACGAGCGGCCCCCGCCAAGGTTCCTCTTGGCTTCACCGTGGGTTTCCGCCACCACGACTACTGAGCCCCCCCCCCCGCCACGACAAGGCGGGAACCAATCCGGGGGGGGGCAACCTAGCCAACCCATGCCAAGCTGAGCCAAGCTGAGCCAAGCTGAGCCAAGCTGAGCCAAGCTGAGCCAAGCTGAGCCAAGCTGAGCCAAGCTGAGGCAAGCTGAGCCAAGCTGAGCAAAGCTGAGCCATGCGAAGACAAGCCGAGCCAAGCGAAGCCAAGCCGAGCCAAGCGAAGCCAAGCGGAGCCAAGCGGAGCCAAGCGGAGCCAAGCGGAGCCAAGCGGAGCCAAGCGGAGCCAAGCGAAGCCAAGCCATCCAATCCAAGCTACCCATTCCAAGCCATCCAATCCAAGCCATCCAAGCCAAGCCATGACTTACTTGCCATAGCCATAGCATTTATTATAGCCACGGCTTATTTATTATAGCCACAGCTTATTTATTATAGCCACAGCTTATTTATCATAGCCATAGCTTATTTATCATAGCCATAGCTTATTTATAATAGCCGTAATTTATTTGCATTAAATGTGGTACACTGGTCTGCAAGAATCAGTCAAGTCCATATTGACAATGCATCTATGTAAAATAGTGGGCAATTATAGATACTGGATTAAGAGCATAAAAGGTATACATGGTTACAAAAAAAGCTCACGGATGCTTAGTATCTGTAAATGCACTAAGTTCATATAGAAGATTAGCACCTATATCGGACAGTAACAGTAGTACTGACACTGAAGACGTAATTTATTTATTTGAAAGCTAATGAATGTTTTTTGTGTTCCCATTGCGGGAGCAATGCTTACAGGATGGCCGAATGTAACGCCTGCCAAAGATGTCGCCACTAAATTACCAGCCAGCCGCCATTGCCATGACGTAACATCCTACCACGGGGCCTAAGTGGAGGGGTGTGACAGTCGCCGCCAGCCAGCCAGCCAGCCATATAAAAACGTATTGCGCCTTTGCATGAGGGTGGTTATAATTTGTAAAATCAAGGAAATATAAGCGATTGCGTTTATACAGTTTTTTTAATAATTTCTACGCCTACCCTAGTTTTTACAAATACTAAAAACAGAATAAAATAAATATTTAAGTGGAGCTCCCATACAACAAACGTATTTTTTGCCGTTTTTTGCGATAATGGTACGGAACCCCTTGTGTGCGAGTTCGACTCGCACTTGGCTGGTTTTGTTTTTAAATGTTTTCTAATAGGGCATAATAATATCTTCTATCTCTCTCTGTGCCAAATTTCATCCAGATCCGTGCAGCCGCGCGTTCAGCAGTGGCTCCGCCCGCGTGGTATTAGTACATCTCCCAATAACTTTATAAATTATAGGCTATGTGTTATTCTGATTTATAAGCTATATCCTGCAAAGTTTCATCAAAATCCGTTCAGTAGTTTTTGCGTGAAAGAGTAACAAACATCCATTCTTACATACTTTGACGTTTAGTAGGATTAGTAAGATGAGTATTGTTAAAACGATACAAACATTGGAAGACTACACGATAATAGTAACTATACTATTTTGCTATAAATGCGTTCTAGAGCCACTAAATACCTCTATGCAACCCGCTCAGACATCATAACACTAAACTTGCATGAATTCTCGCTTGAGCGAACTAATCTTGGACGGTAGACAGTTTTTGGGGATCGAATGAGCCTCGTACGAGGTCGTAAGAGGTCCTACGAGGTTCTTACGACTGTAAGCACATGTTTCCGAACCAGTGGTTCCATTTGAAGTGTTTCGGTGTGGAAAAAATGTATCTATCTTGATTTTAGGTGTGTATAAATTTGTCGTTTGATAAAAATTATTTTATTTAATATTTTATTTACTTCAACATAAAAAAATATTAAATGTGATAGCAGATGTGTTTTTTTTTTTTTCTCGAAAAACACACGCTTGATAGGACAAAACACTTCAATGTGAGCCTCATCGAATACCATGGCTCATTAAGGGTATACTAGTCGACGGCACGAACTATTTTGTGCGCGGGGTTAAAATGCATTTTATATCAACCGACAACACGTGCGGAAGAGATAGATGCTGTGATGAGCAGTAGGAAGTTATTTCGCGTACGAATGCACACTTTTGCAAATTTGTAGCGAAATTGATAATGATTTAGGACGAAACCGAGCGCGCGAAATTTTATAAACAGACCTTTGGCAGTCTAGATATCATGAAAAAACGACTTAATCTATCTGTCCAAAATAAAATTATTTGCATTGTTGAACTACTAATCTATCCCTGTATTCGCGCCCAAAAATGCGTTAAAATTAGTGTCGAAATGTGGAACTTTCGACGCTCATAACTTTCAAATATTTTTTTTTTTACTTTTTGCTTCCATACAGGGCTAGATAATGATGAGACAATTTGATAACACTTTTTATTTCAAACGTACATCGTCTAACAGTGGAATAATCCCTAGACTACGTTTGTATGGAAGAATTTTCGACTAGTGTAACCTTAATGTGAGTTTGAGTAGATCTTTGATTGTAACAGCGTTCAGGTTAAGATCTGGTCACGTTCCACTGAACAAATTCGCAAACATGTTGAGGGAATCAGATTCTGCAAACTGTGACGTGTGCGGTGTAATTGGAGACGTTATCACCTGTTGGTGCAATGTGTCCGTTACGAGACGGATCGAGAGCTCTTTATAAGAACTTTTTACTTGAGCAGAACTAATGTGGGTATGTTCCACGAGATGTTGTCCTCTCATTAACCTGAAGCCGCTAAAGCGATGTTTATGTTATTTAGTCGTAAGCCATAATTTAGTAATTAGATGTATTTTAGTTTAAGTTAGGGTACAATGGAATTGACATGTAATTTATGTATGAAAATTCCATAAATAAATAGAAAAAAATAATTCTGATAGATTTTTACCAAGTCTTCATTCAAAAGTTGCATTATTAATTGTATGTATAGTTTAGGAATTTTACATAAGACAGCATTGTGCTTGTTTTCTTCGGTAGGCAGGGGTGATTTTTAGTTTAATAGCGTATAATATCATTTATTATCGCAATTAAAATTTACATAGTATAAAATATTTAATTAACATTAACTATCTATATATAAATTGAAATAATAATAAAATAAATTAACGGACGCGTATAAAATGGCAGGGGTCATAGGTCAAAAATTCGTCCACATCGCTGTCAACGTGAAATTGCCCATAACGACACACACACAGATTCTCTGGCCTAGGAAAAGCCTAGCCCTCTGGTCACGTGAAGAGTCGACTAAGCGTTTGCTTACATCTCCGAATACTCGATCAGCACTCGGACCCCATGGACCTAATGTTTCAACCACAAACGACTCAAATATATAACTTCCAATAAGGTTGTTGTATTTGCGCCGTTTGAGGTTTTCTGCACCAGCAGCAGCTGCCCCAGCACAGCCCGCCGTGCTAAAAAGATGGGATGGCGCAAAGGTGTCGACACATGTTGCAACCCACACCAAAGGCCTACCCACCTTCCAAGGCATTATGGTCATCCCGTCTGGCCTCTTCCCATCATCGCGCGCCAAGCCATTGCGTTCTAAAAACAGCTAGCACCCCAGCGGTGACAAGAGCCCGACATATGATGTCATTAATGCTGGCGTGCCGTGCTATCCGACCAGCGTTCCTACTGCAGTATAGAGTATAGGCCATGGTGTCCGAGGCGGTCGACTGCTTCACCACATTGACAACGATAAAGATAAGATAGTATTTATTTGGAAAATCTTACGCCATAAAACATACGCCATAAATACCATTGATTCTTTACAATTAATGTGTACATTATACACAAAGGGCTGGCTAGAAGTGGATATATAGTACACCCTAATTTGTGTATTAGGGGGTAGCCTATTGCCATTAATCGGGCTCAAATCTAGACTCCGGCTGCTACTGTCAAAATCCAGATGGAAAAACCAATAAATTCCTTGCTTTCCCTTTTTTTTCTACTTTCTTTCTTTTTCTTTTTGTTTCTTTTCTTTTTTTTACTTTTTGACCCGGGAATCGAACACAGGACTTCATGCTTGGCAGTAGCACTTGCATCCACTAGTAGTCTAGTGATTGTGATTCAAAAAGCTAGATACATGATGAAAATTCTATGAAGAATAGAAAACATTTATTCGACAACACAACATCAACAATCACCAAGTAACAGACGAATAGTTTAAAAAAAAGCTTGTAATAACTGGTCAAGTGCGTACACTTTGCACATTTACGGTTCAGTACCAAAACGCAAAATTAAGTTGGTTGTAATAGGAAAAATGAGGGCATTTCAAAGAAAAATCTGGTTTATCAATATCACCAAGTAGTTCATATGTCAATGGGAAGTTAAAAAATATTTGAAACATTTTTTTTTTTTTAATCTCATTTTAAAACAAAACATAGAGTATTTATCTGCTCAACAAGCTCTAAACAACGATACCCCACTCGATAGGAAAGGATTTTGTTTTTTTCGCTCCCTATTTGGTCTATGGGTGCCCCCCTAAAAAGCATTTAAAAATATTATTAGACAATTTGTATGGCTTTGGGTCAACAATACAATTTAAAGAAAGAAAGAAAATTTGAAGACTGCAGCTCCCGTTTGGCCGTAAAAACCTGTGTGACAGACGACAGCCAGACAGACACGTGAGTGATAGCAATAGGGCTCCGTTTCGACCCTTCGGGTGCGAAACCCTACAAAAGTACAATCAAGGTTCAAGAATTGCGCAGGGGGTGCCCATACCGAAAGGATTATCAACTCAGCATTTGCTGGGCAAACACCCAGCGCTGATATTCAGTTGGCGCCTCGCTAGTGACGCATGATTTCACAATTAAGGCGTATATATTCCCTAATGTTAACGCGGTACGTTAACTTTATGGAATATATACGCAACATTATATAATATATTACATTACGGCCGTGCGCCCGATCGGTGGTATAATATCAATATTGGACCTCCTTTTGGACAGTTTTGTTTGCTAAATATTTTTTAATTTACATATCCCTATGAAATTCTAACCATAATTTTTTCTGTGTAAAAATATGTTTAAACATCCAAGTCATTTTGGAAGAGTATGCAAAAGAAGTGGAGAAATATCGTGTTGTTAATTATTTATCTAAAGCCAAAGTATCAGTCATACAAAAAAACATGTTTCACAAATAAGTACAGTAATTTTACTTTTGCGTGCCTCGTCATTAGACGACGATTTATTTTTGTAAACATTTGAATCTCATTTAAGTGAACTGTGTAATGTTCTTTTTGAGAAATAAAGATTCTTTAAACCTAATCAATAATATATTTTTCAACACACTTGCTCATAAAGTGGCTCTAATTTCACCGCAATTAGGCACATAATGATACCTGTTATCAAACCGTGACTTTTTCATTGCTATTATTCACAAGTGAGTTACTTATAGAGTTTTTTTTAAATTTACTGGTTGAGTTGCTTTGTTCTTAAAAAAGTTTTGATACAAAAAAGTTCGTGCTCAATAGTACAAATAAATTAATGTGCCTATTGCTTGCTCATTTCATGCAACTTCGTATTTAAATAGATAATTTCAACTTGCACGTGCTTAATAAATAAAACTTTCACTCAAATATAAATTTTACTTGCTCTGTAATTAAGAAAAAGTAAATTCCCTATTTTGTACGTGTCTAAAACACTATCCACGAAAAGCCAAAAAAAAAGAAACTTCATTCTTTTAGTCTATGGCCGATCGCCATTGTTAAATGCGCGCGCATAGGAAAACTGATTAATTTTGCCCGCCATTGTGAAAAATTTTCACAACTCGTTTTTACTGTTGAAAATGATTTTTTTGTATTATTTTCTTCACAAGTGTGTTGAAAAACGTCCTATGATACACGTGTGTATTGATGATTACCGTCCTCGGCTCTCTCTCTCAATGGCGCCTCAGCGGTAATCATCAACATTGCCCAGTTGTACCATAATGTACTAATATGTATTTTTTTTAAACTTATTAAACTCCATAGTAACCTTGCCGTTACTATGGAGTATGTTTTAGAAAGTAATAGTTTTACGGCACTAAAGCGGAGTAAGGGCCTTAAATCATTGTCAGCCATTCTCCATTCACCTCTAACAAAAAAGGTAACGGCCATGCTGAACAAGAAACAACACTTAAGTACAAAGACAGGTCACATTTGCTCGACGAGTTGGCTATCAAACGACTTTATGTCTCATTTGGCAGTCAAACGTGTAAGGGACTGTTCAAAACGAAGTCCAATACTATTGGGGCCGATATACACGTAATTTCTAAAACTAGTTTTGGAAAGGTCGGTTTAGCAGGTGTAGGTTTAGCAGTTTGACACGAGCGCGAAGTTGCAAGATAGCCGCATAGTGAAAGAAATAAAGAGTTTCGTGGCTTAATTTGAATTGGTGCTAGAGTAAAATATTTCTGTAGTAAAGATTAATATTACTGTTTACCTATGAAATATAAATTAACCTTGTTTTCGAGCTTAATGCTACTGTCGATTCATTATCCTGAGATAATTAAAAGTAGTGCTTAGGTACTTCACTCCCGCTTGCTCCACCCTGGGCACCTTACTAACTCTGTGTTGCTAGCTAACACGAATATGAAATACTTGTTATTTAACCTCGTGATAGCAAATAACTCTGAGATAAGATTTTGGCGCAAGTGGGCCTAATCTTACTATCGGATCTGGATGAAATTTGGTACAGAGATAGATTATTGTGTACTTTTTATCCCGGTATAATGTTTCCTTGGGATGATTAAACACTTTTTACGCGAGCAAAGCCGGCAGCAGAAACTAGTGAATGTATAAAACAAGTGTTGAGTAGGCTACAAAACTTTTTTGTAAGTTTGTTCTATCGACTACTTTTATTTCTAATTAGTTGAACTGCAAAGATGCATAAATTAGAGATCACTTGAAACAGTACAACGGAAATATGAAACCCGGTCTAAAAGAAAAAGGTATGAAACAGGTTGACCCGCTTTTACCCAAACTCTTCCGAAGCACTATTGAAGAGGTATTTAAGAACCTCATAGACTTGTGGTACGGTAAAGGCATAACAGTTGATTGCAAGAAACTTACCAACCTTCGTTTCGCTGCTGATACCATTATATTCGCACCGACTACTGCCAAGTTACAACAGATGCTCCAAGATCTAAGCACCAAAAGCCTTAAATTTGGACTACTGATGAATCGGTCACACAAAAGATAGGGTTGAGGTAGATGAGACAAATCCACTATGTCGATGAGTACATTGATGATATTTGTATCCTACCAAGAATTCCGTGTAAGTTAACCAAAATCCCGCCTTGTCATAAATTATGGAAATAGGCGTAGGTAGCACCAATCTTTAAGACTAAGAGCAGTCCCTTGTAGTAATATAAATATTGTGAAGCCTCTTGTAAAAATATTTTGTTACATCAAACATAGATTACATTGAGAAGGGTCAGGTGATATTTACATATTTATGCCTGTTTTTGTAGTAAAATGTTACACAAACTTCTGTATATATGTTACACAAATTTCATGTAGAAATAATAAGTTTCTTTCAGTTTTTGCCCGGATTTGAGTATTTTTACAGAACGTTTCAACTCCATCGGCCATTCGGTCATTCCGTTCACAGCAGTCATTTAAGACTGAATTTCACTAATTATTCGAGAAATTCATTCAGCGAGCAGGAAAGGGAGTAGTTAAGTATCAAGCTCTGTGCGGCTTACTTCTTCCTGTCTGTACGGTTGCTGATGAATGGAGCTTGTGGCTGTTGGATGTAGACGGTTCGCTTGTGGTTATGTGTTTGTGGTTAGGTGACCTGAAAGCTGCGTGTATCTGACGTGGTGTGATCCATAGCGCGGGCTGTGTGCCCAAGCTTGGCTCATTTTCCTCCACGAATGGAGTAACGTGGAGTCGCGGCCAATACCAATGGGCCACCACTGCTTCCAAATATATGGTCTATTTATAAAAATTAATAATGTCCAACCGTGTTTAGAAAGGGGAGAGGGGAAGAACTCGTCTACCTCGCTTATGGGAAAATGTCCTGAACGATGGTAGCAAACGTCTTCTTAATTTTTTTTTGTTTTGTTATTGACAGGCTAGCGCTTGACCACTATCTCACAATACAAGTATTCCCAAAATGTTTAGTGCGTCAAGTAACTTCTAAACCACGTCAAACTGCTAATGTCATACAGATAGCTAAGAGAACTGCCTCTACGGACTGACTACTCTTAATAATGCTCCGATTCCGATGTTGATTGCGATTGGGATCCCTATAATAGCCTGTGGACCCTATCGCGGGTCCATTTGATCGGTCCATGTCAGGAGGCCCGGAAGTAATTAAGATTAGGTGAAGATAGAAAGGTTCTTGTAGGGTTTTTCTTAAAAGAGGAAATAGTGGTAGTAGTTTTTTGTCCTTTTTAACTGACTTCAAAAAAGGAGGAAGTTATGCATTCTGTTCTGTGAGTCTTTTATATTTAAAACACCGGCCAAGTGAGAGTCGGACTCGCGCACCGAGGGTTCCGTTCAAACAGCTACATTCACCAACATAATTAGGTAAATATACTGAAGTTCATAAACAATGAAAGCACTAAACATTGCTCTAACGAAAAGTGTATGTTTTTACTTTTCTAAGTATTTTTATAAGTTGGTCAACTATTACTCGTAAACTTGTAAAACCTACTTAGCTGTGATAGTTTTCCTTTTAATCTCGTTTTGTTTGTTTTTCGTTTTGTTTTGATTTTTGTGTTTAATATTTTTTATATGTATACTACTGCCGTGATTTTTTTCACATAGCCAAAAGCAACAATTTAGCTGTCTAACAAAAATTAGCAATCCCTAAATAACAATCATTTTTCCCTGAATCGAAAAATGGTTTACATAGACAAATAATAGTTTTGAATCGCTTATCCAACGACAAACAATAACACTATGGGAAAGACGAGAAAAACAACATCGCTACTTTAGGTGTATAATTAAAAAAACCGGCCAAGTGTGAGTCGAACTCGCACACCGAGGGTTCCGTACAAACCTTAGCTTAAAGGTATTATAGACCTGAGTATTTGACATGAATTTCAATTTAATACCTCTACGCGTTCATGAGGAAAGGGGTAGTAAGTTTAAAAATATTTTTTATATGATGTAACTAAAAATTTATACGGTTTTCGCAATTTTTCCTTTATCTGTGCTATATGAAGTTGCTTCGTAGCAAATTTCAAGATTCTGAGTTCACGTGAAGTACCCTATAGGTTTTGATTCCCTTGCGAGTGTCGAAAATTTGCGGCAATTTGCGTCATAAACAGCTATATCTTTTGATTGTGTTGGCTTAGAAGTTTGTTTTTTTTTCACAGTTTTAAGAAATATTAGAGAATATGATATAAATTTCAGCTTGATAGCTCCACGCGTTCCTGAGAAATAGGGTCTTAACAGACAGACATACGGACGGACGGACAACAAAGTGATCCTATAAGTGTTCAGTTTTTTCCTTTCGAGGTACGGAACCCTAAAAATAACGTAAAATTCTAAGCAGATGAAGATGAAAAAAGAAATTGTAAACTTTTCTAGACGCACAAAAAAACAAAGATTCTAACTAAATTATCAGGCAGTCTTCTGATTTTGGCTCATTGTGATTTTGTTATGTCTGTAATTTAAAAGTATTCCTGAATCTCAATGAATTTGATAAAAGTTCGTTAGGCTCATTTATTTTTGGTTTGAAAAAAATAAGGTCAGCTAAAAGTAATGGCAGAAGATATAAAAAGCGACCAAACATTCGACAAGTGACCACAGACCTAAGCGCTTTCATACCTAATTACTGAAATTTCTCTCGGATCCATTTCGATATTATATCCACTTTGACGTAGATACAGTTAATTTTTGGTTTATATAATGAAGAATTTTAGGTAGATTATTCACTATTAAATCTAAAATTGTACTATTTATTGGAGATAGATAGAATTTATTGTATTTTATACCAATATATTTACACAAATCTGTCAGACAACCTTGAAGACTAAAGAGTCGAGGGGAATATCAAAATAGAGAAGAAGACAACTGGAGAGGAAGCTAATGGCCGAGAAAGATTAGTCCTAGCTGGAAACCTAACCTAGAAATCTTGCTAGGCACAGATAATAATAATATAATATTAGCATACAGATGCCTCATCCCATTCAAAGAAACTGTGCCGACGTAACTAGCGTTCTAGTTCTAGTTCTAGTTAGGGGGGTTTTAGTTTCCGCACTTAGTCCTGGATGGACCTTTGTACGTGAGCCATGGCGGCCGTTGCGTGGTCATTCCATCCAGCCCACCTCCCTCCAGAAGTCAATTAGAGCTCCTGGTTTCATCAAAACATCCGTGTACGATCTGGGTGACCCGAGGGTTCGTGTTCTTATTTGTGTGATACCTGTGCACTCAAAGAGAACGTGCGCGACGGTTTCTTCGGCCTCCATGCATGCCCTGCACAGAGGACTGTCCGTTATGCCTATTGTGTGGTAGTGTTTGTTAAGTGAGCAATGTCCCGTGATGGTCCCCGTCACCAGGCGCAGGCCATTCCTGTCCAGGCGTAAAAGACGTCTGGTAAGCTTACTGTCCAAGGATGGCAGAGCTTCTTTGGATTGCCTACAGCCCGGTACCGAGGCCCACCAGTTCTCTGCCTGTGTCTGGGTGAATTCCTGTAGCCACCTGCGTATATGGTTGAAGGGGATGGGTACAATAGGCTCAGGTCCATAGACCTCCGAGCTGGATCCGCGTCTCGCAAGCTCGTCAGCCGCGTCGTTGCCCAGCGATCCGCTGTGTCCCTTTATCCATTGTAGTGTCACCGTGTTACGGCTGGATACAGTTATTTGTTCTAGTGCGTTGTGAAATTCTAGTACTAGTTTTGATGGAATGTATTTTTTCCGTAAGGATTGTAGGACTGATGCGCTGTCGGAGAGTATCCGTATGTGGCTGTCCGTAACCCTCCTGACTTCTAGGGCTTGGACCGCTTGTATTATGGCCACACACTCCGCCTGATAGACGGTGTTGAAACCTCCTAGTGGTCTGGATATATTTATGTTGAAATCGTGTGAGAAGACTCCGACTCCGGTACCCGAGTCCGTTTTCGATCCGTCAGTGTATATTCTCATCTCTTTCGGGCCAGAGTAGTCACATCTTTCCTCTGTGAGTATTATGTTATAGTGCCTAAGGAAGTGGTGTGTTTTTGGGGCTTTGTCGCATGGTGATGCTAACATCGGTTTACGCTTGATCGCATCTTCCCTTATGCGTGTGTGCTTAATTCTGGAGTCTTTATTTAGGGAACCTGATAGGTGGAGTCTAAAGGTGGCTAGGGCTGCCTCCTCCCGCACAATTAGGTGTAGAGGTGGCAGCCCCAGCATTGCCTGTAGGGCGGCAGTGGGTGTGGTTCTCATACTACTGGTAACTGCAACGCAGGCGTACCTCTGCAGTTTCTCGAGATCTCTTTGGGCTGTGCTGAGGTCTGTCCTGGGCCACCAGACCAGTGAGCCATATGTGTTGATTGGTCGGATGACTGTGGTGTATAGTCAGTAAGTGACCATGGGGCTAATCCCCCAGTTCCTGCCTAGCAGTCGCTTGCACTGCCACAGGGATATGCTGGCTTTTGTTGTGATATGGTTCATGTGTTTTGCCCAATTCAATTGTTTGTCCAAGTAAATGCCCAGGTACTTGGTTTCGGTTGAAAGGCTTAGGGTTTTTCCGAAGAAACGCGGTAGTTGCAGTGTCATCGGTTTTCTCTTTTTTGTGAATAGAATTAGTTCAGTTTTTGTGGGGTTCACTGAGAGTTGGTGCTCGTTGCACCATTCCTCTACTATTTTCAGGGCTTGACGCATGAGATTGCATAGAGTGTTTTCGTGGGTTCCATTTATTATTATTGTTATGTCATCCGCGTAGCCAACGGTGAAATAACCTTTGTCGTTGAGTGTTTTGATGAGGCTGTCAGCTACCAGGTTCCACAGAAGTGGCGAAAGGACGCCCCCCTGCGGACAGCCCTTCGCGACAATGGTTCTTGTAGTGTCGTTAACCGTGACTTGAACAGCTCTCAGTTTGAGCATATTGGTGATCCAGCCTCCCAGGGTCGGGTCTATGCCGTGTCTGTCGAGGGCCGTGTTTATACTGTTGAACATAGTTTTATCGAAGGCGCCCTCGATGTTAATTTTACATAAAATTAAATAACAGATCAATGTCGCGCTATGCAGTGGTATTTATTTGAAAAAAATCTCTCTTAGCCTCGGAGCCCCGTGTCATAGGTTAAGCAGAGATTTTTTGTGAAGAATTGGAAAATAGACGATGCAAACACAATGCTACACTCTTCGAAAAATAAGTACGTTTCTGACTTAAGAGATGTGATTACGCAAAAAAACGAAGCCAAACTTGAGTGGTTAAGTCAGGCAATCTTGATCTATCCCAAGTGGCGACTAGATTTTCTCGCTAAATTGTTGCCTACTAACTGATAATCTGGTTGTTTAACTATAAACCCAAAAGCCTAACTTGTGAATCTAGAGAATACAACATTGGTTAGTTCATATAATTATGTAGATGAAAATTTTACCTAATAACCAAGCTCTAATAGTCAATGTGTGCAAACTCACATGAGCAGATAATCCAACGCCAGTCAATAGTACCTGTAATAAATGCAATAACCAATCGAACCAATGAGAAACAGCGTGTAAAGTCCCGCAAACCTCGGAAACCTCCATTGAAAAGGGAGGATCCACCAACCAGGTGGATGTTGTGTCTGGTCCGGCAAAATGCCCAAGGGTTGTTGTCGTACTGTATTTCAAATCACCCCGAAAACTCTGCTTGCGCGATGCAAGATTTTGTGTGACGTCAGATCATTCGCTCGTTTGTGGCAGCATAGATACCACTATTAAGTATTCCGATTAATTTCGAACCAATTATGAGAGCTCACTAGGTCCTGCTAGGTAAGGCATAAGGCAGAGGCAAATGCCGCAAAGCGACAGGCTGTCGCGGCTGACGAGGTAAGCGCGTTGGCCCGACAGGCCCGACATCGGCGCTCGGCTCGGACTGCTGCCGGTGGGGACATGTCAGCGGTGGCGCTCAGTCGCCAAGTGACGGACGGGCTAGAGGTCATCCTGAAGATTGCCACCAAATCTGGCAACCTGAAGGGCACATTTACATATGCCCTGAAGCAGGCGGTGAGCGACACACAGGAGGCGGTTGAGGTCCTCATAAACCGCACAACTACGGACGAGACGGCGAAGTTGTGGGAGGAGAACGGCCGTCTCCGATCAGAGTTAGAGGACCTCAAGTGGCAGTTCGCCGCCCAGACGTCAGTTCTAATGTCACGATCCCACCGCTGGCGCCATCGTCGGCTCCATCTCCAGCCCCATCATCGGCCTCTGCACTTGTGGATGCGGAGATCGAAAAGATTGCGCGCATCTGCATGATGCAGTGTGGGCGGATAGTAGGTGCCCGTATAGAGGCGATGGAGTCGAGATTGCTTCCGGCTGAAACCCTCCGCCCTCCACTCGCTGCGGACAAGCGGAGACAGGAGGGGCCCGCTGAAACTGGGCCAGCGGCCCAGCCAGCGGCGTCTGTACCGAGAAGTGCCGGGAAGGGGCCCAGCAAGCCCGCGGAGGGCAGGTCCGCACCCACTACCCGGTCGGTGGCTGCGACCCTGGCGACCCCACCTGGCACCCTCACGGAGGCCTGGACGACGGTGGTCAAGAGGGGCTGCCGTCGAAAGAAAAAGACGGCGCCGCCGGCACCCGCTGGAGCAACCGCACGAGAGGAAACGAGGAAGGCCGCGGGACCGCCTAAAGTCAGAGCCCCACGCTCCGCGGCTGTAGTGATCACGCTGCAGCCCGGAGCCGTCGAAAGGGCCGTTACGTACAAAGCGGTCTTATTTTTTATTTATTTATTTATGTACACACAAAAAAACACTTTACAGAGAAAATAAATAATATAGATTGAAGAGCACAAAGGTACTGCTTATTTCATTAGAAATTTCTTCCAGCAGACCTGCGACAGGAAAGTTGGATGATAAACGAAGACACAGTGTGTAGAAAGAATAAGGAAATTTCAAATGGACAAAAATAACTTAATTAATCATATAAATTACACAATACATACCTTAACTTAATAAATATAGAAAATAAAAATACATATAAATATATATACTTAATATATAAAATTACAAGATGGTGGAGAGGTAATGATCTTTGACTAGTTTTTTGAATAAAGATACATTTTGGGAGTCTCGGATTTTAGGTGGAAGTGAGTTCCACAATCGTACTGCATGGACAGGGAAGGAGTGGGAATAGAAATGGGTTTTATGGGATGGGAAATTGAGATGTAGTTTAAGGCAGGATCTACACAGAGCATCAGCAGGGCGAGTAAAAGAAAAACGATCGCGCAAGTAGCCAGGGTATGCAGGGTTAAAAAGGATATTATATAGGAGACATAATATTCGAGTGTTCCTGCGAAGACGGATAGGGAGCCACTTGAGATCCTTGCGGAACTGAGAGACGTGATCGTATTTCCTCAGACCAAAGACAAAACGAATGCACAGATTTTGCAAGCGCTCAAGCTTATTTAAGAGCTCCTCAGTGGCATCCAGGTAGCAGGCATCGGCGTAGTCTATGATCGGCTGAATTAAAGTTTGAGCTAAATAAATTTTAGTTTTGAAGGGTAGGAAACTTTGAAGAGTTTTTAAAGAGTGAAAAGAAAAATGTACCTTACGACTAACTTCATTCACTTGCGCTCGCCAAGAAAGGTTGCTATCAATTAAGACACCGAGATTCTTAGCCGTTTCAGTGTAAGCAATTGTCAAACCGTTAAGAGATAATGGCCTCAAAGTAGAAATGTCAAGTGCAGCGCGATAGCATCTACTACCTATAATCATTGCCTGGGACTTGGAAGGGTTAATCTGTAAGCCATAAGACTTAGCCCATTCACTAATTCTCTCCAGGTCACGATTCATGTCACCGATCGCTACGTCTACGTCCGCAAGCAAGAAATGTCGATATAGCTGCAAATCGTCCGCGTAAAGATGGAAGTTGGAAGTGATAACCTTGGTAACAGTGTTTATAAAGATAGAGAAAAGAAGAGGAGAGAGAACGCCACCCTGAGGTACACCAGCAGTGAGATCACACCAATCAGAGAATATCTCATCAAGGCGAACACACTGAGAGCGACCCCGAAGATATGAGTCAAACCAGGCTAATGCAGAAGTCGAGAAGTTAATAGATTGTAGGACCCCAAGTAGAATATCAAAATCCACTGAGTTGAATGCACAACTGAAGTCAAGTAGGACTAACACGGTTAGAGATTTATTGTCCATAGCCCAACGAATGTCGTCAGTGACCTTCAGAAGTGCAGTCACAGTACTGTGACCTCTACGGAAGCCGGATTGAAAAGGACAGATAAGATCATGAGACGAAAGGAATCTAGAAATTTTACCATGAACGATATGCTCGAGAACTTCAGAGAGGAATGGAAGTATGGAAATGGGTCTGAAGTGAGATAGAGAAGAAGGATTGGTGATTTTGGGAAGTGGTATTATGTGTGCCTGCTTCCAGGCTGAAGGAAATGTACCAGAGAATAAAGAATAATTGACAATGTGAGTGATAATGGGCAGGAGTTGTGGGAGAAGAGGTATTATCATTCTCGAACACAGTCCATCATGGCCAACAGCAGAAGAGGAAATAGCAAGAAGAGATTTTTTGACATCGTCATCAGACACAGAATTTAAATTAAATGGTGGGCAAATCGGCAACGGCAATTCAGAGAGTTCAGACAAAGTGGATGTATTCACACTAGGATCCAGCGAGACAGGTGGAAGCGAAAAGTGCCTATTAAGAGCCGACAAATCGACATCTTTACAGGCACTAGTGGGAGCTTTGCCGATACCGACAGACTTGAGAAATCTCCAGACGTCAGAGGACTTGCGATTGACCAGAGATTTGTGGAATTTGTTCTCTTAGCATCTCGACACAGACGATTGCAGTGATTTCGTAGCTTTTTGAAACTAGCAAGATTCTGATCCGTGGGTCTACGCCTGTACCTGCCCTTCGCCTTATCCTTACGAGCAATAACGTCTTTAATTTGAGGGGTCATCCACGGAGCAGGATCATGCCTAATTTTAATTTGTCGACGCGGTGCATGCTTTTCATAAAGGCTCAACAGTTTGACACTGAAATAATTTACCTTTTCATCGACACATGCGCTCTCAAAGACGGGAGACCAGTCGATATCATCGGCGTCACGCCTCAACGCCACGAGATCCATTCCATTAAAGTTGCGCAAATAACAGAGACGAGGTTTGCGTTTAGGAGGCCGGATACGATAAGAGAGATAGATAAGGTCATGGTAAGAGAAGGTTGCAGTGAGCTGCCCGAACTCAGCAACATTGTGAGGGGATGAAACAACCATTAGGTCAAGAAGAGAGGGCGTACTGTTTGGAAAGTTATGGGTCGCAGAAAGAGGTAGAATTTCCAGATTAAAAGAAGATAAGAGTGAACGAAGTTTTAATGAGCGAGAATCATTTTTAATGAGACATGTATTAAAGTCACCCATTAAAATAACATGCTCATACGATGGGCATAAATGATTAAGTGACGATTCTAAAGAGTCAAAATAGTTAATATGAAGATTAGGGGAGTAAAATACCGCAAGTAATATCTTAGCATGATTTAAAGTGATTTCTAGGAACAGGAATTCAGCCGACCCAGAGTATTGAGATGGAGACGCACTCACAATTTTGTGCGGTATATCAGCACGTATGTAAATCGCGACACCACCACCACCCTTGCCAGTTCTGTCATTTCTGACTAGAACAAAGCCAGGAAGTGCATAGTGCGTAGAAAGGAGAGAAGGCTTTAGAAAAGATTCAGATATGAGGAGTGCATCAAGATGAGCACTGCTAAAGGATGCCAGAAGATCGGAATAGTGGCCAGGAACACTTTGAGCATTAATATGGGCTACATGCAAATTGTTGGGATATTTAGAGAAAAGAGTGGATAAGTTGTCATGCAAGGTATGAAGCGGAGACTCACCTCCCGCACTAACAAAACTGCAAGTCGAAGAATCACAAGAGAAAAAACTGTCATTTAAGTCGACAGAATCAGGATCAAACATAGATAAATACGTATATAATATATAAATAAGAAGAATATAATTATTTTATACAAAACTAAACAAAATAAAACTAAACTTAAAGGCTGGTTAATTTTAAAACAACCACCCTATCTCACTGGTGAGTTGGATTAAATTGTCCAAGACATCCACTAAAAAAAATACTTGTAACAAACACATGATTACGTAAAACAGCATAAAACGAAACACATTCATTAAACGAAAACTGACAGGACAATACAAAACGATTGAACGTCAAGGCTGCTGTCAAATTGTCAAATTGACATTGACAGTTCATTCTAGTTGGATGGATCTTGGATGATTTGTCGTAAACTAAATTTATTACTAGAATTAAGATACCGACATCTTATAATATATAAATACAGTGATAGAATGAAGGTGATATGCGGAAGGCAACAAATATCAAAGTACCGGCAAAAAAACAACTAGTTATCGTACACACCGGCACAGTTGAAAAGTAGATTAACGAACGGACAAATCAACAATGTCAACATGAATTACGCCGGCGCGCCCTCCTTTGATCTCTTGAAGGTGTAGCAGCAGTCTCAGTCGCACCTACATTCCTTGAAGAAGAATGTTCCACAGTCTGCGCAGTGCCAGTAGATCCGGTAGAAGCCTTGGGGAACCGCGACACCAAAGCTTGAAGTTCCCCCGGAGTTTCAATCTTGTGGCGCTTGGTATCGGGTGTGATGATCACTATTCTGCCCTTCACCGACCAGCAGCTCTGCACCCCAAAATGCTTGCGCGCGTCCTTAAAAGTGCGGTGTCTAGTGTGCGTCAGGAATTCTGAGATAGTGATACCTGTGCCTTTTAGGGACTTTTTATTCTCCCAGATCAGATGACGGTGCTCAGCGGTGTACAGTCTGACCAATATAGGCCGAGCTTTGGCCCGTGAAGAACCCAACCTATGGCAAAACATGAATGTTGTCCTTCCCAATTTCAGACAATTTCATTTGGTCAGATAGCACTTTCTGAACTACTTCAGGCAACTTTTCCCCAGGATGCTCGGTGACACCATGGACCAGGAGTACCTTCTTCCGCATCGAGGTTTCATGTCTGTCCAATCCTTGAGACAACATTTCTATTTGGTTCTTAAATTTGGAGAGTGCCTGCCATACAAATAACTTAAAATCTGCAAACTCACTTGCTAGTACTGTTAACTCCACTGTAGGCCGAGATTCAGAGGACACATTCTTGAGCTTTTTCTCATAGTCTGCCATTCGGGAATTGAACAGCACCTCCAGATCTTCCAAACCTGTTGCCATCTTCGAATCCATGGTTTGGTTAAAGAAAAAGTAAGTAGAGATAGAAGTAAGTATAAGACTCAGAAAAACTTGGAAATAGTAAATAGTGAGCGTAGGGTGGTAAATAAGAATAAAATACAATTAAAACATTAAAAATTAAATTAATAATTAATTAAAATAGTTTAAAACTTGGAGCTGTCGAAAAGGCGTGTTTACCCTGTGTCTACCCACATAGGTCTTGTCAGAGGCGAAGGCCAAAGTCGCGTTCCCCGACCTTGGCACACCGTCCGGCTTCCGAATAAGGTCGGTGATTACGGGGGCGCGACTACTCGAGGTGTCAGGTGCCTCAAGCGCCGAAAAGGCGGATATGTTGGCCGCCAAGCTGCGGGAGGTCCTCAATTCAGAGGACGTCCGGGTGTCCAGGCCGATGAAGACCGCTGAGCTGCGTGTTGACGGCTTGGACGACTCGACGACCGCAGCTGAGGTTGCGGCAGCCATCGCCCGAGCCGGTGAATGTACGTCTGAGGACATTCGGACGGGCGAGATCCGCGCCGACGCTTCCGGGCTCGGCATGATTTGGGTGCGGTGCCCGGTTGCGGCAGCAAAAAAAGTCGCTGACGGAGGACGACTGCTGGTGGGGTGGGTTGCAGCGAGGGCAAGCTGCTGCAACCCAGGGCATTGCGGTGCTATCGTTGCCTGGACATTGGGCATGTCAGGGCACGATGCACCGCCGAAACAGACCGCAGCGAGCAGTGCTATCGCTGCGGTCAGCCCAGCCACAAGGCGGCCAAGTGCTCTGTGGCGCCAAACTGCAGGCTCTGTACAGCTGCAGGGAGGCCCGCTGGGCACAGAGCGGGTGGAAAGGCCTGTGGCGCACCTGCGCAGCAGAAGAGGAGAAGGAGGGCCGAGGCTGCGCTTTGACTGACTCTCGGCCTAGGAATGGAGTGGAGGGAATGGATTGCGCATAATGGGTCTCTACCATTTCCTCCAGGGCAATATCAACCACTCTGCCATAGCTCAGGATGTCTTGCTCCAGAGCATGACAGAGTGGTCGATTCACGTGGCTGTGGTCGCCGAGCCGTATTTCGTCCCACCCAGAGACAACTGGGTTGGAGACCTTGACTGTTTGGTGGCCATCATTGGCGGGGCTCTTGTCAGCCCGTTCCGAGGTCACGGCTGGGTGGCCGCCCTCGCGGACGGCGTTGGCATAGTTGGTGTTTATTTTTCGCCCAACAAGAGTCTCGCCGACTTCGAGAGTTTCCTTGTTGTGTTGGACGCCGTCGTAGGCCGACTCCACCCTCGCCCTGTGCTGGTACTAGGGGATCTCAACGCCAAGTATTCGGCGTGGGGTTCTCTGGTAACCGATGCTAGGGGTGAGGTGCTGGAAGAGTGGGCAATCAGCACTTGTCTGGTCGTCCTAAACCGGGGCTCGGCTGCAGAGTCTACAGGGGAGGACGCCATCAGCGTCCCAGGGGCTGGACCTGGACGAAAACCAGTTCGGCTTTCGGCATGGGCGCTCTACCATCCACGCGATATCGCAGGTGAGAGTCCTGGCGGAGGAGGCGGTGTCCCGGGGCGTGGTGATGTTGGCAGTGTCTTTGGACATTTCCAACGCCTTCAACACCCTGCCCTGGAGTTGTGTTCGGGAGGCACTGCGGTATCATCGAGTGCCTTCCTAGCTCCACCGCATCGTCAGGGCTTATTTGTCGGAGAGGTGTGTCACCACACGTGGGACGTGATAGCGTCGAAAACCAGCACTGCATGTCGTGTGGTGTTCCACAGGCCGCACACACATCAGGACTCGAGGTGGTGGCGCGTAGTGTTCCACGCGAGCCCCTATTAGACGTTGCAGGGGGAGTCTAACACCTCACTCCTCCCCCAACCCGAGATCCAGGCCCGCAGAGGCGGGCCGGCACTAGTTGGGGGTTGCGGAAGTATCATTGTTCCCGTGATCCCCAGCCTAGGTGTGAGATGGAACACCGGGGTGGTTTTTAGTCAGTACGAGTCTAACAGACCCCTCCGCCCTCCCCAGGGTGGAGGCCATCCAATGAGGATTACCAACCCGGAACAAAAAAAAAAAATGTTGGTCAACCACGGGTTGACCATCTTAACATACCTACCGAGATTCCTCCGTGCCTCAGCAAGTACGTTACGCTGTTGGTCCCGGTTGTCATTTGTAGATTGTTGATAGTCTAAAATCACATACAAATAATTGTACTCCTTTAGATTTGTATATTGTAATCTCTAGAATTCCTGACCTCAATAAATTACATGTTCATGGTGGCCCCAGAAAACGTTTTGGGAAAACTTTCAGTGTGCGTTTATAAGGAGAGGAATTCTCTGCCGGAGTCATTGTTCCGTGGGAGTCTTTAAGTCAAGAATTAATCGGTTACTTACTAGACCAGCGTACTTCAATGTCGACTGCATCATCGCTTAACATTAGTCGAGATAGTGTATCGATAATAAAGTAAGTTTAGGAATAAAATGTACAAATTATTCCGAAAAGAAGCGGCTACGGTTTTTTCTACTTTCCAAGGTCCCTTTAAAAATCATTTAAATCGTATAGTATCGTGTCCAATTTATCACAAAATCCTCCTCCAATGTCCGCGATTGTATCTCGCTTCAGAACAAAATCATAGCGGTTATTCTTGATAGCCGGCTCTCTCGGGAAATTGTTGGAAGAGCCTACAAATTGTACCGAAGGCTTTACTGGCGTAAATCTGTGGATACATCTAAAACTATTATCTACTAGAGTACGGCCATATTGTAAGGTTAATTTTTCTTACTCACCAACTAATCCAATGGTAGTAAATGCATGAGACTAATAGGGATGGCTTCACATGAGATATTGATTAAAGTAAAGTCTTTCACTTGGTCCTCTCAACTGATTTTATCTTCTTACAAATACAATCTGTCACTGAATGTTCCCGATGAATATTAATAAATAAGCAGAACTAACATTAGAAGGGACACATTTACCCTCAATATTCAATACTGGAGATATGCTGTCTCAAACAGCATCGTTCAGCTTGTGCAGTCGTATTTATGCATCAACTACACCATGAGTACTGATCCGTATTCGGATCCTGCTGCATATGTCTTGGGATGCGATTTTCTCAAGTCATCAAAGAAAAAGTGTTTGCTAGTTGTATCCGGTATGCGTTTCGAAGCATCATAAAAAATGGGCCAGGAACCTTCACACTATAACCCACCAAAGTTTCATCAAAATTACTCCAGCCGTTTTGAAGCCTACAGTAAAAATACGTACATATATGCAACTATCGATTTATATAGAAACAAATGTAATTTTGATTAGATTTTCATTCGACAAAATTAATAATTTCGTATCTATGGCTTGTCGTAGCAAATCGTGCGTAGGCAAGTGGCAAGGAGCTACACAATATTTATGTAGCTGCTGCTACGTCGTAGTCACCTACGTGAGTCGTGTAGTCGTCACTGCTACTCGTTATCTCTAGCAGAAAAAGTATTCTATCTCAGTTCAGATTTTCGTGATAAATTGGACTTTTTTAAAGATTCTTTAAAAGTCCCCTTTAAAATAGTTTTATTTCCATAACATCAATATGCCGATGTTATTGTGCTGGTTGCCGAGTGTGGCCTCGAGGCCCAGAGCAGATAGGAAGTGTGCTGGCACAGACTGGAGAGTGTTGGCCTGAAACTTAGCAGAAGCAAAACTGAATAATTGTTTTGCGATTTTGGCGGTCTCTCCAGTTCCGTGCCCATAGCTCTCGCTGGAACGCCCATACCAATCTGCAACGACTTCCGGTACCTAGGGTCGCTTGTCTAAGGGGATGGTGAGGTAGACCTAGACGTAACGCAACGGATCAACTCAGGATGGATGAAATAGCGACAGGTCACTGGAACAACTTGCGACCCACGGATGCCCCTCAAGTTAAAGGAAAAAATCTACAAGTCCGTAATTAGACCTGTCATACTGTATGGATCAGAATGTTGGGCTGTGAAAAATATGGATGAAAGGAGATTGCATATAGCAGAGATGAGAATGTTGAGATAGATGTGCGGCGTAACGAGATTGGATAAAGTGAGAAATGAGTATACTAGAGGCAGTTTGAAAGTGGCGCCAGTGGCAGAAAAGTTGAAGGGAAACCGTTTGTCCCGGTATGGTCATGTGATAAGGAGGGATGAAACGCATGTTACTAAGAGAGTTATGAATATAAATGTGGATGGATGGAGAGGGAGAGGAAGGCTAAAGAAAAGATTGATGGACTGTGTGAGGAGTGAAATGAAAGAAAAGGGAGTCAGTAATAACGTGACAGGGGACAAGACGGTAAGGAAGAAGCAAACGTGTTGTGCCGACCCCAAGTAACATGAGATAAGGACAGGAAGATGATGAATAACTTTATGAAAATCATAAAAGTCATACGATTATTATGTTTGAATGCTTTTAATTTACAACACACTTCAACCGCTGCTGTAAAGATTTGAATAAAATTTAGAACACAGAAGAGCCTGAATTAAATCTTTAATCGTGATAGTATAATATATTCCCGTTTGACACAGGCAAAGTCACTGGCTAAAGCTAAGTTTTGTAATAATATTTGTCGAAATTTCTATATGATTTTACATCAAAACTAGCTTCTGGCAGCAGCTTCGCTCGCGTGAAAGGTATTTTCTTATCCCAAGCGATCATCATACCGGGTTGAAAAGTAGCCTATGTGCTATTCCTATCTTTGTGCCAAATTTTATCTAGATCTGTTCAGCCGTTTTAGCGTGAATGAGTAATAAACATACACGCATCCAAACTTTCGCATTTATTAAACATTAGTAAGAAGATGTTATATTAATAAAAAAGAACGATCTAAATATAAACAAACACTCACCGATGTACTCATAATTTGCTTATTTTAGAACAATTTCTAGGAAGAATTCTCTTTTATCACAAAAAAAACATATATTTAAGCCTTTTGCAGGAAAAATGATCTTTTTAAGCCTAAATTTGGTCTTCGCAAGAAATAGGCAATTTATTTTTCGCTTGTTCTTGTCGTTTCGCTTAGCGTTTATCAATTTATTTTTAAATTGACATAAATATTATCTTTTTTATGTTTCTTTGAAAAGATATCAATGTCTTTTGTTAGAAATAGTAATTTCTGTGAGAATAGGAGAAGCAATTGAATTTTACTTTCTTATTTAAATTGTTTTCCTGGAGTTGGAACTGTAATTTTAGTATCGTTTGTGGGTAGGTATTTTATGTTACTCTTTTTATGGTATAGGAAATAAAAAAATAAGGGTTTTATTCTTTCTTTAGTCAGGTACTTCATAATAAGATTTACCTAGCAAAAACTGCATTTTACCACCGTGCAAATAGACTGGAAAATTTTGTGTTTTGTACTTAAGATTCACTCAATTGGAAATAACAGAAATGCTTTCAGGATACTTGCGTGTATGAACATTATGAACGTCAAGTAAGCCAAAGAAGTATGAAAGGATCGTAGCATGTGTCGTTGTATAGTTTCTACTTATTCCAATGGAAAAAATGCTTAAAATAAATGAACAGGCATTCAAGATCTTCAAAGCCATAAGTTTTTTGTTTATGTATCATAAATTGATACTCTAATTAATTGATAACTTTGCTAATTACACAGTCTTCAAAACTCGTAACTGCGCTTACCTGAAACCGGCTTCCTCAACGCGATAGCTATCCAAACTTCAACACTTTAACAAGTCTAGGCTGAAAGTGTTACTGATATTGTTGACCTTCAGATGAACCGTATATGTAAGTTATTTTAAACTCAGGAACATTGTTGTGTCTGCTAACTTTGGTCTCTATTGAAGTTGGTCTGGTCTTGTTATGTGCTATGACTTGTCCCTGGTGTAATTTAGGAACTGTTATATACTCGTAAGTTCTAAGTTTTTCGGTTGGTTTATAACTGGCTTTTGAGAGCCTTGTGCAAGATTTGAGATTTGCTTTTAGAGCAGTGGTGGACCAGTGGTATCGGCCGCGACTTATAAGTTGTAGGTCGTAGGTTCGAGCCCAGGCAGGCGCTTTACTTTGTGTAAATTATTTCATCACCACTGCTTTCAAAATGGTGAAGGAAAACATCGTGAGGAAACCGGCATGTCCAAAAACCAAAAATTCATAGACATGTGACATACACCAACCCACACTGGGCGTGGTGGATTACGGCCCATTCCGTCTTACAGAGAGGAGGTTTGTGTCCCAGCAGTGGACACTTTAATAGTGTAAGACAGCTTTTCCTTACCCAACCGGCTAACTCATGGGTAGCAAGTAGCTTGAGACAATTGCAGGGACTAACTCACATGAAGCTGACTGAAGTAAAACACATCTTAGTTTGGTCAACTAATTTAATTCTTCAAGCACACATTCCATCAATACAATATCTTGAGGTTAACAAAGTATGAACCACTCACTTTCTGAAGGGATATAGTTTACCCTCAATATTCAATGCTGGAGATATGATTCCTCAAACAGCATCGTTCTCTGTGTAGCTGTCCGTGAGCTTGCTGGATACCAGATGATGACAATTATGCTCGGAACCTTTTGCAAGAGGAGACTGCTGTAGCTTGAACAGCTAGTTGACCATTAGCTTTATTATGTATATATATGTAAAATTATACCTAAAGAGGCATTTGGAGCCCTGCCAAGGAGAAGAAAATTGCATGTTAAGATCAAACGCACATGTGTCATGAAAATGGGCATTCAGACAAATTCAAACTAATACTCACAGCGCCTACTAGATCATTGATTATTATAAGCTTTTCATCTTGACGCTAGCCAGCCTTGCCCCATATAACATCACGTATCTTTTGGATCCTTGCCTTTGAGGTTATTTTTGGACACCGTCCTCTCAACGCAAGTTCACTCGTAGTAAAGGCTCAAGTCCTCGCAAATACCGACCTTGAACTCTTTACTTTTAAGCCATAGGCCTTTTACTAAATTATCATTTTTTTTTGTAACCAATGTGAAAAGACTTTACAATTAATTATTATATGTATTGAATTTGTGTGTTTGTTGTATTAAATGATTTCACACAAATAAGATATATATTTTATTATTAACATTTTAAATAGTGTCAAACATACATCAACGCCATCTGGTGACATGATACTCAACTTGGGACACTTCAATATCGAACATGTGTCTGACGGATGACGCCAGATGTTGCTAATATATGCACTGGCAATTTTTACCCGTTACAATAGGCTGATGATGTGATGATGATGTATGATGTGCGAAATTTTGTACGTATTAAATGGTGTAAACGATCGCTTCGGTCAAATTGTACTGATTAGGTGTTTTTTCATTATTGTCACCAGACAGCGATAATTGTATCGGAAGATAAGAAGCAGCCAATGTCATTCTTCTATATTATTATGAATTTGAAAGTTTTCATGTTTGTGTTTCAATCACGCAAAGATGGCATTTCGAGTCAAATTAAGTATTAGGCCCGTATTCCGGCTGCATTGACTCAGGCTAATGCTCAACTCAAACTCAACATTGGTAGTTGTGATTGGTTTTGGTACATGATTTTTGAGCTTGACAATGTGTACTCAAAAGAGCAAGATCCCAGACGCCACAGACGTTACTGAATCTTTCTACACAAAATGTGTAGTTAGTATATAGATAGTTTTAGTATGTACAATTAACAGCCGAAGGCCAATTAAATACAAATAATATTCAACGCGAAATTAATAAACACAAGAGTGTCAGAGCTGGTCGCCACCTTGAGTGGGGTCCTAATCACAAGACTAAAATTTGATCACAGTTTCATTAAAACGTGTACCTAAATAATTAAAAGAAAAGTCCAAGTTAGCACGTATGCATATGGTCAAAGCACGTACTAACACTACTCAATTCCACTGATTTGTATTTGCAAATACAAAGCAGCATATAATGTTAAAATTTGAACCTTCAAGGAGTTATTTTATATAAATAATCCCTGCATCTTGTGGTACTGTAAAAGGCAAGATTGACAATCTCCGGTAGGCGGAGACGCAATTAAAAATAAGAAGAAAATGATTTTCTCTTGAATAAAAAATCCTGTTTATAAAAGGACGTCCCTAACACGTCTTTTAACCCCGATTCCGACCTAAGTAATTTCCTGCATTCGACTCAAACAAATTGACGGTTTTAGCTAGATAATTATTGGAACGAAGTTCCTTATCGCGCGTTGCGAAAGGGGGCTAGACGAAAAAAATTAAGATGAAAAGTTGTAACGACACTTTTTGCTATAGTTGTAAGCCGTGCGGCGTGCGCGAGTTTCGTGCGTGTTCTAACCTATACGCTGTTGTGTTTACGAAGTCGAGAGAGTATATATACACATATATATATATACTAAAGGAACTTCGTTCCATCCGGGTGTCCCTTGACACCTCTCAAGTTTTGAAATAAATCGGGGGCTATTTTCTGCAGAAAGCAGATGCGATGGTGCGGCAATATCATGAGAAGAACAGAACTGCACGTAGTGTTAGCGGGTAAGCCTACCTGAAGGCGAACGAGGCCGAGGACGATCTACTTTGACATGGTGACCGAGCCGATGGAAGTGGAAATAGTTTCTTGCATAAGGGCTAGTAATATAAATTTGCCTTAGGGGTTACAATTGAAAAATTAATAGATACTTCTTGTTTATGAAAATTTATTGGCATTGAAAATTGTTAACTAATAGCTATTTGTGCAACTGTTACGTTATGGAAGGTCTTTTAATACGAATGCCATTCGGTACAAGCGTAGCGCGTACTGAAATAGGTGGGCACGAGTTATTAAAATACCAATAACGTACAATTGCATCCAAGATTTTATCTACGAAGGAAGGAATAAAACACATATATAGACAAATATTGTTACGTGCCCTCCATATCACGAAATCTTCATAACATTTCTCATATACATGTCTTGATTATTTTTCTGGTAGTAAATTATTTGTAGCCGCACCTGCTCTATTTGTTATATCTGGTGGAGTATTTTCAATAACACTTGATGTTGAAGACATTTTTAATAAAATTTGGAATAAAATTTCACTCAGAATTTTTTTCCCACGTCCTCTTTTTTTTTAGTCTTTATTAGGTACTGGCTGTTGCCCGCGGCTTCGCTCCCGTTGACCACCCCACAGGACCCGTTTTCGGGATTAAAAAATAGCCTATGTCACTCAGGGATAATGTAGCTTTCTATTGGTGAAAGAATTTTTTAAATCGGTCCAGTAATTTCGGAGCCTATTCGGTACAAACAAAAAAAATCTTTCCTCTTTATAATATTAGTATATATATAGATAAGGCAAAGATCTTGTAGCCGCAACAGCCAAATAGTATACGATACTTTTGTTCTAAACTTGTTCCATTTTTAAAAACATCATTTACATTGTCTCGATTTTGAAGTAATATTATTGGTACAGTCAAGGGTCAAAAGTGCAGTCATACTCTCCCAAAACTCAAATGACTAGTTTTTGTCGAAGAAGTTTAATTAGCCACAACTGATTTAATATTTTGTATCGAAATTAAAGTATAGATTATTCCTACTAACCGCGAAAATTCTGCTGCCTACAAAAAAATTGCCATTTCTGTTTTGGTAGAGTGTGACTGCAATTTTGACCCTTATAGTATCTGGCTGTATGTTCAGAATGTCTTTGCTTGTGTTTTAGAATTTATGACGATTCGCATAATGCAACCCGATGTCGTTATGAGTATCATAATGAAACCGCTGTCAATTTTTTAATTCGAATAAAACGAAACCGAAGTAGATAAAAATACTTTTTACCTAAAGTGTAAGCTGTTTCACATCTCTGGTAAAATTAATAAATTGTACTATAAAATTTCATCACCATTATCATTTCAGCCGAAAGCCCTCCACTGCTGGACAAAGGCCTCTCACAAGCATAAGCCACACTGATCATTAGCCACACTGATCAGTCCTGTGCGTCTCGTGTCCACGGGATTCCCGCAATTTTAACCAAGTCGTTGTTCCACCTAGAGGATGGCCTTACAACGCAGCGTCATCCCGTTCGCGGTCGCCACTCTATAACTTTTTAGCCCCATCAACCATCCGTTCTGCGAGCAATGTGCTATGCTTACTGCCACTACAGTTTGGCGTTCTTCGGGCTATGTCGGTGACCCTGATTCTCTAGCTATTAAAATTTATTTGGTGGATAATCCTGAGACTATAATAAAAGCTCTCAGATTATTGTTTCATAACTGGTTATAAGTGTTTTTTTAAGGATAGTATTTAAACGAGCGAAAAAAAATTCAAATTAAAGGTGTAAAAAATACTGAATATGGCTTACTGAAATACTAAGTGGGCGACAAACAGTGGGCGAATACAAATGTTTAAAACAGCGACTTGAAAATATAAGTTTGTCGACAGGGCTCCTTTTTCTGTCTGCAGGGTCTAAAGTAACCTAACATGAAGGAGATGACGGGAGCTAAGTTCGCTCGCTTTGCTCGCTCACTTCAGCTCCCGTCATCCCCTTCGAACCTAACCTATCCGTGTCGGGGTGCCCTAAGTTCCCGAGCTCGCTTCGCTCGCTCTTGGACACGAATAAACCCGAACTCCCGCACTGCACAGTGATGTCGCCTCGATAGTTGTTCAGCTATTTTCAAAATAATAATATTCTAAAATAGAAAAAATAGAAACCCAAATACAATTAAAGTATGTAACAATATTATTACCGCATCTCACAAAAATCTCCTAAGAGGTATTACTCAAATCGGATAAATAGTTACTTACTTAGTATAATAGTCGCCCATTCAGTATATTTTTCCCTCGGTTAATAATTTCCCTTTTTTTAATAGTAAGATAGAATACTTTTTATTGTATACCATTCAAATTTGACTATTTCAAAATATCGGACGCCTTGGGTTCTAGACAAAGTAACATTATATCAGTGATAACAAGTGACAAAATGTGTAAGATTGAGATTTGCTTACGAAATACCACGTGATATTACATTTTGTCATTTCTATAACTGCTATCTCTTGGAAAACTTATTACTTTTTGTGTAGATACTAGAGCTCGAAGCCCTAAATGGTAATTGGATCAAACATCAAAGCAATTAGAGACACCTTTCAGCGCCGGAATCTAACATGCTGCTGATCATAACAGATGGAGAGAGACCGTTGACGAATTGAAACGGAGTCATGATTCTCAGCAGTGAAAGAACGATGAGGAAGAATAAGTCAAGATCCTAGTTACTTAGTGCGAATAAATCCTAAAAACAAAACAGCTACTTCGTATCTACATTGTACATATACAAGCATTTCCCTTCCACTTAGCAGTCAGTTAAATAGTACTTAATGGCGAGCTCTTTGCTACAATGTACAAGGTCAGGCTACTTCTGTACATTTATATAATGTACAGACTCGGCGATACACCGGCGGGGCTGCGAATGGGTGGATAACACGCGCAGCTACAGGGACGGATTTGGTGGAAAATTATATGCTCTGTTGCATCGTATACGATGGTCATTTTATGATGTTGTTCGTAAAATAAATTTACCATTTTTTTTGCTAAGTACACAGAACAGTGGTTGTACCCATACAGGCACATTACTTCGAGTAAATTATTAATTAAAAGCCAACCTCTTCTAGTTTAAAAAAATATGATCGACATGTATAGTGTAAGTACAAACTTACTTTCAGAAATAAAATTATTTATCATTTATAATTATAAAATTGACCATTGATAATAATAAATATAGAATTAACATAAGGAAACTTCATGATTGCCAACGCATAGTGATATTTTGAGATTATTCAAGGACAGTCGGTCAATGTGGCGACGCCTGGGGGAGGCCTAAGTTCAGTAGTGGACATCTTTCGGCTGAAATTATGATGATAAGTCTTAATTGTTTAGATGGGATTGTTTTGCTTTATTAGTAATTACATAAAGTTTACTGATCCTATATATTAGAACATGTAACAAAATCACGAGACATTGGTACATGTATCTAGATCCAGCCCAGTGGTTTTACAGCAACATGTTCGCTAATACCCACGGAGCGCAGTGTCGTATATCACACAACCGGCTTCACAGTAAGCCTTGCACGACTCAAACTAAAGGTATTCACCGGTATTAGTATAGAAATAATGCAGAGAATTAGTGGTAGTTGTACCCATTATAGTTTTATGAAACGTAAATGCTATTATCAAAGTATAATTTTGCAAATATTCTACTTTAATATTACAATAATATCAAGGCCTGTGTTTTTAGAGTACCAATTGCTCGGAATTAGGCTGGAAACTGCAGCAAAAACAGACATGAGAACTTAATTTATAATTCATGAAGATATTATAAATCTAATCTAATCTATAGGTCTTTTCATATTGTAAGTTTGTTTTTGTTTGTCCTGTAAGAGTCATATATATATATTTTACATATATTTTTATCGTAAAATCTTCTCGTACCTAATCTAGTTTTCATCCCAGTTTTTTGCCAAATTAAACCTCGCATTACCTATTCAGAATATTATTACAGATTATCACACATAGCCATTCACAATCTCATAGACAATCACACATAGCATTGCCACAAAGATGCAATAAGAAGCTTTGCGGTCTCAGCCAGAATGTAATACCGAGATAATTATAGAAAGGTTAGAATGCTACCACCACTATCACTCCGTGTGTTCTCTGCATAAAGCGATAAACGGGCTTAAATCACGAGCCTTTGTTCATTTGTTTTATTAACAGAGATTTCGAGTGGCTACTTTTGTCGGCTTCTACGGGTTGGGGGTCATAACACACTATCACTAACTGAACACCGGACGACCCAAACCTTACACACAATAAAAGTAGTATCGTGCCATGAGTGGCATAGGTTATTTCCTGAAACGAAAATTATTGCAAAATCAATTTAACAAATGCTCAAAAGCACTTTAGCTTCTGCTTTTAATGAATTAATTTTCAAATGATTACAATAGACGCGTCGATAATTTCATTCACAGAATTTGGGAAACAAACACATCAAACCAATACTGTCGGGCCTTCTGCTGCGTTGTAGGTGATATAAAAGGAGGATTTCGTAGGCCTGCTTCACGCAGGCAAGGATATTTTTAATGTCTCGCGCACACGACCACTTCCAAAGATAGTCGACCGAGTGGCGATTTCTCATCGGTCTAGTATGACCAACTTGTGGTTTCAGAAAAACGAGCAGGGTCCACCCTGACCTAAGGAAATGAGTAAGGGCCTGGACACATCACCACGGCGCGGCGCCGCCACCGTAAAACGGAAGGACGCGCGGCGCGGCAACGTGCCGTATACGGTGCGCCGCGCTCAAGGCGCTCTCCCTCGGCAGTTGATCTTTCGCTGTCGCTAAGTTCGCAAGAGTTAGTAAAAAAAAATGGCTGAATATATCAATGTTTACTTGTTTATACGTCATTCGCGGTCCAAATCTAGCACAAAAAAAGCATATTTGACACATAGCATATTAAATAGATGGTTGCGGCGCAGCGCACCGTGCACGGCATGACAGCACCGTGCTGCGGCACGACTACGCCGCGCCGCTCGCCGTGCCGTTTTACGGTAGCGGTGCCGCGCCGTTGTGTTGTGTCGTGTCCACGCCGTACGATGGAGATTCTCGCCAGATGGAGGACATGATATGTTGTTATCAAACGCTAAACGCTAGTCTATTGTTTTATAATTAAATTATTTATGTATTTTATTAGTTATGTAGTTTATTAATAATCCGACTTTAATTAATGTTCATATTTTTTTTTAATTTTGTTCTACCACTGTTGTGTCCTTTTTAACCCAAATGCTGACTGGTAGAGAATTCCTTGCTGCATTTATTCCGCCTATGTATCACCATTGTACATGAAGTTAAAAAAACAAACCGACTTCCAGAACAAAAAACTACAAAGTAAAAGTAACTTTCTTTTCCGAAGTCGGTGTCGAAAAACGGAAAACAATGAGTACAAAAGACACTGGCTTCGGAAAAGAAAGTTATTTTTTTCTTTGTAGTTTTGGTAGGTACCTCTTATTAACACGATAATCATTTATAGCCAAAGTACATCTCATGACGATTCCAATAAGCCCAAACACGAGTAGGAAACATTGTTTTATTTCAGTGTTCCAGTGCCTACCTTCCGGCTTCATCATCAGATCACTTCGACGGTGCCATTTTCATCAATACCATTTATTTATAAGTATTTGTTTCATTATAGTCGGTTAACTATTCGATACATCTTATGCCCGTTACAAACTTAGCACTTAAGAGTTGAAGTGGCCATCTGTGGTCTTCTTCATCAGTTTCACTTCACCAAATGATATTTTCTATTGCATTGTTGATGAAAATATCAAAATCGCTATATGCACGCCTACAATATTTGAGGATTTACCTCGATTTCTCTAGGATCCCATCATCAGATCCTGACCTGATGACTATGGGACTAACTAGGAAGCACCCTTTCAAAAGAAGAAATCGGTCTAGGCGTCTTTGAGTAATCGGGGAACATACAAAAAAAAAACAATAACGATCTCGACGTATTGAGAACCTCTTCCTTTTTAACCGACTTCGCAAAAAGGAGGAGGTTATCACTTCGATTGTATTTTTTTATGTGTGTTACCTCAGAACTTTTTATTGGGTGAACCGATTTTGATGATTCTTTTTTTATTCGAAAGCTGGTGTTTGTCATGTGGTCACATTTAATTTTCATCAAAATTTGATGAAGAACTTCGGAGATATACATCAGAACTCTTCAATAAATGACGGCAAATCACTCGGGATAGCTGCAATCGCATGTATGTTTATTGTTTACACCATTTTATAACAACATAACATAACACTGGTACGCTTTAAAGGGATACGCAGGTGTGAACAGTTCACCCTGGTATTCCACCGGTTTTGTTTATTTAAGTTTCATGTAATTGGGTTAATCTATTCTGGCTTGACTTTCGGCGTTAGGCTAGGTACCTATCCTAGCCTATAGAACTGGTCCATTAAGTACTACAACTAAAAATTGAAAAATAAAAATCTTTTTTACAAAAATTACAACCGACTTCCAAACAAAAAAACTACAAAGTGAAAAATAACTTCAATTTCGGAAGTCGGTGTCAAAAAAGGAAGAAATGAAAACAGGAACACCGTCTTCCGAAATTGAAGTTATTTTTCACTTTGTAGTGTTTTTGTTTGGAAGTCGGTTGTAATTTTTTTTGAAGTCAGTAAATAAATAAATGATAAAACATTTTCTCATCTCCATAGTAACAACACGGTAACTCTCTGTTACGGTATTTTTATTCAAACAACCGTTGGTTTAGTCCTCTTAACAGTTTATTTACTTCCTTTCCAGAAGAGGCAAAGGGTTGTGTAAAATTCAAGTAGTACTGACGTGGGTTCAGTAGTTTTTCTGACCTCATTTTCGGTTGAGCAAATTTCTTTTCAGCGGTGTAGATATTATGATAAGATCAAGGGTCGGATTACATGATAGCAAGTAGGGATCCTTTTATTATCAAAACCCAATCTTGGTCAAGTACTATCAAGGTTTCGAAAGGACCTTGTACTTTGTGGCTGGCCACCGTTATTGAAGGGGGTTGATCCTTGGTAAAAGTAGATATAATTTAGGTTCAAAGGTAACCTGCGGCCGTAAGAAAATTTACTACGAATTTGGTGCATATTTATGGTTCTGTCCCGATTGTTATACGACTATAAAAGTGGTAATGTATAATCAGAAACCTACTATATCGGAACCATGCAGTAAGTATTGAAGGAAGTTAGGCAAAACTGAACGACACAAAAATCAACATTATGTGAGTTATGTTTAGGTCTTATTTAATAGGGTCGGAGTCTCTTGAAATCAACAGGACAAAAATGCAGACTCCGGTCTGATATTTACTGAGAAATTCCAAAAAGCCCTCTTTATGTAGCAGCGCTACGATACTTTCTTAAATACATAATACGTATCTTCTCGTCTTCTTCGGTACACTCTTGACAGAGTAGTCGTGGTCAGCATGTCGCAGTGAGACACTATGCCACCATGATGCGACGCCATCCCTCTCTATCGGCTGTGACTCGGGTGCACTCATGCGGTGGACCATTTACTGCAGACCTGATCATCACATAGGTGAGAGGTCACCCATGAACCATGCAAGAAACCATGCAGGAACCAGAGCGCGCGGCAGACCGCGCTCTCTTTCCTTCCACTTTCCCCTGGACCACAAGTCGCTTAAAAGAGTCGTTATTCCGTCGGGACGCGTGACCAAAGAACTAAATAATCTGAGCCTGGACTTTAGCCGATTTATGTATATAATCAAAATGCATACATCTTAGAATATACTGAGATAGGAGCATTTTGAACTTCGCATAATTCTGTTTACTTTCTTGTAATACTTCGCCCGGAAATCGAATCCATCCTCATGTTCACCAGTATCTAGCGTTTGCAACCACTGGCAGTCTGAAGTTTTTTTTAATGTGTAAAGAAATGCGATGAATCTGTTGTCAATATTAAACTTTTAATGCTGATATATACGATCGAAATATGGCTGAAAGGGAAGCCGACTTAATATAGTTGGAAAATTATTTTTTCTGTCATCTAATTTTTTTCGCTTACAACACGCGCAATCATAACTTAGGTTTAGAGGGGTTGCTATACTCGTAAATCAAAATGACGGCTCGCTAGGCCTCGGCTGTTTCACTCCGACCACAGACCACTGAAATGCCTCAGCAGTCACTGTTAGAGACAGCATAGACAAAAGAAAAAAAATCGTACATATCTATCATAGAAATCGTGAAAACTCTAACCACGGCTATGACAGCTTAAATTTGTGCTCAAATCAATTATTAGTAACGAGTTGTCACACCCGGCTCCACCTGCGTGGAATTACGCTCGTCGAGTAGGATATAATTTTAAGAAGTTGGAGATCACTTCTTAAAATTAAAAGCCTTTAAGTCCTTATTAATTGCCTTTGTGTTATTCTGATGTATTAGTTTATATTATTTAAAGTTTCATCAAAATCTGTACTGTCGTTTTTGCGTGAAAGAGTAACAAACACATATACACACTTTCACATGGCGTCAGCAGTCGTTGTCAGCGTGCCATTTCGTGTTCTATGACTCCGTCCAAAAAAATTTTGTGTTAAGGATCGGCCACACGCTCAATCTTGCATGCGCAAACAGTTTGTGCAAAAATTGGCGCAAAAAATGTATGGCGTCCACACAATAGCGACTTGTATGCTTGTTGCTTTTTTGTTTAACGTTACATTTGCGCATTAATTTCTTCACGTACATGCTTATTTGTAAAAATAGTTTTTTTTCAAATAAGATTGTGCATGTAGCCGAACCCTTATTTTAGATAAGGCAGATCTTTTAATGCTACATTCCGAGCAAATAATAATTCAGACCAAATCGTGACCAAAGAAGTGTTTAGTGAAAACCTGCGTCACAGATGAGGTTTTATCGTCATCTTTGCGTTAAACACGTTTTTTGCTGATGAATCGTTTTGGCGTCAGCTCATTTTGTTGACGCACGTTTTATAGAACGATGAATTTCGTATGACATTGAGGTACAGTTAGCCTACCTAATTTTTGGCCTGTTTTGTATGACCTTTAAATTGAAAGCAGAACTCCCAATAGTCAATATTTTTGGGTAAAATAGTTACTCATAATATATTCATGAGTCACTATTTTTCCCAAAAATATTTAATAACTTTTGCAATGTCAATTCTTAAATATCACAAAAAAACAGCTGTTCAGTGCCTACTTCCAGTTAATATTAATTCGCAAAACTGGTTAAAAATAGGTAAAATCTGATTATATTTTAGCGATTTCAGGTTTTACCACATTTGCTCATATTGATATATTGATTGGTTGGAGTACTTTCAACCCTAGAAACTTACCAATGAATTAGAAATCAACCTGTAGTAGACGCAAATATTTATTTATTTAAACTTCATGTACAATAGTGGTACATTGGCGGACTTAATGCCACAAGGCTTTCTCTAACATCTAACATCTACCTTTGGGTTAAATAGGACAACGTTGTGAAAGGTTACAAAACAATATCTAAAAATAACATCTTGTATATGAAAATATATTATACTTACATAATCTATTAGTAAATATCTATAAACAAATACCAATAACAAACGAGAAACCTATCAATAATTACTATGACTAGACTTCGGTCTTTACATGAAATATTGCCTTCAAACTTTTACCAGACAGACTCCTCCTTAAATTCAGCGTTTATCACTTCACAAAAATTTCAGATTATAAACAATTTACCGTCCCTAACAACATCATCCTTAACGCAAATAAAACAACGGGATAAAAAAGAGAAACCCACCTTTTGAAGTCCTGGTCTAATCTAAATTTAAATTATTCACTTTTTAAACATCATTGCTGTCCCGGGTACCGGGATAAGGATCCCCCGCTCTAATCCCGGTAATGTTTAATTAAAATATCAAGACAATTATATTTAAGGATATGAACCTTATTGTTACAATTTTAGCAGCTTTTATTAGGTTTTTGTGAGGTATAATTAAATTTATTGTTCCGTCCTTTTGGCACGTCTACAAGAAGGTAACTGTTAAATATTTATCGTAAAATTAAACCGATTTCCAAAACAAAACTCTACAAAGTGACTCTTATCGGCAGTCGGTGTCAAAAACAATTTTTTTTTTTTTTATTTTTTTTTATTGAAGGTTACATTCATATTAGGGCAATTACTGCTAGATATTGTGATCGATTTACCGGGGGCATTTATATGTATTTGTTTGTTGTACGTCTTGATTAACAGATTCAAAAATGTATCTATCTCATAAAATGTCATACCAAAAAGAGAGATAGATATATATTGGGAGCCGTCCTCCTATAAGCATGTTATCATAAACTCTAATCTGTGTCTGGCTGGTACTATGTTTTTTTTTTCTAAGCAGATCTGAAGAGGATGACCTACTGTCTAGAGACATCTCAGTGTTTTTGGTTTTTTGCACAAACGGTTTTGTAACCGATATACAGTTTTCATATCGATATCGAAAACGGTTTTCATATATCGATATCATTTAGTACAGTTTGCATAAATTAAAATGTTGTTTAGATGAGCAAACTAACAAAGAACGCGAAATAATACTTAGAAAGAAAAGTAGCGCAGGTTCCTATCGTTTGTGAAGTTTGCGTTTTGTTCGTAGTTCGTACGTTTCCGCATTGTTACGGTTTTAAGTTTTGACGTATTCGTTCTCGCACGCTAGTAAGGTTTTTATTAGATACAGTTTTTGTAATATCGGTTATTTTGATATAGATATCGATATGATATGATATCTAACACATATCCGATATAAGTTACGTTTTGATATATCGGACCAATCCCTACTACTGTCCAGTAAGTAAATTACATACTTACTTACTGGACAGTAGGAGATTTCAATTTTTGAAATCTCGCTTCTTACTGGACAGTTGTGAATAAGTCTCCAGTAGAGTTCACTTTCTGGATACTTTTTAGAGATTTTCAGCCAACATTACATACCATTTTTGAGAAAAGTTATTTTTCGCTTTGTAGTGTTTTTCAGATATTTTTTTTGTAACTTTCTATTTTATTTTCCTCTTTTTAGTTTTGGTACCTTAAATTACCTTTAAAATACGCATTATTATGGAGAACAGATAAGAAGAAAAAAAATACAAATGGAGAACATAAAAACTAGTCGTCAGATATTGATCAAATTTAAATGGGACCACAAGAGAAGCACCAGCTTTCAAATCAAAAGGTATCATCAAAATAAGTTCATAATTGGCAAAGTGATCGTAACATACATACAAAAACATACAGTTGAATTGAGAACCTCCTCATTTTTGAAGTTGGTTGAAAATAGGCCGAAAAAAAGGAATATTTGGTTGGCAAATTTTCAGCGTAGGTTTATTAATATTTCTCAGTTCAGTGTTTTAGAAAATCAGTGTTAGAGTTTACAGTTCTTAAGATTTATTTTAAACTATAGCATGTTAGGACATGGTCTACGTGTGCCAATTCATCCAAATACGTTCAGCCGTGACATGACGTTGAAAAGGTAGCAAGCAAACAAACATATAGTTACTTTCGCATATTTTATAATATTAAGTATGGATGGATGGATTCTTTTTGAACGTCAAGTGAAATTAAGTAAATAAAGAAATTCGGGATGGTCTTTTGTTCTAGCTAGACTTATAGAAAATTTGGACAAAACAACCGGTTTTACCCGAATGCCGAAGGAGTACCCTCCTTGTGTTTATCAGTCTATGTATGTTTGTTTACATACATTTGTTTATATATTTCCTATATGGCGTTCTATATATTTTTCCTATATATCGTCCAAACGCGTTGTCCGATTTTGATGATTTTTACGTCAATTGATTCGTCTTAACATTGCGAGTGTCACTGGCTACAATAAAAAATAAACTTTTTAAAGTGCATATGTTCTTTCTAAGATTATCTTGGACATCATAGGCAACCGTGAAGGAAAACATCGTGAGGAAACATGGACTTATATAGTTAATGTAAGTCTGAAATAGCCAAGTCAGAGGCCTGTGGGGTTCCCGGAGGCGGCTTAATTAACTCTGACACCAGAGTTGGTCACATCCTCACACCAAAAAAGATTGAAAAATGGAATGAGTGTTTTTTTCAATGAGCGATGGTATCGCAGAATAGGCAGGGTAGCACACTCGCGCCGTCTCAGCACTCTCTACTAAACTCGACATTAATGAATTTCACGTTATTTTTCGCTGACTCCTTGTGTACATAATATCGCAACAGATGTGCCAAAATGCCAATATCCTGCCATCTGCATCTACATTTTAATAACAGCGTTTTTTGATGTAAAAAAATAAGGTTTTTTTTTTCTTTTATAATGTTTTTGTAAAAAAAAGCGTTGAATTATTTCATAAAGCTAATAATTATAATTATTGCTGTTAGTTATCATGTTTTTTTATTTAATGTTCTTAAACAAAGAAAAACTACTAAAAACTCATCTCCCACAAAGGCCAGCCAACCAAAAGTAATCTCATAGGACTAGAGGAACTCCACAGAACCGTACCAAAAGAATAAAGTACACTCGACCGTACGTTTGATCTGCACCCTTGTTAGCCACCAAATTGTACTGAAGATGTGGACAAAGAATTAGAACTACTCTCACTGAGACATCAAAGAGTTTTGTCGTCTGTACTTTTGTGTGAACTCCAAAATGAATGAAAGGAGGCGATTACTTTCTTAGGACATTTAAAAGTTGGATTATGTGGTTAATTATTTTTTGGGCTAAAGGAACGAATAAGTAAGGCTTCGCTTTTGGTTTCTTCTCAATCAAAAAGTTATGGATGTCAGTGTAAAGTGAGTAAATACTCTTTTATTCACCTATTTAATAAAAATCTCAACTGATCTGATAAGCACATTCTTAATTCAATTTTTTTATAGATAATTTAAATTTTGAATCTGCCAAACGAGTTTTTTTTTTTGTAAATAATGCCCTTCGTCTTCATCTATAAAATTATTATTAGTATATTATCTTCTTTTAATAATAATTATGTTAAAAATAGGTTAAAATAGTATTAAACAGCTCTATTGGCCGGTTACTGATTTAATTATTTGAGATTAAGAACGTGTCAAACCATACTTTAGAATAGTGCCAAATTTTGACAGGTTTTTAGACTAAAGTACAGTTTAAACTAAAGTACAGTTTATAAAATACTAAAATCGTTCTTAACTTCAAAAACAAAAACAAAAACCGGCCAAAAGTCTCTTCGTGAGTTTTTTCAAAATAAGTCATTGATTTGGTAAAATAATGTCTTCATACCAACTAAAGCATAGGGTAGTAGATGATTAAATTACCCTGTAAAGACCCGAAACATAAAAAAGTAATGAAATTTAGATGTACCATAAACATGTAAATAATCTTAACGTTGAAAGTAATTGAAAAAAGTACCTTAGGTACCTAAATATAAAAAAAAATCCAATCTTCAAGATTTCAAGTAACAATTTGCCTCTCCGACATAAATTCTAAATCGGGTTTGCAAATCAATTCAGATACGTTTATTTTTAGTCTACAAAAATAAGTATATTAAAAAGAAAAAGACATGTCTCTCATTTATTATGCTGTAAAAGTTGCTGTAGAAAACCTTACATAATTTAAACTGGTAAAAATATGTTTCTAGATGGATAATTTAAACACTTATTCGTGTGTGTCCTTTGAGTCAAAAAAATAATAATATAAATACTTATCACTACATACATACGAGTAATTTGTCCATAAGTTGTCCTATTGGTTTTGTATCTGTCAGAAAATCATATTTTTGTGTGCAACAAAGAACAAAAATAATGAATATTATCTTAAGAGCATGATTGGCATGCCTCTTACAAGACACCCTATCCTTTGTCTATCTTGTGCCGTAATGTAAACCAATCTAAATGGAACTTATTGTCTTCCAAAAATATCGGGCCCCATTATTTTGCACCAAATACTGTCTATTGTCAGATGCCATTGGTTCATTTGTCCCACGAATAGGGCTGACAAATAACTTTTATGGGACCTAGATAAAATTCTTTCAGCACACGCTACGGAACTGAACGTGAGCGAATTCGCGGAATTGTTAGAAGGCCTTAGCGTACACGACGCACGCTTCTCTAACGCATTCGAGTCAAAACACTTCCATTGCAGTGGCGCGTGACATTAGGTGTCCTTTCCGCAGGTAATTTCATTGCCATATATTTAAAGTAATTTAGACGTTAGCGTGACCATCTGTGGTCTTCTTCATCAGTTCCACTTCACCAAATGATACTTTCTGAGTGCAAATGAATGCATTATTGATGAAAATAACAAAATCGCTATTTGTATGCCAATAACATTTGAGCAGTTTCCTCGAATTCTAAAGGATCCGATATCATATTCTGATCTGATCACCATGAGACCACCTTGAAAGAATACCGAATAAGAAAATTCTTCTTTTGTTGGAAAAGACAAAAGAAGAATTTTCTTATTCGGTCCAGGTGTCTTTGAGTAATCGGGGAACATACATAAAAAAAAGAAATGATGCTGAAGAATTGAGAACATCCTCCTTTTTTTGAAGTCGTTTAAAAATGGTCACCCATCTACGCAAACATTGCTTAATCTTGAAGATGAAAATATTTAGCAACGAGGTTCTCAGGTACCCTGCAATATGTCTGTAGTAAATTACAGATATGTGTGTTTCTGACCCTTGCCAAAAGTTTTGAATATGTTCGTGAAGCTACGTAGGGTAGTAATAAATTGCTGTGGTCTTTGAGATGCCTTTCTTGTGTCATGTTTCTTGGTAATGATAAGGGTAGATGAACCTTCATTAAACTTCGTTTATAAGTTGGTTAAAAATTCACCATAGCATATGTAATGTTTTCTTAAAAGGCAATAAAAATATGACTAAATCGTAATATATTCTCAATATTGCACCTACCACTATTTGTCTCTGCATCATCCAAAGATCAAATGGTATAAAATGTCCGTCTAGCTCTGCACGTTTGTGTGCATGAAGTAGTACATAAATAAATGAATAAATTACTCGTACTTTTATTACCCGACTGCAAGGAAATTGTTGTTTTTCGCGCGTATCTAGTATGTATGTATGTATATTTTTTATCACCTCATATTTTTCAAACCACAAGATGAATTTATAAAATTATTAGATACGTTTTTACCGCCCAAGTGTTCTTAGATAAGTGAAGTTAATATAACGAATCATGGTAGATTTTGGGCGCCATATTGTGCTGGTACCATTTTTTTTCTTCTAAACCTATCGTGTGGGGTATCAAAATGAAGGGATTTAAGAGGTGATTACAAAAAAATATACCGCTTATATGTTTAAAAGCAATTCGAAAACAAAAATATGTGTAAAATGTTGTAAATAAAAAAATAAAAATCTCGACTGCTTAAAAAGCGAACTAAAAGCAGTAAACAAGAAAAAATCATGCTGTGCCGTGTGTGTGTGTCGGAGGATCAGGAGGTCAGCCAGATCGAAAAAGTTGTATCCTCCGACTGCACAGCATGATTTTTCTTGTTTACAGCTTTTATTTCGCTTCGTAAGCCGTCGGGTTTTTGATATTTAAATTAACTTTTTTTATTTGTAGTAAAGTTCTTGTTCTTAGAAGTTTTGTGATGTGAATATTGTTCAATAGCAACAGATTCAATTGCTCATCATCGCTTACCATCAGTTGAAATAGTGGTCATTCTCTTAGTCTTATGGAGCCAGAGAGAGATCAGTCATCTTTCCGAGGCATGGAGTTGAGAAATTTCGAATGGAAAAACCCAATAACACTTTACCCGACCTAGGAATCGAACCGGGAACTTCACGCTCAGCAGTCGCATTTTTGACCGCAAGACCAACGAGGCAGTCAAGTCAGGCAGACCAGAAACCACATATGTTACATTCAAACAATATTCTATAAGTGGCAACCCTACCATCGTCACAATGGCGTCATCAGTCTCCTGTCGGTAACGTGTTGTGTATTTTTCACTAAGCTAGGACCTTTTTTATCTTAATTTTTCCAACTGTCGAAGATAGGGTAGGATATATCGTCTTAAATGGCAATAGGAATGAGAGTTATGCGTGTGTTACTGTACACACAGTATAGTAAATGTTTCTCGTATATTCTGATTGAAGTACATAACCATAGTAAGTAGATATATGGGGTACTTAGATACTATTACTTAGATATAGGTTTCTGTTCTCTATAGACTCGAAATTCAAATATGTTATTCTCTCTCTCCAGCTGTGGGCGTATTATACAGGCTGATTATGTAATTTTATATTTGTTATACTACTTTTACAAAAACAATTTAAACTATGCTCGTACATAATTTATACTAGATATTAAGTTATATACAACAGAAAACTGATAATATAATTTAAGTAGGTAAATTCTTACGGCCATTACAATAAATCCACCTACATAAAAATCATTTATTCATTCATGAAACTGCGGTAGATATCTAATTACATATTTGATATCTGTAAAAGTGATCTGCTCCAAAATCTTCTAAAAATTTCCAAAAAATGGCAACCACTTTTCTGTCACTGACTCGGTAGTACCTACATAAATAACGCCAGCGACTTTTTCAAAATAAAACGTTCATTAAATTTAACTAAAAGCTTTGATCTATTGACGGCAAATAACAAACATGGAAAAAAAGATTTACTAGTAAGTTTTTTTTTTTATTTATTTATTTAATAAACTTTCAACAGCATTTGACCTGATATGAAAAGGCAAAAATCAACACTGGAAAATGTTTTAACAAAACATTGGACATTGGAACGCTAAAATCAGACATATATATGAAACTTTTCAGTTCTCTATATTCTATAACTAGCACTTCGCCCGTGACTTCGTACGCGTGATCCGTATTTTATCCTACAGAGGACTTTTTAGTTTCACCCCCTTAAAGATTGAATTTCCAATAATCCCTTCTTAGTGATTCCCTACTAATAAAAAGAAGGCACGTACAGGAAAATTATTCAAAAATCTTCAACACTCCCTAAATCGACATTTACTACTCCAGTTTTAAAAAACTAATAATGAAAACCACTATTTACTTCATCATATCAGCCGAAAGGCGTCCACTGCTGGACATAGGCTACTTAGGTTAGTATATAAGCCAAGTTTCAAATATATAAGCCCAACAAATTTGCAGAGTTTTGAGAATATATCACGATTTATTAACATTTTTATTGCCTTTCAAGAAAACATTATAGCTATGGTGAAGTTTTTTATGGGGAGAGAAGCTAGGGTAAGTTTTGGTGGGAATCGCTGTTGGTGAGAACAGCATTACCTATAAAGTGCCGACAATACCTTCTGCTGTACTCGCGGTGGAGTACCGTAACAAGCAGAGCCCTAGCCAGTCCGAGTCATCCACGTCCCCGTCGTTCTCCCTGGAACCTGCTGCAACTGCTCGCCGCGCGTCCACCACCCCGAGTTGCAGCTGAGCTAACGGATGCAGGGTGAAGGGCGAATATTCTGCGCCTTAAAACAGAATCGACTCACTAGGGAGGATACCCGGAAAAAAAACCGAGCAAATCCGTAGGCTCTAAAGCGGTGTGCGCTAGTGCGGATTGAGGCACAGTGGGGCTATCACTCGCTTGCCCGACAATAATAGATTCATGAAACTGAAACAGTAAAAAACCGGACCGATACCCTTCCGACGACTTTTGGCTTTAAAACACGGACACAAATTGCTTTTTGGAATGTAAGAACGCTTAGCGATGACAGCAGACTAGCCCAAGCAGAAGCAGTAATCCTAAATTACAACCTGCAAATACTCGGTCTACGCGAAGTGAGAAGAAACGGCTTACACAACAAAGTGAAAATAACTTTAATTTCGGAAGTCGGTGTTTCTGTTTTCGGTTTTTTAGTTTCTTGGTTTTTTGACCCCGACTGCCGAAATTGAAGTTTTTTTCACTTTGTAGTGTCTTTGTTTGGAAGTCGGTTGTAATTTTTGTAAAAAAAGTTTTTTAATTTTTTACTTTTTAGTTGTGGTACATAATGGACCACAACTAAAAAGAACAGAAATAAAAAGAAAGAATAGATTAACCCAATAACATGAAACTTAAATAAACAAAACCGGTGGAATGAAAGTATACCAGGGTGAACTGTTCCCACCTGCGTACCCCTTTAAAGCGTACCAGTGTGATGTTATGTTATGAAATGGTATAAACAATAAACAGATATGCGATTGCAGCTATCCCGAGTGATTTGCCGTCATTTATTGAATAGTTCTGATGTACATCTCCGAAGTTCTTCATCAAATCTTGATGAAAATTAAATTGGGACCACATGACAAACACCAGCTTTCGAATAAAAAAAGAATCATCAAAATCGGTTCACCCAATAGAAAGTTCTGAGGTAACACATATAAAAAAATATAAAAAATTCAATCGAATACGTTCCTCTTCCTTTTTGCGAAGTCGATTAAAAAGTATGTAATCTTTTAAACTGACGCCTATTAACGGAGCTTGAATAGTGCTCAGCAACTCGCTTGCCTAACAAAAAACCCATGACGCGCAGTTATAGAGTACCCCTTCACCTTCTCTCGATGTTAGCAGCCTCTTACACGACCCAAGAGTTCTCAAGCCCTGGCCTATTTTATTAGACGATACACCTCCTACTCAATTCACGACCTTATTTCAGAAAAAATAGATTTTGTTTCACAGTGGACTGTGAGTGAGTTTGTTAACTCTGAAAGTAAATAAGTGAAAAATGTCGAGTTGTTTAATTAGAGTAAAAATTAAGGCGTTTATATTTTAGTTGGTTTTGTTTGATGGTACTATCGTGTTCTTTCGTTTTTAATGTCTTTGCAGGACGATTTTGTGGGCCCTCCGGAGCAATTGGACGGATTCGCAACTGGTCAGATTCTCAGCTGGACAGATTAGCAACTGGACAGAACGTGTACAATCCATACCAAAATTGAAGTACAGTGAAACCTGGTTAAGTGAGGCATCAAGGGACATGCAATGTTGTTTCACTTATAGAGGTATTCCACTTACCGAGTGTCTCAGATATCCAGGTATAAATAAATATCTGTCTCATTATATCTCTCTCAGAAGGTTCCATTAATACAGGTCGGAATACGGGTTATTTCAGTTATAGAGGTGCGACTTTTAAATAAAATAACGTGTTATGTAAACATTTTAAGTGAGTTTAATCAACAAAAAAAAAAGGTTATTTTCTTCAATCATCGGTCCACTTACCGGAACGTTTTTGTTACGAAGTTGCTTGACCCATGTTAGCAAACACTGTTCAAGTTCAGGATATTCTGATAAACGTAACAGGGGTAATTCAGTGCCAAAGTGTTGGGACCTCAGCATGAGTTCCAGTTAAGGTGGTTTCTCACTTATCCAGGTCCCACTTAACCAAGTTTCACTGTAACTGATTTGGGAATATGTACATTATGAAAAAGTGGTCAAGATAGAAAATTGGACGATTTTCTCCGGAGGGCAAGGGCTGATTCTTTTCAAGATTCGATTTGAACAACTAGGCCCATCAAATTAGCATACCCTAGACATAATTATCTCACGATTTTTTTTATTTGATCTGAAATTAATATAGACCATCAAATACTATTAAATACAGACAACAATATAATAAAAGAAGGCAAACACCATGTACTCAAAACTTTAAGCGGAATAGACACTAGAATATGATTTAGGACGAAACCGAGAGCGCGAAATTTTATAAACAGGCATTTGGGAGTCTAGATATCATGAAAAAACGGCTAAATGTATATTTTCAAAATAAAATTATTTGCATTGTTGAACTACTAATCTATCCCTTTATGGTGGCCGTTTTGCAATTTTCCTTCTTCTTATGGTATTTATTCCCGCCCAAAGATGCGTTAAAATTTGTGTTGAAATATGAAACTTTCGACGCTCATAACTATCAAATATTTTTCTTTTTTGTTTCCATACAGGACTAGATAATGATGAGACAAATTGATATTTATTTTTTATTTTGAATGTACATCGTCAAACAGTGGAGTAGTCCCTAGACAACGTTTATATGGAAGAATTATTGACCAGTGTAACCTTAATAATAAATTACCTACCTTAATACAAATTCTATTGTCGTGTCTTTGTGTTATATAGACTTTCCTTGAATTAATACTTTTTAAATTTAATACTTATTTTTCATTGTTTATTAACTTATTTTTTTACGATTATACTCTGTCCAGTTGCTAATCTGTCCAGTTGCGAAACTATCCAGCTGAGAATCTGTCCAGTTGCGAATCTGTCCAGTTGCTCCGGAGGGCTTTCAACAACAAAATTGTTTATAATATAATGAGATTATATTGTATATTGACTGACCACATTACAGTCCACATTTTGCATACATACACAAGATCCAAAACGAAGCAGCTGGCACAGGAATCGGATGTGCCCGTCGTGGGTGGGCTCGGTCGGTCCCCAGAATTGGACCCCTTTTCGGCCGAAGCTACCAATACACCTGTGGCCGTCTTCGCCGTAGCATCTCGCCAGAACTCCACTATTTTCACTACCTTCTAAATCAAGTTCTGAATCTGATGTGTCACGTTCTTCACGGTCATCAGCCACTATTAAGGCAAGTAAGTTGACTGCACAGGCACTTTTAGCTGGAAGATCGCTGAAAATGGAATAGCAACTGCTGCTACGTGAACAGCAAGCCTTTCTACAGACTCCGCCATCTCCTGCTTACGTTCTGTTTGATAACGGCACCGCTTTTATTGGGACAAACTGTCAGTTATCTAACTGATTTTTTTGTGACGCTGTGGAATATTCTGTTGCCAATAATCAAACTGAATGGAGCTTTATTTCAGCTGCGTCGTGCTTTATGGGTGACTGTTGGGAGAGACTCCGTGAAGACAGCCTTTCAGGTTAATTAAAGAGTAAAAACCCCATAAGAAGAGCTGCTACACACGCTTCTAGTAGAAGCCAAAGCAACTGTTAATTCGAGGACTTTGACTTATGTTGCAGCTAATAATGAATATGAAAGTCTCAAACCTTTTCATATTCTAGTGGACAGCTCATCAAATCAGCAGCATCTCTCTGGACGATGACCAAACGTTTTGGGAACACTTTTATTGTGCGTACAGCTAAGGAGTGGATTTTTTTTTTTTTTTTTTTTTTTTTTATTATAGATAGGCTCGCGCTTGACCACTATCTCACCTGATGGTAAGCGATGATGTGGTCGACGGTGTTACACGCTTGCCTAGAAGTAACCTATTCACTCTTGACTTAATGGCCCCGAGGTTGTAGCTATCTGGAAACACAGACTCCGGCAGGGAATTCCACTCCTTAGCTGTACGCATAATGAAAGTATTTCCAAAACGTTTAGTGCGTATGGGTGGGATGTCCACCATGTATCGATGGCGCATTGCCGTACGTCTGGTGGATTTCCCTGCCGGAGTCTGTGTTTCCCGACAGCTACAATCTAGGGGTCTTTAAGTCAAGAGTAGGTTGGTAGTAGAGGTCATAGGTTTTTTCTGGGCAAGCGTGATTCACCGTCGACCACATCATCGCTTACCATCAGGTGAGATAGTGGTCAAGCGCGAGCCAATAGGATATTAAAAAAAAGGAGATTTTTCATTAAGAAAAGAGTGAAAAAGGCCCTTCGCCTCTCTGACTTTTTCTAGGAATTCCTAATGTCACTTTGTCTCAATTCTTTCTTCTCTATTGAATATAACATAAGGCATATAATTTGTCTTATGCCACTATATCCCGTTTACATATCTAACGGAGTGCGAAGAGTAAATAAGTGTATAACTTACCTTAACTACATTGTGCGACAGAAAGCCGCGTCAGGAATTACAATCACGTTTATGTGCATATTCAATAGAGCTAACGATACGTGCATAACAATTGGAGTTGTGTTTCTTGACAAATACAAATATAGGTAGGCGGTATATATACAAACACAGTAGGACAGCTTATGTACAAAGGCGAACTTATCCCATATAATTGGGTTCCCTTACAGCAAACCTCAGTGTCATAGAGATTTTTGATTAAATGAGGACTATTATACTCAAGTGCACAATAAAAATTAATATTTAAATTCTTACTAATTAAATAAACTAAACAAATACGTGTACAGCACACCATGCATAAACATAATACATACTATAATATGGTTTCTTTTAGGTGTCTAAGAAGCTAGGCAACTACTTCCTGGTCACAGAGGGTGACGGGACTGACGGGTTCCGCATTAATTCATGCGGGCCAATACCCGGCTGGGGCAGCGTGACTAAATATGCAAGCTCTCTAGCGCCTGGGCCAAAGATAGCTGCAGAACATCAAGTGGTTTTAGTCAGTAAGACTCTATCAGACCTTAGATTTCAACACTATAAAAAAGGCAAGAACTTCCTTCTCGAATATCGTTCAAATAACAGGAAAATGGCGAAACAATATACGTCAAGGTAAGACTCTGCCGTCAGTTAATTCTTGCATTTTGTACCGAAATAAAAGAAAAAGGTGAATAATCCTGTTTATAATGACTCTTCATTCGAGTAATGAGGAGAGAGCAAGAGGCATCGCATTCTTATATGTAATCTCTGTTGGCTATCGAATGAGCGAACTTAGAAGAAAAAGATTTGAAATTAATTTTATCTGCGCCAAAAAATCACAAAAATAAAATTCGGTTTCTGCTCTGACTAAACAAACTGAAAATTATAAAATTCTTTAGAATAAATTAGTCAGATCCTCCGTCAGAGTGAACTTAAATTATAAACCCACAACATTTAATTAATTAATTTTGATTTATGGAAATGCTTCAGGAGTAATTTTAAAGTAGGTATTGTGTTGTGGTGGCTGGCAACAATAGCTAGGAAAGTTGTTACAACTTTGGCTTTGAGGTTCAAATAATGTTGTGTTTCAAACGACCTCTGTGAGATTAATTTTGTATATCTCTGCCTTTTTTGGAATTTGGTTCTTGAATGATTTCCCTTTAATGTAATTTTTGTTGGTGGTTATTGGAACATGGAATACCTAGCAGAAGGCTAAGCAAATAAAAAGTACCTACGTACCTACTATTGGTAGGTATAATTTTTGAAATTCAGCTTCGAATGCATCAAACCTATGCCTAATCATATCGGCAGGCTTATTACGTAAGAAACAGCAGTCAGCAATTGGAAAGGTCAGAATTACCTACAGTTTAGGTAGGTCCTACATAATCGTTTGCTAATCGCTCGCTGTTTGTCAAATGCACTTATTTCCATAAAAACCGCCAAAACTAACACTTCTGTATTAAAGAGCAATTATTGCGCAAAAATCGCTATCGTTTTGCTCTTGCAAGATACGTAATAAGCCTGCGGGTAGACCTACATTGAATGGACTAACGCACAGATAGACTGGTTTATAACGTGTTATAATAATGTAAAAAAATAGTACGGTAACGGAAATTAAGTATCGACATATCACCCTAAGGTTAAATATCTTTTATAAAAAGAGAGAAGGATTATTTGTCTTTGTGACATTTAGATAGTTTCAACCTTAGTGCAGTTTTTACTAGGAATTGCAGTAAAAAATTGTAGGTAAACTTCTTCTTCTTCTTCTTCTACCTAGCGTTTATCCCGGTTGCTCATCCCGCCCAGCGCGGGAGAACCCAGGGTCCGCTTTCCTACACTTCCTTCTCCACTTTGCCCGGTCTTCGGCATCCCTCGCAACTAGCCCATTGGCGCGCATGTCATCCTGCGCGACATCAAGCCAGCGTTTCTTTGGCCGTCCTCTGCTCCTGGTGCCAGGTAGGGTCATGTCCAGGCATTTGTTTCCCACGTAGCTTGCCGGTCGTCGTAAGACGTGGCCGTACCAGCGGAGGCGACTTTCCTGCAGCTTGTCAGCAATGTCACGGACATGAAGGCTGCCGCGGATGTATGTATTCCGTACACGGTCTTTCCGCGTGACGCCACACATCCACCGCAGCATGTTCATCTCCGTGACATGCAACACCTGTCGGTGTCGCTCCAGCACCGGCCACGCCTCACTGCCGTACGTAAGGACAGGCCTTATGATGCTCTTATAAACCTGTCCCTTCAGCTTGACCGGCATTTTGGGGTCACAAATGACACCCGTCACCTCGCGCCATTTCGCCCAAGCCGCTGATACACGGGCCTTGATGTCGCGATCGATGTCCCCGGACGCATCAAGCACAGATCCGAGGTACTTGAAGTTGTCCATGCGCTCGACAGTGTCGTCGCCTATACGGAGAGACGTCAGATCTGTGCTGTTGCAGGCCATATACTCCGTCTTCGTTTAGCATCAGCCCGCCGTTCTCAAGCGCCTCCCTCCATGCGTGCACGCGTCTGGTGAGCCGTCCTTTGTCCCCATCTATCAGTGCGATATCATCAGCGTACATAAGCAGCCAAGGCTGCGGTAGTTTCTGTACGCTGGCTGACAGTTCGTCTAATATCACACTGAAGAGATAGGGGCTCAAGACGGAGCCCTGATGCACGCCTACGGTTATGGGGAAGGGGGTGGTATCACCAACAGCGGTCCTGACTATTGAATCGGAGTTGCGGTACATGTCACGTACGATTTCCACGTAGGTCTCTGGTACCAACTTCGACCGCAACGCCCACCAGATCATCTCCCTGGGAACACAGTCAAAGGCCTTCTGCAGGTCCAGGAATAGAAAATGCAGAGGCTTATTCTTTTCCCTGTGCTTCTCCATGAGGATCCTTAGGGCGAATATAGGGTCCATGGTACCGCGTCCTGGTTGGAAACCGTACTGGGAGTCCGACACTGTACACTCCTGTCGGATCCTGGTGTCAATAATGCGCTCGAAGAGCTTCATGGTGTGTGACATCACCTTTATACCGCGGTAATTACCGCAATCCTGAACGGACCCTTTACCCTTGTGGACCGGCGTTATTATACTAAGCCGCCACTGATCGGGCATTATTCGGTCGCTCAGGATTTTATTGTAAAGGTTAGTAAGAATGCACACACCACGAGCCCCCAGCGCTTTCCACGCTTCAATTGGCACCTCGTCCGGTCCGACAGCTTTCCGATTCTCCATGTGACGAAGAGATGCGAGGACCTCGTCAGGTGTAATCGGTGGCACGAGTCCATTGTTCGGGAGTTGTTCGGGAGGGTGCACTTCCCGGTGCTGAGTATTCAGCAAAACGTGGAAATAAGAGCGCCATCTCTCCTTCACCGCACGATCATCGTACAGGAGCTCGCCATTAGGGCCGTTGACGCTGCAGCAGCGAGTAATATCTTGCGCTGCTTTGGCCCTAGAGCGCGCCAGTTTATATATGAGCTTGTGCCCCTCAGGAGTGTCCAACTTAGCATATAATGGTTGCAAGTGGTCACGCCTGGCTCTGGCTACAGCTTTCTTGGCAGCTCTTTTCGCAGTCCTGTAAGATGCGCGATCTTCAGGAGATTTGGTCGCTTGCCACGTCTTGAAGAGCGCTTTCTTCTCCCGTAATGAACCCTGGACTGTGGCGTCCCACCACCAGGTCTCCTTGTCGATTTTGCGGCCCCCTTTCGCCACGCCGAGAACTTGCTTTGCCGTCTTTGTGATTGCTGTCTGAATCGTTTTCCAGCACTCTTGGACGGACTTGCCTGCTGTGTCGAGACTAATATCCCCAGCGGCAGAGTCAAACTCTGAGTATCTGGTTTGATCCAGCAGCCACCACTTGATTTGGCGGCGGCAACGTTCGGCGTGTCTGCGACGGGGTTTTACGCAGAGGTCCATGACAAGAAGTCGGTGTTGGGCAGTGAGACACTCACCGGGTATGACCTTACAGTTGGCCACGCGACTGATATGGCTTCTCCTGATCCCAGCAACGATACCCAACAGCGAAGCTTGTTTTTCTGGGGGACTTCAACGCCCATCATAAGGAGTGGCTGTTCCCGTACCAGAAAACCGACCATGCCGGGTTGGAGGCGCGCAAGTTTGCTTTAACGCTAGATCTTACCCAGCTGGTGAATGTGGCAACGCGGGTACCGGATGTAGACGGCCATACACCCAATTGTTTGGACCTTCTGCTGACAACTGATCCGGACAGTCATTCGGTGTCGGTCTCAGCCCCGCTGGGAACGTCTGACCACTGTCTAGTGAAATCCGTTTCGACTTGCTCTCCTCCAGATGAGAGCCCTAGAGGCACGAGGCGAGTATGGCGATACGAGTCAGCAGACTGGGACGAGATGCGGCACTTTTTTGCGTCTTATCCTTGGCGGCATGTGTGTTTCTCCTCGGGTGACCCCTCGAGCTGTGCGGACGCGGTTGCGGATGTGATTCGGCAGGGAATGGAATATTTCATTCCATTCTCCGACATTCCGCTCGGTCCCAAATCCCGACCTTGGTATAATGCTGAATGCGCCCTCGCTGAGGCCCGAAAAGAGTTTGCCTACCAAGCCTGGGTCGGGGCCCGCGACCGCAAAGTTAGAGCGCGTAGGGTTCGCGCGAAAAAAAGAGCCTTTAATTCTGCCGCCAAGTTCTGCAAGCGGGTTTTGCGTCGGGCACGTTTTGACCATATTGGACGTATTGGGGCCAAGCTAGCATCGCACCCTCCGGGTAGTAAACAGTTTTGGTCCCTGTCTAAAGCGGTCGAAACGAATTTCTGTCGGCCCACTTTACCTCCGATGCTGAAACCTGATGGGTCGCTGGCTCACTCTGCGAGAGACAAAGCAAATTTATTTGCATCCCTTTTTGCTGGCAATTCACGTCTGGACGCTGGCTCCAAGCAACCACCTACTGTACCTCACTGTGACTCTTCCATGCCGGAGATCGCTGTGCACGCTAAAGAGGTCCGGAGAGTATTGTGCAGTCTAGACGTGAACAAAGCCAGCGGGCCTGACGGCATCCCAGCGAGAGTGCTGAGGCAGTGTGCGCCAGAACTGTCTCCTGTGTTGACTCGTTTGTTCCGCCTCTCTCTTGTAAAAAGAACGGTACCGAAATCCTGGAAGCTTGCAAATGTGCAACCAGTGCCCAAAAAAGGCAACCGTGCAGACCCTGCCAATTACCGTCCGATCGCCATTACCTCCATTTTGTCCAAAGTTATGGAAAGGGTACTGAACAGTAAGTTGCTGACCTACCTTGAAGACAACAATCTCCTCAGTGACCGTCAATATGGCTTTCGCCGGGGACGGTCAACTGGCGATCTTCTTGTGTATGTCACGCACTGCTGGGGCGAAGCCATCGAGAGACACGGCGAAGCACTTGCTGTTTCGCTTGATATCTCGAAGGCCTTTGATAGGGTCTGGCACGCGAGTCTACTCAGTAAGCTTCCTGCTTATGGCATCCCCGCTGGTTTTTGTAGCTGGATATCAGACTTCCTCAATGAACGGTCGATCCGAGTGGTCATTGACGGCTGCTCCTCTGACTTCATGGCTATTGATGCCGGAGTACCTCAGGGGTCTGTTCTCTCTGCAACTCTTTTCCTGCTACACATCAATGACCTACTTCAGCCTGGTATTATTGGGTACGCAGATGACAGTACTGTTGCAGAGAGATACTTGTCCAGCGCAAGAACCAGCGTGGATGAAGTTCGTTCCTTGAGAGAGGCTATGGTGGAAAGGACAGATTTGACCTTAAGCCTTGTCTCCCAGTGGGGTGATGACAATCTGGTCTCCTTTAACGCCACCAAAACACAGGCGTGTCTTTTTACCGCAAAAAGGAGTATCTTCGATCAAACTCCTACTTTTCGGGGTGCGTCTGTTCCTGTGACTGATCGGCTCGAGCTCTTGGGCATGGAGTTGACATCCAGCCTCAACTTCGGCGCCTCCATTGAGTACAAAGCTCAAATTGCGGCCAAAAAGCTGGGCATCCTAAATAGAGTGAAGCGATACTTTACGCCTGGACAGCTTTTAACCCTTTACAAAGCGCAAGTCCGATCCTGCATGGAGTATTGCAGCCACCTTTGGGATGGCTCAGCTAAGTATCAGCTTGCCGCGCTTGACTCGGTGGAACGCAGAGCCAAGAGGCTCATTGGCGACGTTGAGCTGGCGGATGCCAAGCTACACAGCTTGGCTCATCGCCGCAAGGTTGCCTGCTTGTCGGTCTTTTACAGACTGTACTTCGGTGAGTGTGCTCAAGAACTCCACGACCTCATCCCACCAGCCCCCTTCTACCATCGGACATCTAGACGCACTGCAAGTTACCATCCTTACCTTGTTGCCATTCCACCAATACGCACCAAGCGCTTCCAATCATCCTTCATAATGCGCACAGCGAATGAGTGGAACTCACTACCTGCGTCTGTGTTTCCGAACGCATTCAACCCGAATCTCTTCAAAGTTAGAGTGAACAGGCTTCTTCTGGGTAAGCTCGCTCCATCGTCGACTCTGTCTCTGTCACCTTTGACCTAGACTAGAGTCAAGAGCAAACCCATCTTAAATAAAAAAAAAAAAAAGTAGATAGTCGATTTGAGTGGCGTTCCGACCGCTCCTGTAGGTAATCAGGTGCTCGGTTTTCTTTTTGAAGAACGTGTTCACCACGGCCAGGTCTGCTGCAGTGCAGGTTCTGAGAATCGTTTCCCCCTCTGCGTTTCTTCGGCCGTAACCATAGCCGCCGTGGACACGTTCATACTCCCCCTGCACCTCGCCCACATGACCGTTCAGGTCGCCACCCAAAACGACATCGTGGGACAACGGTATGCCGCGTAGTACATCTCCGAGCCGATCCCAAAACACCGTCTTATCCGCGTCGCTGCAACCGACCTGTGGGGCGTAGGCACTTATTAAGTGGGTCACGACCCCCTCAATAAGCAACCTTACCACCATAAGTCGGTCGCATATGCGTCTAACTTCCAGGACGCTATCGTGGAAATGCTCGGCGATCACCACTGCCACACCGTTCTCCCCACCAGATGAGCCTGTATAGATCAGCTTGTAGCCGTGCCCAATATTCCGGCTCCTGTTGGCCTTCCACCGTGTCTCCTGCAGGAATGCCACCGCCACTTTACGCCTGGCAAGTATTGCCGCAAGTTCTGCGGATCGTCCCGTAAGCGTGCCAATGTTCCAGTTTGCAAAGCGAATCTTCGTAGTTGGTGCTAACGTCTTTAGCCGGGCTCGCACGGGGCCCGGTAGCCCTCGCATACTTGTCGCAGGGTTAAGGCGATCTCCATGCGCGTCGTTATGCGGCGACGCCCTAGCCCTAAACGTATATTTCATTCTTTCTCTATCCATTTTTAAGTGGCTTTGTGCCAATTACCGGGGCGACTGCCGTCTGACCCCCGAACCCCTAGGACGAACCCCAGAGGAGTGGCATCGCCAGAGCCCTTTCCGTTGTCCAGCAGGTGCGCCACGTGCAGGCGAGGTTGGCTTGGGCTCCAAGATCTTAGCGGAGCCCCTTACACCCAAAAAATTGTAGGTAAACAATTAATTTAATTGACTTCGGTTTCGTGCAAATATGGTCTGAAAAACCTGCACTGGATTCTTTCTTTGACCCATAAAGCAACATTATTTAATCTGTTTAAAAAAAGGAAATAGTCCAGACTCAACAAAAAACATTCCCTTTGTTTTAAACAACGCTTGACAAATAATAACTGTTGGAGTTTTCTTTGATTCATTTTAAGTATATTTGCATAAGTGTTAAGTCCAATTGAGATATTTCAGAAATTCAGAAACACCTTCGTATTTTTTTTCTTGTAGCAAATCCCAATATTGTCTTCCAATATTGGGATTTCATTCAACTTTTTATCGCTTTTGAACATTACTTTTGTATTTAACCAAAAAGGAAGAGAATTGCTTTAAGTGTCTTTGTTCTTTCAAGTGATTATTTCCTGCCAAATAATCACTTGACGCATTTGTCTTTATAAGCACGCAATAGGTTTAATAGTCTTTATTTATTTTGCCTAGACTCTCGTGTGTTGGCTTCCAGTCTAACTGGAACCCAGTATTTTGATTGGAGTGACTGCATATCTAACTTGTACAATAGCTAGAAAAACGATACCTTTCTAAGTGCTGATTTAGCACAGATAATATAAATACGTTAAAGCAAGCAAAACGATGAATGGAACTACTATTTCCGATTGGTAATACATGCCTGATGCCAGTAAAAAACTTTCAGTTAAATGGTTAAACGCACCTTAATATTAAGAGGCCATTAAGCCATACCTTCTTTGTTACTTAAGATGTAAAGGTATAATGTGATCACAGATAAACTTTAAGGAACATCTTAAATTTAACTGTTATTTAAAAACACAGTTATTATTTTTCTCAAACATGCTTGGAAATTTAAGCATTATTTTGTCCAAAAACATGCGAGCAGCGGCCGGCAAAAGTTGTATGAAAATCCATATCTGTCGTGTTTAGCGGCCAAATAAATAACATAGTAAATTCATATCTGTCGTATAATTTAAAAATGGAACAATCTTTTACTCCGAAGCATGGCAACCAAGGAGGTAACTTATCAAAGGTTTTATTTAAATTTCGAACTGGATTTCATATAGAAAGCTGTATAAAGAAAAAAAATTAAACTTTTCTCAAACTTGCTTGGAAATTTGAGTATTATTTTGACAACCTTCTTCGAGATAAATCGAAATTGCTGTACTGGCCATAGATAGACATGCGAGCAGCGGCCGGCAAAAGTTGTATGAAAATCCAGATCTGTCGTGTTTAGCGGCCAAATAAATTACATAGTAAACTCATATCTGTCGTGTAATTTAAAAATGGAACGATCTTTTACTCCGAAGCATGGCAACCAAGTAGGTAACATATCAAAAGTTTTATTTAAATTTCGAACTTGCTTGCAAAAAAAAAACAAATGAACACGGCTCATTCCGAGCGAGAAAAAATAATGTTGTTCGTCATTGATTTTGAAAAGTAATCGTATTTGACAAAATGAGTTCTAAGTACTACTTAGTTTTAATTTCCGCGCATTATTTGAGAAAATTACTACACAAGCCTTGGCCACAACTAGGCAATGAAGGACTTACGTATATATGACTCGGCTTCGCCTCGGCCCACATTCACATGTTCATCCATCAATGCCTCTTTTGCTGGCCGCTGCAGTAATGTACTATTACATGAAAAACCGACTTTTCAATGTTCTCGCTTGATGATGATGACAAAACAAGATTCGGATGGATGACAAGTTTCGTTTACAAGGAACATACTGTATCGACTGCTTATTATTCAACGTTTTCAAAAGTTTAAGCATTACACTAACACCGACTACGCGACTTCAAAACTTGTCAGAAATAAACAATTTTAAACTTGATTTCGAATGTTTAAGTAATATGGCTTGTCTTGAAGTCAATATAATTTGTCAAAGTTGGTTCATTACTCGGTAGGGAGGCTGGGGGGAGAATCAATCACTTGAGCTTTTAATGGAGTTTTATTATAGACTTGAATAGCTTTGAGCGTGTGTATCAGCTGGGTGAAGAGCAATCTTCTTGATTATGCGGTTAGTTTATACTTATAAACTATCTAACTAACTTACCCAACAGACACCCACCTAACAACCACTAATAGACACATAACTGCGCTACCACGGGGAGATAGCGCAGTTATGTAGGACTCTAACCCACTAAAATTCCACGGTGTCCTCCTGTGCCGCTTATGGCGGGTACACGGGCACGCGTAAGCACTCACCGCGAACCCACCGCGGATGTCCGTCACCGGATCCTCCTCTTGGGAGTACCCCCCATCACCGGCGCACCAGAACACACTGTGCGCCGTGCCACCCCAGGGACCAAACCAGCACATGGGTGCCAGACGACCCCGTGTATTTGTGACGGGTCAAGGTCAATGGCCCCGCTACCTACCATTTTTCAGCCGCAGGGGATAGGGAGAGCGGCCAACGCTATTTATTTATTTAATAACAATTGCTTGCTGTACCATTAGTTTGCACCAAAGTGTACCTATACCGACACTCCTCCTTCCCTGCGGCCCCACCGCATCCGCCATCAGACGGTGGCGACCCTGTCCAGTCCGTGGAAAATAGAGAGAGCGGCGCACTGCAATACCGGCACTCTGCTCCCGCCGCGGCCTCCAACCCTCAGAGGCTGGCCGCGATGTCGTATGGGGTCTCCCAAACCCATACGACATCGCGGCCAGCCTCAGTTGCGATGTCGCCCAGGCAACCTACATGTTGGCCGCTACGTCGTCGGCTTCTCGGCAAAAGCCCTGACGAGCGGCCTCTCCTCGGGTTCCTCTCTGCTTCATGGCTGTGGGTGACCAAGCCACGGTTACTGAGCACCCCCGTCTGGACAGTGCGGGAACCAACCGGGGCAGGACAAAGTTGTACCTGTTTTTACCTTCCTCATACTAATCATTGTCTTCTCTAATAAGTACCTAATAAAAAACTTAAAGTAGGTTTTCTTTGCAGGTAGGTACCTACATAATTATTTGATTCTTTATATAATCAACAAGGCATTTGCATTTGATTCTTCGTAAAAAGTAATGGTATAAACAATTTTCAGGCATCGGTTCCTTTTAGAATAATAAATAAAACACCACTCTAAGACCTAGATCTAGGGCTCAAAACGCAGAAAATCTAATTAGAATAATAAGCAAAACTCGATGAAAATCAGTCGTCATTAAACCGTAGAGGCCAGTGTAGGTGCAGACACTTTTTCGGCCGTTATTTGCAACAATCAAATTATTCTAGGTTTGCTCTATTTGGACTTGGCCCGAATCACCCTCGACTTGCTATATTGTCACGTCATCCAGAATGTATTGAACTAATGTAACCTAATAAGCGTAAGTCGTGTCTCGTGCCTACTGGAGCCCCATATTATGTCTATAAGCATAACTTGATATAAATCAGTCGACATTAAACCGTAGAAGCCAGTGTAGGTGTAGACGCTTTCGGCCGTTACTTGCTGCAATCAATTAGTCCAGGTTCGCTCCAACCTGCCCCGAATCAACTTCGACTGGCCGTGTTGTCGTGTTGTCGCTATCGATCAGAACTGATTGATTCAGCGTTGCTCGAGTTGTGCCAACTTCACACAGGGACTGTTTGTTTGGGGACTGCAGTGCAGGCGGATTGGGATTTGAAGGTTTAATTCTGTATTTTTGGAATAATGATAAACACAATAATAAACACAACCGATGCCTCAATTTAAAAGGTAACTTTGTTCCTATATTCGCCGCTCGTGGCGCTACTTTCTTTTCCATATAGCCAAAAAAATAAAATTTTGGCAATGTACGAATTCATTTAATTTCCTCATGTATTAATTTAAAATGCCACACTGGTTAAACCGTTTGGCAATAACGGCAATCATTGATTCAGCGGTGCTCGAGTTGTGCTAACTTCACACACATGACTGTTGGTTTGGGGACTGCAGTTCGACGGATTAGGATTTCAAGGTTTAATCTTGTATTAGTGCATGTTACAATGGGAAATGTAGTCACTAAAAATTAGAACAGCTTTTGATCCATTGTTACAAAACATACTAAGTAATAGGTACACTTATACTGTAACTTTGTTAAATTGACATGGTTATTTGAAAAGTAGTCCCCAAATTAAGCAGCGCGCAGTCACAAGCGGTAATAATGCTCTTTTGGCTAAGTATTTTTTTATTATCTATAGGCTCACGCTTGACCACTATCTCACCTGATGGTAAGCGATGATGTGGTGTAACTAATAAACTAATCGTAATATTGATTATTGTTATTGTTTCTTTTGTTTTTTTTTTTTTTATAATCTATAGGGTTGCGTTTGACCACTATCTCGCCTGATGTTAAGCGATGACGTGATCTACGGTGAATCACGCTTGCCTAGAAGAAACCTATTCACACTTGAGTTAAAAACCCCGAGGTTGTAGCTATCGGGAAACACAGACTCCAGCAAGGAATTCCGAGCTGTTCGCATAATGAAAGTATTTCCAAAACGTTCGCGTGCGTATGGGTGAGATGTCCACCATGGCGCATCGCCGTACGTCTTGTTGTCCGATAATGAAACGGGCTAGGCGGAATTAGATAATTCAATTCCATCGCATACTCCAAGAAATGCAACCGACAAAAAAGAAGTTAATGCACGTGATTCACCCAGCATTGATCCGAACCGATAACATAAATATTTTTCTTTTTGCCTAGCTTTAAACCCATACTTGGGGTTGGCTCTACTTGTAATTTTTAAACCATAAACCCATACTTGGGGTTGGCTCTACTTGTAATTTTTAAACCATAAACCCATACTTGGGGTTGGCTCTACTTATTATTTTTAAACCATAAACCCATACTTGGGATTGGCTCTACTTGTAATTTTTAAACTATAAACCCATACTTGGGGTTGGCTCTACTTGTATTTTTTAAACTATAAACTCATACTTGGGATTGGCTCTACTTGTAATTTTTAAACCATAAACCAATACTTGGGATTGGCTCTACTTGTAATTTTAAAACCATAAACACATACTTGGGGTTGGCTCTACTTGTAATTTTTAAACCATAAACCCATACTTGGGGTTGGCTCTACTTGTAATTTTTAAACCATAAACCCATACTTGGGGTTGGCTGTACTTGTAATTTTTAAACCATAAACCCATACTTGGGATTGGCTCTACTTGTAATTTTTAAACTATAAACCCATACTTGGGGTTGGCTCTACTTGTATTTTTTAAACTATAAACCCATACTTGGGGTTGGCTCTACTTGTAATTTTTAAACCATAAACCCATACTTGGGGTTGGCTCTACTTATTATTTTTAAACCATAAACCCATACTTGGGATTGGCTCTACTTGTATTTTTAAACTATAAACCCATACTTGGGATTGGCTCTACTTGTAATTTTTAAACCATAAACCCATACTTGGGGTTGGCTCTACTTGTAATTTTTAAACCATAAACCCATACTGGGGGTTGGCTCTACTTGTAATTTTTAAACCATAAACCCAAACTTGGGGTTGGCTCTACTTGTAATTTTTAAACCATAACCCCATACTTGGGGTTGGCTCTACTTGTAATTTTTAAACCATAAACCCAAACTTGGGGTTGGCTCCACTTGTAATTTTTAAACCATTAACCCAAACTTGGGGTTGGCTCTACTTGTAATTTTTAAACCATAAACCCATACTTGGGGTTGGCTCTAGTTGTAATTTTTTAACCATAAACCCAAACTTGGGGTTGGCTCTACTTGTAATTTTTAAACCATAAACCCATACTTGGGGTTGGCTCTAGTTGTAATTTTTACACCATAAACCCATACTTGGGGTTGAATCTAGTTGTATTTTTTAAACCATAAACCCAAACTTGGGGTTGGCTCTACTTGTAATTTTTAAACCATAAACCCAAACTTGGGGTTGGCTCTACCTGTAATTTTTAAACCATAAACCCATACTTGGGGTTGGCTCTATTTGTAATTTTCAAACCATAAACCCATACTTGGGGTTGGCTCTACTTGTAATTTTTAAACCATAAACCCAAACTTGGGGTTGGCTCTACTTATAATTTTTAAACCATAAACCCATACTTGGGGTTGGCTCTACTTGTAATTTTTAAACCATAAACCCATACTTGGGGTTGGCTCTACTTGTAATTTTTAAACCATAAACCCATACTTGGGGTTGGCTCTACTTGTAATTTTTAAACCATAAACCCATACTTGGGGTTGGCTCTACTTGTAATTTTTAAACCATAAACCCATACTTGGGGTTGGCTCTAGTTGTAATTTTTCGCCAGATGTCTCTTTATTGTGTCGTCGAAGAATCTAAATTTATTGTTTAATTTTGTTGATCACGACAGACATCTTTATTTAGGTTAGAATAAGAGTTTCTCCTCGCTTTTGCGGTCCTGTATCGGTATCAGCTTTTTAGATCATGCAACACGAAGTGTCACACAACAACAAGGTGAATTTGTTTCAACGTGCGTTACATTTCATGATACTTTTCACCAATCATTACAAGCGGCACTCTTAAGAATTGCATTGCATTTAAAAATTGAGTTGCATTTGGGAATTCAGGTGCACTCGAGAATTCGCGTGCTTTCAATATTTCAAAGCTACATTTTTTTTTTTTTTTTTTTTTTTTTTTATTTGTGATGGGTTTGCTCTTGACTCTAGTCATTATTCCAGATATACATATTATGTAGGCTACAACGATTGCACCCGGGCCAAAACTGAAGGTAGCTACTCTATTGTAATAATAATGATTATAATACACGGCTTTACACGGTGTAAAAGATGGTAAAAAAAAAACAATATGGTACAATTCGAAACAAACATACATAAAGAATCATGATGCCGAATGTTTTCGTAATGATAATAAAACGAATCGAGTTAACAGCAAAGCATTTTGAACCAAGCGTAAGTTAAAAGAACATCCATAAATTAACATAACAAACTAATCTAACATACTGAACGGAGGAAATTCCCAAGTGGACCTCTATTCCCAAGTAAAAATCCTTTAACAACAAAGGTTATCCCGAAAAGAGAATGTTTATAATTCTGAAAAGGGCGGGAAAGCGGAACACGTGAAGTATTGTGAAGTATCATTTGTACTTCGCACCCTTTATGCTTTGACTCCTTGAAGATTCAATCCAAAGTCACACGAGATGAACTTGTGTGTGTCGGCAACATAAGTAGGTTAAGAGTTTTGGACGTTTTTGAAGGTTTTATGAAAGATGACTTTTTAGGTTACCGTACCCAAAGTGTCCAAACGGAGCCCTATTGCTTTCACTCACGTGTCTGTCAGTCTGTCCGTCGTCTGTCACAAAATTTTGTACCGAAGATTTTTTTAACTTCCCATTGATCTATGAACTTGAAATTTGGTGATAATTTTTATTATTACGTATATTTTACTAACAAATACCAATATATTGATAATGACTTTTTCTGTCATGTGTTGGATCAATTGGTTCTCTTCATGATGATTGAGCTAAGTGGAGCCAATCCATGCATCTTGTTCGTGAACGGGCGAACGAACACGAACAATTAATTACTGCCCTGTTTTTATTCCTTACTGTATTTTTGAATTATTGGTTTCACTCAAGACGGTTTTACTTGCACGTGTTTTTTTATAATCTATAGGCTCGCGTTTGACCACTATCTCGCCTGATGTTAAGCGATGACGTGATCTACTGTGAAGAACGCATGCCTAGAAGAAACCTATTCACTCTTGACTTAAAGACCCCAAGGTTGTAGCTATCAGGGAACAAAGACTCCGGAAGGGAATTCCACTCCTTAGCTGTGCGCACAATGAAAGTATTAGCAAAACGCTTTGTGCGTATGGGAGGGATGTCCACCATGTACTGATGGCGCATTGCCGTATGTCTTGTAGTCCGATGATGGAAAGGGCTAGGCGGAATCAAAATGTGCAGTGCCGTCGCACTCATCCCAGAGGTGAGAGCAGTATTCTATGCATGACCGAACTTGCGCTTTATACAAGTTTAGCAGCTGTTCAGGCGTGAAGGACCGTCTCACCTTAGCAAGAATCCCCAACTTTTTTGCAGCTAACTGAGCTTTCACCTTAATGAATGGACCGAAGTTGAGGGTCGTTGTTTACGTAGCACCGCGGTGTTACGTTGACGTTGAAGTTCGAGATGGTCCGTTAACGGCACGGTTACACCACGGAAAGATGGAGCCGGGTGGAATTGGCTCTTTTTAGCGGAAAAAAGACAAGCCTGGGTCTCGGCAGCATTGAAACTGACCAGATTGGCTTCACCCCATTCAGAGACCGCCTTTAAGGACAGGTTCAAGCATTCAACCATGGCCCTCGGAGAGACCAAATCTGAGGCCCAGTAGCCCGTGCACTGGACACGTATCTGTCAGCAACAGTGCTGTCGTCTGCGTACCCAAAGTTTTCGGGTTTGAGCAGATCATGAATGTGCAGCAAGAATAATGTTGCCGAGAGCACTGACCCCTGAGGGACTCCGGCGTTTTTCAAATCGTTCTCACATATATTTTATTTGCCAACAATAATGATGTAACCAATTTCAATTTCAATTTAAATTTAATTTTTTTTATTTTACATAGGGCTACAAGGGCACTTATAAAACGTCGACAAAAGGTGCACAGTTTGGGTTAGTCGTTTCCTATGGAGAAGAACCGGCAAGAAACTCCATGGTTACTCTTTAAAAAAAAATTTGTTTACAATATTTCCATGTTACAGCATTAGTACTTGGATATGGGGGGACAACGTAGGCCCGACAATAAGTCGTACGAGATTAAAAAACAAACATAAAAAATAATGTTAAACGAAATAAAAAGTTAACAAATGTTAACAATCATCTAGAAATCTAGAAAGCCTACAATGTTCACATATTCACAATCTGTAAAAGAATCTATACAAAGGTAAAATAAAAAAAAACAAATTTAATTTTTTTTTAAAACAACACTAAATTTAACATGTGAAAAAAAACTTGTAAGTAAAACTGATAAAAAAGAGTGTCAGTGGAGTTTCTTGCACATTCTTCTCCATAGAGACCTACTAAAATCAAAATCATTTATTTTTATTTTACAAAGTGCCCATCACTTATAAAACGTCAACAAAAGGTGCACGGTTCGGGTTAGTCGCTTCCTATAAAGAAGAACCGCCTACTGACTGGCTACTGACGCTTGTGAATGTTCAACAAGATTCATCTTCTGTTTGACAATTCAAAAGTACCTTTAATGCTGTAGTTGCGTTAATATGTTTTGATTTGATTTGATTGGAACAGTTATATTTTACAAAGATTAGATTTTCTACATTGTGTGGAAACCGGCATATCATAGAAACAAAAATTATAGCACACTCTGTCTCTTAAAGAGGAGGTCTGCCATGAGGCCGTTAGAAACTCATAACTCCTTGTTGGTCTAGTGGTCGATTCCCGGACCGGACAAGTGTTATTTGGTTTTCCCGTCTGGAATTTCTCAATAGCAATCAGGAGTCCGGAAATGTACTCAGTTGATGGTAATAGGCTCGTCCCCAATAGGGGACTAAACATTGTAATAACATGTGACTAAACATAACTAAACTATACTTGGCTTGCGCAAGTATGATCACGTTTCTGAATTTCGTACTAAGCTCAAATGGCGTCCTATTCGCCTTCGCCGGAATGCCCTTATACTTTCTTTGCTTTATAATGTGCTATTTAACTCTTTTACTCCTTTTTAGCAGTGGTGGCCCAGTGGTATCGGCCGCGACTTTCAAGTTGTAGGTCGTGGGTTCGAGCCCAGGCAGGCGCTTTACGAAAACGGTTTTCCTTCAAACATCGTGAGGAAACCGGCATGTCCTAGAACCAATACTTCGAAGACATGTGACATCCACCAACCCACACTGGGCCCGCATGGTGGATTACGGCCCATTCCCTCTCACAGAGAGGAGGCCTGTGTCTCAGCAGTGGGAACATTAATAGGCTGATGATGTGTGATGCGACTCCTTTTTATCTCAAGGAACGCTTTCAGTTTCTCTGTGACACCCATTCTAGGTCCTTGAGATCATCAGAAAATCTAAAATTAATTATCCGTATGCATTCCACTTCCTTCTTTGACAAATCTTTCACGATTCAAGCGGCTCGGTTGTAGAATGTATTACCTATTGAAGTAAGACGTGCTCAAACACTGCCAACGTTCAAGAAAATGGTGAAGGAGCATTACCTTTGACTATAATTTTTATTCTTCTCCTTTCTCTGTTATATATTTGATATGTATTAGTCTATTATAGAATATTGTATGTATTGTACTTTATTAAGTCTAAGTAATATTATTTTTGATGTTTTGTACACTGACAACCCTAAATTCTTCTCCTATCATTCAGTCCATCCAAAGATTGTCTGTAAGAGATTGCTTAGTGCGATGAGACCGTCCATTGTACACTTTTATATGTGGACGTTTGTCCTGTATGTTTTTTTGTGGTATACAATAAAGTATATAATAAATAAATAAATACATAAACCGCTATTTACCATCAGGTGAGATAGTGGTCAAGCGCAAGCCTACATACAATAATAAAAAGTAGAAAAACTGTCGAACTGTGGGTATACTGTTCTGCCCAACCCTTTGGGGAATGCAGGCGTGATGTTATATCTTGCTTATCCTTATGACATAACTTTGAAGTCTTTATTTTTTAAACAGTAATAAAAAAATCTAAATGCCAAAATAATTATCTTTTTCGTAACCGTACTCGGATACTTCACAAACGCCTGTACATTGTCCTGTTCGCGACTGCTTGACAGTGTACAGGAAATTATTTGTAACTTTGAAATATGGCTTGAAAGAATTTCGTTTGCCTTTCATATAAGACGAGGTGAAAAAAAGTAGTCTAATTTTTGGATAAAATGAGTGTAATTTGTCTCCAAAAGTGTTCGGATTTAGCTAAAAATGTGATAGTCGTTCCGAAAATAGACGAGATTTTTTGAAGTATATTTTACGGTTGAAGCACACTGAGACGGAGTCGAAGCGAATTTCTAAAAATAAACATAGTATATTGACACCTGTCTCCACAACGTAGCGCACACATTTTTCTCTTACGATAAAAAAACATGCGACTTAAAAAAAACGGGAGTAATCAATTCGACACGTATGTATGTAATATTGTTGGAATTGCACAATATTCACATTATGTTACTCTATGTGGGCTTGTAAACACGTGTGCCAAATTTCATTAGTTTTTAGCATTTCTCCGAAACTACTTATTTCTTTAACCATTAATGTACACATATGTATTATACATAGACAAAAAGAAGGAACAGAAAATAGGTACAAAGGTATGCTTATTTCTAACGAAATCTCTTCCAGCATACCTGCGAGAGGAGAGTTGCAAAAAAAGATATATAGACACCGTGTGTAGAGGGGAATAAAAAGAAAAATATATTAAACAATTCACAATAAAGAAGATTAATACTGTATAGATAATTAATATGTACTCTTATATACATGCATATCAATAAAATAAATATTACAATAATAAATACTAAATAATAATACATAAATTATATGCAACTAAGACGGAATGGAAAGATAGCTACTTAGCGGATCGTGACCATTCTTTTTTTATTGAATTAGGTATCTCTCAAATTAGGGAATAGTGCAAGTGTCATCAAAATTGGATCAGCAGTTTTCAAGATATGAAACATACAACCGAACTCCTTAGCTACAAACAGCACGAATGTGTAAATTGAGTAATTATGTGTATTTTGTCAATACTTTAGCTACCTTTCTATAGAACTTGCTCACTTTTTGTGTTAGTGTACTAAGACCAAATGAAAGTAATAAAACTTTTTCACAAAAAAATAAACCGACTTCAAAAGCACAAAATACTAAAAAGTGCAAAATTACTTTCGTTTCGGAAGTCGGTGTCGAAAAACGATAAAAAAAGTACCAAAGACACCGGTTTCCGAAACGAAAGTTATTTTGCACTTTTTAGTATTTTGCTTTTGTAGTCGGTTTAATTTTTGTGAAAAATTTTTAGTTTTACCCCATCAATTTAGACGTTTGGTGCGGCGACTGCTGCGGTGCCACAGCTGTGCGGGTGTTGTATGGAAAGAATCAATTTATTTAGTTGTTTGGTCTGCCTTTTTTTGTTAAACGCTTGAAGAGTTAAAATCACACCTACATATTTTTAAATTACTAGTATTTTAAATAAATGATTAATAGTATTTACTCATGTAGAATGGCGTAAAAAAACACGTTAAAAAAGACTAGGTATTAGACACCAAGTCACTTTTTGAGTCCAGAAAAAATCTTGTTCACATGTTTATAAGAGCTGCGCAGATAAGTTTCTTTTATGATACCTAAAATTGACAACCGAGAACTAGTTAGGTGTGATTATCCATGAGATAGCTTACTGGTTTCAAAACAACATGAGTTGAAGATATACTCGTATAATAACTATCAAAACGAAAAGAAGAAGAATGTCAGCCATTATTTTAATAACTTTTGGTGTTTTCCGCCAATATTGTCAGGGCATCAAAAATTACAACTTCACAATAAACTTAAGAAATTCATCCGTCTTTACTGCACTCCTACTAAAGATCAAATCAAATGAACTCCGCAACAAATACAGTTACAGAAGCATGTTGCACGTTACTATTAAGTTGCTGTAGCAGGTACAGCAACATAATTTCATTAGTACTACTTTCCTCTCAACAAAATGGTGGGATGCCTTGAATGAATTCCTCAAGAATTGGTGAATTGAAACATAACGCCGAGTGATGTAGAAGGATTGGGGGGCGGCCTTTGTCCAGGAATGGGACCATCCAAGCTAACAAAAAAAATGAAATGCCAAAATACTGGATCTCCTAATTTTGTAAGCCTTTCTAATAATCAATAATATGTCGAGTCAGTATCTTTTTTTTTTTTTTTTTTTTTTTTTTTTTTTTTTTTTTATACATAGGCTCGTGCTTGACCACTATCTCACCTGATGGTAAGCGATGATGTGGTCGACGGTGTTACACGCTTGCCTAGAAGTAACCCATTCACTCTTGACTTAAAGACCCCGAGGTTGTAGCTATCTGGAAACACAGACTCCGGCAGGGAATTCCACTCCTTAGCTGTACGCATAATGAAAGTATTTCCAAAACGTTTAGTGCGTATGGGTGGGATGTCCACCATGTACCGATGGCGCATTGCCGTACGTCTGGTAGTCCGATGATGAAACGGGCTGGGCGGAATTAGATTATGCAATTCCATCGCACACTCCCCGAAATGAAACCGATAAAAAACCGACAAGCTGGCAACTCGACGACGATGTTCAAGGCTTTGGAGCTTTGACTCGACCAATGCCTCATTGCCGATGAGCCTCTTGGCCCGTTTTTCGATCGACTCTAGTGCATCAAGCTGGTATTTGGCCGATCCGTCCCAGAGATGAGAACAGTATTCCATGCAAGATCGAACTTGCGCTTGATACAACTTAAGCAGCTGCTCTGGCGTGAAGTACCGTCTCACCTTCGCAAGGATCCCCAACTTTTTGGCAGCTAGTTGAGCCTTTGCTTCAATGTATGGGCCAAAATTTAGTGTCGATGTCAACGTTACGCCAAGAAGCTCAAGATGCTCAAGATTATTTCCGTCAAAAGCATCCTCTTAACAATTCAGATAGCTAAGTTTTTGACAAATCTGGTACTAATTTTCACACATGAATTAAGCCGCTTTCGCATACCAGTTGATGTCTTGTGCAAACGACAAACAGATTAACTATTCCAGACACACTTAGGTTGCTAGTTTGTTCAAACTAATTCTTCGTAGTTTTAAAGCAGGTTCCGTATGCCTTTATTTCCAAGAACGTATTAAGAGAGCGTTCTATACTATTTAATGAGACCAATTATATAAAGTTCGGAGCCGTGAAACACGGAGAGAGTTCAGACTTCATAATGCCGAGGCGATGGGGTTGCGGACGTTGTTAGAAAAAATGATTATTTTGAATAATTTTGTAGGTAATATGATTGTTGTTGTTTTTAACCCCCACGGAAAAATAAGGGTATTACAAGTTTGACGTGTGTACCTGTGTGTTTTTCTATCAGTCTGTGGCACGATAGCTCCTAAACGGATGAACAGATTTCGATATTGATTTAGGTTGCCTGTCTATTGACGCAGAGCGAGGCAGTGAAGCGGGGTGATGGAGTAATGCGGAGCAGAGTTGCGGACTGTATCGAACCATTGATGCGGAGCGAGGTAGTGCAGAGTGGAGTTACGGCATGTGCGGAGCTAGGCCGAGTTCATGCGACGAGTAATTTGAGCGGGCGGCGGCGGGAGATCAGTTCAGTATTTTGCCGCTTCCTCTCTCCTTCTCCCGCTTTTGTAAGAATTTTGAAACTAGTTCGCAAGTCCCTTCCATTCTGTGAAGTGTTTAAGTGTTCATAAATAAATGAAATGAAATTAATAAAAATTATAATATAAATTATATATAGGCTTATAGCCCGCAAATTGCTTTTGTCAATATTGGAACACCAACTTCGACGTCGACGACGCAAAGTTCGCTTGTTTCTAACAAACTCATTTGCAACTGGAATAAATAATCTATTGGCATATTTACTGAGCGATAGACTCCGTAATACACATAGAAGCCCGCAAGTAAAACAAAAGTGCAATAGTACATTATTGCAGCGGCCAGCAAAAGAGATCTTGAGCCGAAACACACATACAACCCGGGCGCAATAACTTGACACCTCATATTGAGTTTTTGTTGAGTTTTTGTTCTTGGTAACAAAAACTCAACAAAAATAGTTATAACAGCAAACGAATGACTCCGAAACTCAAGAAAGATTACGAGCATCGCTGTTACCGTTGCACGTAATCTTTCTTGTATTTAGTTTCGCAGTCATTCGTTTGCTGTTATCATTATTTTTGTTGAGTTTTTGTTGTCGTTACGTTACGAGCCAGGTGTCAAGTTATTGCGCCCGGGTTGTACGTAAGTCCATCAATTTAGCTTTCTATCTGAAAGCCAGTTCGAAATTTAAATAAAACCTTTGATACGTTACCTCCTTGGTTGCCATGTTTCGGATTAAAAGATCGTTCTATTTTTAAATTACATTACAGATATGAGTTTACTTTGTAATTTATTTGGCCGCTAAACCAGGACAGATAAGGATTTTCATACAACTTTTGCCGGCCGCTGCTCGCATGTATTTGGCCAGTGCAGCAATTTTGATTTATCTCGAAGAAGGTTGTCAAAAGAATGCTCTAATTTCCAAGCATGTTTGAGAAATAATATTTGTCCGGCACACGAAATCTTAGTCATGGGCTACGATAGCGTAGCAGGCATAGCGACACGCTGCTACGCCGTAGCAATCGCTTAGCGCGTAGAGTTTTCTAAATCATTTATAGGACTATTGTTTTCTTATGCCATAAGCAAGATCCCACTGCTGGGCCACAGGCCTCCTATCTGTGCAAATGGAATAGGCCGTATTTCACCGTGATATTTGTAGTCACTATGTTTTCCTACACCGTTTTAAAAGCAGTGATGAAATAAATTTCACAAAGCAAAGTTCCTGCCAGGGTCCGAAGTCTCGACGTACAACTCGTAAATCATGGCTGTTACTACTGGACTAAGACTGCTGTCCTAGTTTTGTCTCGATTTACCTTCAAATTTAATTAATAGTAGTTTATGATACTGTTGCATAATGAGGGGTTACTGCACATAACTAGGTTTTAATACCTAGTTATGTGCAGTTTCATACACTACTTTATCTACACTCATACATTTTGGGATTGAACTTACTTAATCTTATTTTTTGTATTTTCCATGCCATAAAGTCGTGATAATGCATCATATAATAATCTCGACTTTGCTGGTAAGAGATTATGAGTTATTTCCTTCGCCGCATATATTTGGCGGCGTCAATTGTTCTTCACATTCACTAATATCAGACATTTTAAGCAAGAATTTTAAAAAGTCATGAAATTCAGTACAACGAAACCTGCAAAACGTATGAATGGCGCCAAATCCCAGCACATCACCGCATTAAATTGCGGGAAAAAAATCGTACGGCAATAATACCGCATGAAATCCGTGTTTTGCAACAGAATCCACCGCATCGCAGCGCGAATATAATTCGCGCGAATATTTTGAGCTCCATGAACAGGTGGAAAGAGACAAAAGTTCGCGCAAATAAAAATGGCAGTGCGTAATATGCCTAAAGCGGGCATTGTTACAGACAAGTTAAAATTGGAATCATTTTTTTTTTATTAGGTATAAGAATGGCATTTCAAAAAATTTAAATAATTGATGGAATCTCCTTAGTGATTAACTTCTTGGATTTGTCCTGTATCATAATAGAAAAATAGTTATTTTATGATGCAGTTGCTTGAAAATCGAAGGAAAATGTTGAACTATAATGGTTTTTTTTTTTAATTTTACCTATCCACGAATATAAAGTACGTGTTTATGCAATATTTTTTGAATTCATAATTAGAACATTACGTTGTGAGTGTAGATAAAAATGTTTACTTACCTGATGGAAGTAATTCTGGCAGGGTTATGTGAGGAGTCTGGAGCGACGGTGCGGCAGAATAGAGGCAACTCTGTCCTGTCACTCAGGGTTGGTGATGTGGACCCGAATGATACCTGGCAAATGTAAAATTAAGTTATCAAGATTATATTATCAAGACATCATCATGGTCCCCTTGCTTCTATCCAAATAAATTTATTGACTCTGGTATTAATTTTGAGAAAAATAAAAGTTAAATACGTTTATTTGGCACAGAAGGGACACAACAGTATCTAAGGCAAACTAAGGACCAAAATAAAATAGTACATAAAACATGTGTGTTTAAAAAAAATACTATACTATTATTACTAATTTTTTTGTTTTTTTTTTTTTGCCGTGAGCGGCTGCACTTAATAGTCCTGTAATATGATCATGATCACACATGCTGCAAATTATTTTTATTATTATTTGTGGTTTGGATTGTGCATTGATTTCGATTGGCAGTCAGAGTCATGATCGTTAATATTTCAGAATACTATGGCGGTTCTAGTACTATCTTCTCCATGGAGATTTGTGATATTGAAAATTCTAAAATGTGTACATGGTTTCATAAAAATAAATGCGTTCTAGTTTAAGTTTATTACCAGATTTTAGCACCGCATAAATATTTATTATTTCTGGCTCAACTCTGGTGTCTACTGATAATAAAACCATTTGAATAATGATTAAAATACTAACAGTAAGTCTCGTCTGACCTGCAGCCTTGTTGCGTAATAAATACGGCAAGGCAAAGAGCAAAGAGTATGAAAAATCGACCAATCTCATAGACGGAAGTCCACATCGCGTCCTCATCTCGCATGTGATTGGTCGATTTTTCATACTCTTCGCCCTTTGCCTTGCCGAATTCATTACAGAATAAGGCTACTGAAATATTAAAAAAAATATTAGCAAATACTTTTGATGAAAGCTACCTAATTCTAAAATCTTTGATGAGCAAGCGTGTCTATACCACTTTTTATTAGAATATTAGTATGCATAGAGGTTGATATAATTAAAACAAATTAACTTTTAGAACCCACTTTGCCTCATGTTATCTATTAGGGAACCTTAAATACTGGCCAACCCACGCCTGAAAGGGTCATGTTATCACACTAGTGTAGGTACTCGTATGTGAATCGACTAACTAATAAAGCTGATATCATTGATAATCACTCTGTTATGATAATTACAATTAACATTAACTCATGTGTGAAATTAATTACAATGATTGATATTCCTATGGATAGGGTTGTCTCACATCCAGATTTTATCAGATATGCACAGCTCCGTCTTGGTTATTCGTCTCCAATTCATACCGGGAAAAACCAAGACCAACGAAGCAATGTGAATTAAATTGAATATTCAATTTAAATTGGAAACTTGGAATATTTAAGAAAAGGCTTAAGAGAATTTGTTACGGCTACACGCCAATCCTGGCAAAGAATCCTTATCCATGACATGTTCCTTTCCTAATTCAAATTTGCCGCGCTTCGCGCCCTGCCAACTGAACTGTCAAAAAAGAGAGAAAACAGTGGCGCCAACGAAAGTACGTTTTGAAGTGTGTGCAAAAAAAAGATGGCGAATATAGCTTCTTCCTAGCGCGCGCGCGAGTGTTTTTGTGTGTGATTCTAGTGAAGACCCTCGTGAAAAGGATAGATTAACACAGACTTTATCGCCGGCGAACATTTCTTCCTGCGGTGCGTGGTGAGTCCTTCTGATCATCCATTCTTTATCCTGGTGGTGGCCCGACGGTTCCCTCGCTCATTAAGCAAAGTCAAATTAACGTTGCGCGATGTCTACGTTGTAGAATCAGCCTTTCTTCGCGAGTATCCAACATACATGGTGCCTCCTGTGAGGATCAAGTCCTCATTTTTATTAATTACTTACAAGTCTAAATCAACAAGAGTTTACTTGTAGGTACATAATAATAATCGTCATATTCCTAGTTCAAACAATCAATGCTATTTTGTTACTTTCAAAACATCAAATAGCCAATATTGTTTACTTGCATAGTTTCAAAACTCATAAATTTGTAATTATAGTATAGTAATTCGTATCGTCGCTCGTGTTCGAACCACCATACCTACCCACCAGTCGTGGCGCGGTGACGCGGTCCACCCGAGCGAACGTTCGAGTACCATATCTACCTACATATTATCTAACCTAAGAACTAGTCCGCATAAAACTTCTAATGATCTAATCGGTTCCAACCCTATAGTTGTCCAAAATTCTAGTTTACCTTTTATAAGAAACAGGCTGATTTTGCAACTTAGTTGTCGAACAGTGGATTTAATTAATGTGTGCTCGATTCTAAGTTAGGTACAGATTTGTTAGGTTTTATTTACTAAATGAAGTACGTTCAACTGTTTTATTTTCTGATTACCATCATTAAAGCGTAATAATTGTGACCAAACTTAAACTTTAAATAAGCTGTAACTTCTGTAAAGATAGGATAAAATACATTATACCTACTTGTGTGTATTATTGCAGATAGTAGGTAGGTGACACAAATAGGGAGTCCAAGCATTCATAATTGTGTATACCTACTTACTTGCTAACAGTTAACAAATTATAATAGCTTACGCAACTTTGTATTTGGTTAGTTTCCGTTTCGTCTGATCTTATTGTCTGTTAATTGTTATTAATTAGATTCAATAATGACAGAGAAGATGGAAGCCGAATTGCAATCTCTAATTAAAAGGCGTGAATATGAATTTTCATGCATTCAAATATTGTTCGATTTGTCTAAAGTTGCTACCACTGATAAATCTAAACTATCGTCGTTTCGCACTAGATATAAATCGGTCGAAAAAATAAAAGAAAATTTCGTCGAGGTCAACGACCGTATAAATAAGTTTGAAATAACTTTGCGTCCGAAGTCCATTATTGATAATGCAACTTTACTAGCGTTTGACGAGTTGTATTTCTCCGTTGTCGAATTCGCGGATTCAATGTTATCGGGTGCGGGTAGCAGTTGTAATGATGTTGGTCCAGTGAAAGAGACTCAGAGTCCACACGTTAAATTACCTAAACTGGAAATTCCAAAGTTCGATGGAAGCATTGAAAACTGGCAAAGTTTTAAAGATAGTTATGTGGCTTTGATCCACCACAATGCTACGCTATCCGATGCGGAAAAGTTTCAATATCTAAACTCATGCTTATGCGGTTTCGCTGCAACAATAGCGAAGGGGTTACCTGTCACGGCCGCGAATTATAGTATTGTTTACGATGCTTTGCTCGATAGGTACGACAATAAGCGGGTTCTTGCTACCGCGTATGTTGACAAGTTGGTGACTGCTAATCAAATAAATAAACCATCACTCGATAATCTAACAAGCTTATTGAATACCTTATATGAAAATGTAAATGCGTTACGGTCGCTGTCGATTCACAACCTTGGTGAATTTTTATTGTTTTATATCGCTTCGCGTGCACTGGATAGCGAGACTCGCCAACGATTCGAGTTGCAGAATGTGAGCGAGATACCCACATTTGATGAGTTAATAAAATACTTGCAAGGTTACGTTAAAATATTAGAAGTGAGTCAAACCGGGTCTGTTTCTACTTCTAACCCGCCTAATAGACAAAATCGTAATAATAATAAGAATAATAATTCCATGACGCGAACAAGGACAACCTTAGTTGCATCCACGCCGCAAAACAATAAAATGTATCAAAACAAAGAAAAACCAATTTGCCCGTGTTGTCAATCTTCACATTCGATCTATCGATGTGCAAAATTCCAATCGTTACGTGTTCAGCCGCGTCGGCAATTAGTGTTTGAATTGAAACTTTGTTTTAATTGTTTGCGAGCGGGTCACGAGGCTAACAGTTGCTCTAGTAAAAATAGTTGTTCTCTTTGTGCTTCTAAACATAACACGTTGTTACATGTAGACCAGCCACCCCGTGATAATGATAAAGGGGAAGAAAATAATACTAATTCAAGCACGGCGCTCACGAGCGCTGCGACCGTGTCATGCGCGGGAAATTCAAACGTTTCGGGTACGAAAATATTAGGGTCCGCGGTAGTGCGCGTGCGTCATGCGGACGGCTCGCATCAGTGTGCGCGCGCCCTTATTGATAGCTGTTCGATGGATTCTTTTATAACGACTTCGTGTGCTCGACGACTCGGGCTACCTATCAAGAAATGCAAAATGAATGTTACCGGTTTAGGTCAAAGTTCGGTACTTGATATCAAGGGTGTTACCTTTGGCTCGATTAGGCCGCGTCAAAGTGATACTCCCACATTCGAATTGTCTTTTGTGGTGTTACCTAATATCACCACATCGATACCTTCATCCCCGTTACCTGCTGCGGTACACGGTCATTTTTCTCATCTGGATTTAGCGGATGACAAATTTTATCGATCGAGTTCGGTGGATCTTTTGTTAGGAGTTGAGTGTTTCGATCAAATCTACACCGGCGCTCGTTACTCACCAGGTCCGGGCCTCCCTTGCGCTCTCGAAAGTGTTTTTGGGTGGGTTATTAGCGGTCAGCTCTTGCACCACTCTGTGTCGCGGGCGGTATCCCAACCGGTAACGTCACTCCTTACTGCCACTTGTACGCTCGAGGACATCGTTAAGAGGTTCTGGGAGACTGAAGAACCGCCGCGTCCCGCCATCTCGATCCCTGAAGATGATATCTGTGAACAAAAATATAAAGAAGGTACTTACCGAACTCCTGAAGGTCGTTACGTTGTTCCACTCATGTTGAAGGATGATGCCCCGCCTCTTGGTGACTCTCGTCGTTGCAGCTTGAATCGGTTCCTAAATTTAGAAAAACGTCTCGATCGTGATTCCGATTTGAAATCTGAATATACAGAATTTATGCGTCAGTACGAAGACCTTGGTCATATGCAACCAGCAGTCGCTTCGTCTACTGATGCCAGGTATATTATACCACACCACTGTGTAGTTAGACCCGAAAGTTCTACTACACGTCTGCGCGTTGTCTTCGACGCCAGTAGCAAGACTTCTATCAATAAGTCTTTAAATGACATAGTTCATGTCGGACCCAAACTTCAAATCGACATTATCGATTTAGTCACCAAGTTTCGACTGCATACTATTGTCTTTACAGCGGACATTTGTAAAATGTACCGCCAAATTCTCGTTAAACCTGAAGACAGGTCCTACCAACACATCCTTTGGCGTGACCAACCGAACGCTCCACTCGTCGAATATGAGTTGGCCACTGTCACATATGGCATCAGTAGCTCACCCTACTTAGCCATCCGCACTCTGCGCCAGTTGGCCGACGACCACGGTTCGGAGTATGCATCTCGTGCCGCCGAAGTCCTTCGCGAAGATACGTTTATGGATGACATCACTACTGGCTGTTCTTCCTTGGAGGAAGCGAGACAATTAAAAAAAGATTTGACTTCTTTGTTGGCTCAAGGTCAATTCGAACTTCGAAAATGGAGTTCAAACAATTCCGAATTGTTAGTTGATATTCCTCCTGAGCATTGTCAAACTCCTAAGACCTTCGACGAAGGAAGTCAGGAATTTATCAAGATCCTAGGTATCCAGTGGGACCCCTCTTCTGACAACTTCTCGTATTCCTTTTCGGACAATTTTGACATAAAATTTACCAAAAGGTCAATACTCTCGATTACGGCGAGAATTTTCGATGCCCTTGGCTGGATTTCCCCATTGATTTTCTCTGCAAAGTTACTCTTGCAGGACATGTGGAAACTGAATTTAGATTGGGACGAACCCATTCCTCATGACTTAGCCAAGCGATGGCATATTATAGCTGCAAATCTACATGACATTCAACAAATCAAATTGCCGCGTAGTCTACTTCCCGCAAACACTAATCAAATTCATTTAGTCGGATTTTGTGACGGTTCTCTCAAAGGCTATGGTTGTTGTGTATATTTGTGCGCAGTGACGCCAAGTGCCACTGTCTCTCGACTGTTGATAGGTAAGTCCAAGGTGGCGCCCTTGAAGCCTACGACAGTGAACAGACTCGAGCTGTGTGCAGCAGTGTTACTATCTCGGGTTCTGAGCCATATGTATAATCTGCTCAAGTCCAAATTAGATATTGACCTAGTTCGAGCTTACTCAGACAGCACCACCACATTGGCTTGGTTGAACACGCCTCCACATTTGCTTAAAATGTTTGTTGCAAACCGGGTGGTTCAAGTAACTGATGAGGTCGACATTCAGTGCTGGGGTTATGTATCCACCAAGGATAATCCGGCGGACTGCTGTAGTCGCGGTATTAGTTGTGCTGAACTTATCGAGCATCCCCTCTGGTGGTCAGGTCCAGCATGGCTTTCAAAACCGCCATCGGAATGGCCATCTAAATTGCCTTCCTTGCCGGACACAGTCTTACCGGAAATGAAACCTTCCGTGGCGCAAACTCTTCTCACGGTTGCTCCGGAAGAAGACTTAATAGGTCAGCTCCTTAGCAAATGTTCCTTATTATCTAAATTGACAAGAGTGCTCGCGTGGGTATTGCGCTTTTCATCCAATATAAGACGTAAGAAAGAGAATCGAGTACTTTCTTCTCTTTCCGCTACTGAGCTAGACTCTTCTTTAATGTTGCTTGTAAAATATACACAAAGTAATTCCTTGAAAGATGAGCTCGAAAAGGTCGCTCAAAATCAAGTTTGCTCTAAACCTATTCAAAAACTGTCCCCATTCTTGGACAGTGCAGGTATGCTGCGAGTGGGGGGTCGAATTGATAACGCCATGCTATCCGTTTCTGCAGTACACCCTCTTCTCTTGTCTAAGGCTTGTGCCTTATCGCGCTTGATTGTAGAACATTTTCATGTCAAGTATCTACATTGTGGACCCAGAACTTTGCAGTCTTTGATCCAACGGAAATTCTGGATCATTGGTGGTCGTCTACTCATTCGTACAGTATGCTCTAAATGCGTACAATGCTTTAAAGTCAAACCGGTACCTTGTCAACCTGAAATGGGCAAACTACCTGCCGCCAGGTTACAACCTAGTCGTTGTTTTGACACCACCGGAATAGATTTAGGTGGTCCATTCATCCTAAAAGAGAGTCGTCGACGAAAGGCACACACCTTCAAGGCGTACGTATGCTTATTCGTGTGTCTTAGCACGAAAGCGGTGCACCTAGAAGTCGTTACAGAGCTAAGCTCAGCTGCTTTCTTGGCTGCTTTAGATAGAATGGTCTCGCGTCGTGGTATTTGTGAAACGATTATTAGCGATTGTGGTACTAACTTTGTAGGTGCGAATAGACAAATGAAAGATATCCTATTGGAATTGCGGTATCACTATCCTGAGATAGCGGATGGGCTCGCTGCCCGCGGCATCAAGTGGAAATTTAATCCACCGAGTGCACCTCACTTTGGAGGAATATTTGAAAGTGGCATCAAAGCTACCAAGTACCACCTCAAGCGAGTGGTTGGTACTCAAGTTCTGACGTATGAAGAAATGAGTACAGTTTTAACAAAAATCGAAGCCATTCTCAACTCGCGTCCACTTTGCGCGATTTCACCGGACCCTAATGAAACAGACGTATTAACGCCTGGGCATTTTCTTGCCAATGGTCCACTAGTGTCGTTACCCGAGTCCCCAATGGTCGATGTTAAAACACCGCGTTCTCGTTGGCAGTTACTTCAAAAGATAACACAAACCTTTTGGCGAATCTGGCAACGTGATTATTTACATACTCTCCAACAAAAGAACAAATGGTTCAAACGTGTTCCTAATCTCAAGGTTAATGATTTGGTTATTGTTATTGAACCTACTTTACCTACGTTGTGCTGGAGACTAGCTAAGATAGAGCAACTGCACCCCGGCCGCGATAACGTTGTCCGAGTAGTGACGCTTCGCTCTGCGAATGGGCATGTTTTTCGACGACCAGTAGTCAAGATTTGTCCTTTGCCTATTGATGCCTAAGCTATTATAGTTAAGACGTATGTAGGTATAAGGTAATCTAGACTTAAGCGATTTTATTTAGTATATCTAGAATAAATAGTTCTATTTTGTAATAGTTTCGAGCACATATTTTTTAAGTTTCTTCTGTGAAATCTTAGTATATTTCAAGTGGGGGGAATATGTTACGGCTACACGCCAATCCTGGCAAAGAATCCTTATCCATGACATGTTCCTTTCCTAATTCAAATTTGCCGCGCTTCGCGCCCTGCCAACTGAACTGTCAAAAAAGAGAGAAAACAGTGGCGCCAACGAAAGTACGTTTTGAAGTGTGTGCAAAAAAAAGATGGCGAATATAGCTTCTTCCTAGCGCGCGCGCGAGTGTTTTTGTGTGTGATTCTAGTGAAGACCCTCGTGAAAAGGATAGATTAACACAGACTTTATCGCCGGCGAACATTTCTTCCTGCGGTGCGTGGTGAGTCCTTCTGATCATCCATTCTTTATCCTGGTGGTGGCCCGACGGTTCCCTCGCTCATTAAGCAAAGTCAAATTAACGTTGCGCGATGTCTACGTTGTAGAATCAGCCTTTCTTCGCGAGTATCCAACAGAATTAAATAAACGCTTAATTCGTTCGCCAACCGGCATGGTTTATTTGTTATTAAGGCGTTTTCTAGTGGTCATATAAAATATTTTCTATCTCCATAGTTCTAAGATCTTATAATATTCTACCGTTATTATGTTAGACAATAACTAGTCTTTGTCATTAAGACCGCCTTTCATCGTTTGTGTGGCTAAGTAAATAATCTTGAATAATTTAGTATTACGTCGACAAAATGAGAGTTTTTCTTCGGCGTGACGACCCTACATCACAGTATTGCTAAAGCTAGATTGATACATAGTATTAACGTCATAATTGACCAAGAATTGTTATGATTAGGGATTAATTTGTGGCAGTAGACCATAAATTGTTTCGTTATAATTATTTTTATATTAATTTCTCATTGCTTAAGCTGACAGGATCTGATTAACGGAATTATTATAATTACAAAAGATTTTTTATGGTATTCTACGAGTACCAAGTAGCTTATGCTTATAACAAAAATAAAATGTGAAATCGATTGTACGAGCATAAAAAACAGGCCAAGTGCGAGTCGGAGTCGCGCACCGAGGGTTTTTTTTTATTATTTTTATTTTAGATAGGCTCGCGCTATATAGTGGTCAACTATCTCACTTGATATTAAGCGATGATGTGGTCAACGGTGTAACACACTTACCTAGAAGTAACCTATTCACTCTTGACTTAAGGGCCTACATACGCTTAAGTGCCGTAAAACGGCAACTTTCTAAAGCATACTCTTTAGTAACGGCTAGGTTAAAAGGTTTGAAAAAAAAAAATATTTATTACTGATTCATGTACATAATTTTGAACACAAGGTTTTTACGTATAACTAATAGATTTGCTTTAAAAAAATAATTAACAACACGATAATTTTCGTAACTTTTGGTAACTCCTCCAAAACGACTTGGATGTTTGATAATATTTTTACACAGAAAAATTGATGGCGGGTATTTCTTCATAACTAACATAGCATATGTAAATCAAATAATATTTTGCAAACAAAACTGTTCAAAAGGAGGTTCCATTTTGATATTTTGGCATCGAGCGGGCGCACGGCCAGTACTGCGTTGGCATTGGGTGTATATATCGCCTTGAAGACCCCGAGGTTGTAGCTATCTGGCAACCCAGACTCCGGCAGGGAATTCCACTCCTTAGCTGTAAAAACGTTTAGTGCGTATGGGTGGGAGGTCCACCATGCATCGATGGCGCATCGCCATACGTTTTATAGTCTGATGATGAAACGGGCTAGGCGGAATTAGATCATGCAATTCCATCGCACACTCCCCGAAATGCAACCGATAAAAACCGACAAGCTGGCAACTCCACGACGATGTTCAAGGCTCTGGAGCTTTCATTCGACCAGTGCCTCATTGCCAATGAGCCTCCTGGCCCGTTTTTCGATCAACTCTAGTGCATCAAGCTGGTATTTGGTAGATCCGTCCCAGAGAAGAGAACAGTATTCTATGCAAGATCGAACTTGCGCTTGATAAAACTTAAGCAGCTGTTCTGGCGTGAAGTACATTCTCACCTTCACAAGGATCCGCAACTTTTTGGCAGCCGGTTGAGCCTTAGCCTCAATGTATGGGCCCAAATTGAGTGTCGATGTCAACGTTACGCCAAGAAGCTCAAAATGGTCCGTTATCGGTACGGAAAGACGGATAGTTCCGTACAAACAAATACATTCACCAAAATATCTAGGTAAAAATACTGAAGTTCATAAACAATGAAAGCACCGAACATTGCTCTAACGAAAATATGTTTTTTTACTTTTCCAAGTACATTTTATAAGTTGATCGACTATTACTCGTTAACGTGTAAAGCTTACGAGTACTTAGCTGTGATAGCTTTTCTTTTAATTTCGTTTTATATATTAGTGTCGTGAATGTTTCAAATATCCATAAGCAACTATTTAGCTGGCAAACACTAGGCAAACACTTTAATTTTACGCGAACGGATCCCTGAATCTAAAAATAGTTTTACAGAACCGCAATGTTTTTAAATGGCCTATGCAAAGATCCCCTTTTAACCATGAGATAGACGAGAAAAATATTCATCCCCACTTTACGTGTACAGGAGGTAACTTAATTTTATTTTTCATTATTTTTTATCACTTTTTCGGTGTGATTAATATGCATAGCTAAGGCAAATTATAGCTTTCGAGTCTCTGAGCTAAGCTGCGTCGGACGGACAGACGTCAAGACAAGTCAAAACTATGAGGGTTTCTTGTTGACTACGAAACCCTAATAAAAACTATGATAGGTAGGCTATTGCAGCCAATTCTATTCCATCTAGCCTATATTTTTTCAATGCAGCGACTTCCCCTCGTCCTTTTCCAAACAATACTTTTTCTTGCTATATTAAGTCAGCCTCTAGCCTAATGATAAATTCTAGAAAACATCTTCAAGTAGCTTTGTGACCCAGTTTGAGACCAAACGTATTCTTATTTTTACGATTAATGGAGAAATATTCTATTACAAACTCAGTTAAATATCAAGAAACAACGACGACGACGATATCCTGAGTACAATACATCAATTCTGTGTGAATTTCCCATCCATTGTAACGTTTAATTGAACGGAATCACTTCTTCCCTCTATCCCTCTCGTAATACGATTACTAACAAAACAAACCTACTCAAAATTCAAATATTGGGTTTGTGATCTACACACCAATTCTTCTTGAACCACACCGAAAATTGCACTCTATTTTTACAGCACTCAAGTTGAAAATTGGTTGTAGTGAGTACAGGTCTCAGATGTTCTCTATTGACGGAACATCGAATTGTCTATCTAGGCTAGGTTCGTTTGTTAGAGTTGACGTCGATGCCGGTAACAGGTAAGTACCAGATTGAAGCGGATAGAACTAGTTCGAACTGGTTTAAAGTGGATACAGCGAGTTCGGGACTAATTTGAGGGTAGTTGTTGATTTTGATAACTGGGTTTGAATGGTGTTGATGTGGGTATTTTCGTGTCTTTTATACAAATTTACGGTGTTATAATATGGATAGATCTAGACAGTTTTTTTTAGAGCTGTCGAAAAACTGGTAACTTTGGTGAACATTATCTGGAATGTCTCAGTAGCAGTCAGAAGTCTAGATTTTACATGGGACTCAAAAATGTTTACCAAAATGTGGATGATAGGTAGTTAGTTACACAGTTGCCTAACAATTTGTGGAATGCAATTAAGAAAGTTATTAAACTACGCTATCCCATCCCGCTTGATGGAAAGCGGCTGTGCAATTTACTGACGAACACTCATATCTAATGTTTACAGGACCTTGGACCAGTATGTACTTAAAAAGGTTCTGAAAATAAAGTCGAAAGGATTAAATGTTACAAGTATCCATTCTTCCTATCATGTTTGGACTCCTTTGTTACTTTTTCTTTACAAACTAATTAAAAAAGTGCCCAACCCTTCACAAAACTATTTTTAAGAACAAGTCTTTTCGGGGTAAGTTTTTCTAAAGGGAAAAGTTTTCGGGTTTTGCCAAATTAAAGTCTGAATATAGGCCGTCCGGCAAAAGATGCTATAAGTTGGTACATGAGCTAATATTGCCAATTTACTGGAACATAAACTGACCAGAACAAGAAAATACAAGAGGGATATTCCTTTTTTAGGATTTTCTTGAGAAGGGTGACCGTATATGTCTCAAGGATTAGTTGAACGGGTCTCAGGGTTTCATTCCTTCGTCAGATTGGGCAATCGAGTAAGAATTACCTCTTACAAAGGAATGAGGTTTTTGTAACCTACATATACAGTTGTGTTTTGTTCTTTTTTGTTGACGCTTCGATTTATGCAGCGGTTGAGAAATCATAAGGTGCGAGATCACCGCGCGACTGCAACGCGAGACCGAGACGCGCGACTGTGCCTCGGTCACGCGTTACGGTCTCGTCGCGGTCTCGCGGTGAACTCGCACATATTTTTAAGGTAGGGATGACGCTATCAATACCTGAACTGGATATATATTTGTATGGCTAGATAGTTGTGTGTGTGATGATGAGTTGCACTGACATTCGTTGACCGGTAATTCATATTTGCCATACTAATCTGAGGTATCGCAAAATATTCGCAACAATATTAGAATTACGATAAAACCCGCACTCACAACACAAACAGTGGAGTTTGGCATATCGGAGACCTTACGCTACTCCATCGGCCTCTAGCAGCGAATTCATACGCGGTAGTCCCAATTAGAAAACAAAAAAGAAACTAAATCCAATCTTCGTAAATTCAATAATTTATAACTTTTTTTGTTAAATTTTTTTTTTCTATTCTTCTCAGCAAACCCTTTCATTTGATACCCATATCCTGACAGTGCACAAAAAATAACTAGTCCACCATCTTGGCGTCCGACATATTGGATTTAGAATGACGTCACTTATCTAACCATGCATTGTCATCCAAACTAAATGTGTATGCAAAATTTCATCTTAATCAGTGCAGGATTGTAGGAAAACTGCTTTAAAATTCAGGTTCCAGATTTGACTCGAATACGCTTACATACGCACATTGCAAGTTAATTAAAAGCTTGTAAAAATCGAAGTTTCCATCCCACACAGGACTACGGGTCTTGTATGGGACGGAAACTTCGACCTGTTTTCCTCAAAAATGTAGTGGAAACTGCAAAACGCCATGTTGTTGACATCACGTGTTATGTCTGTATGAGCAGTGAAAATTGGAGTTTCCTCTACACTCTGTGCAAGGAAACTGATTTTGTCCTGATCCAGACAGAAATTGCAAACTGTCGGACACATGCGACTGCGGATAGACTGCTTTGAGTCTGTACTTAGGTATTCATTGAACAGATGTTTGAGTAGTTACTTCTTTAATTTGTTAAAGCTTTCCTGATTCAGTTTGTAATCGAACTCCGGAACACAAAAAACACATAATAAATGGAAATGCGTACAGAAACCAGCATAGTGGTGGTAACTGCCTTCTTAAGATCATGTTTTGTTATAATTGGTATATAGTACGTTTATAATAGGGAACATTACTGCCAATTGCTCCCGCCAGATGGCGCTTGACGGAGTGGAGTAAACATAACAACTTGACGACTATTAATGTTTATGGTTACCGAACTTTATTTAGTGTTTTTAGGAATAATTAGCGTTCAAAAACCAAATAATAATATTGCTAGCTGTTGGTCAACAATGCATCAGGGTTATGTTTTTGGATGCAGAAATAAAACCGACCATATGACGCCAATATTCGCAAGCAATGAGAAATTACTGTTCGTCGCCGAAATTTTAATCAAGGCTGTGTCCTGACCGTTATAAAGCAGAAGATTTAAAAAAGAAGGATTTTGTTGATTAACATAATATCTGTAAGTTACACTAGACTTTCAATGTTCGCATTCGTATTCGTACCTTTCAACTAAATCGGTATTTTTTCTTTACTGATGCACCGCGCTCTCGAAGCCGGGTTTATAGCTGCAGTATGGTCTGATTTCCTCAATTCTTAGTTAGCTCAATTTTTCTTTAATTATTAGTTTTATATTTTGTATGCATATTCTGCGAAATTTTGTCGCTCGACTTTGACAGTTTTGTTTGTTTACTCTGATTCCTGTGGCGCCACCTGAGCTCAGCTTTGCGGATAGTTCCCTATTGCCATAAATATTGGTGATCGTAGGCAGGTTACCTTAGCAGTACCTGCCTTTTTTTGACACAATGCCTTTTTTTACTGGCCCCCGCATCACCAATACCATATATGCACAACCACAACATCGCCACCCAATTGAAAATTAGCAATTTCTTGTCAGAAACTAACCGAATGACGATCGTAACCTTACGGTCTAGTTGTGTAATATACTAAATCGCACTTTCTATCATGACCGAAGTAAGTCCATTTCTTCATACTCGAAAGCTTAAAATCATCTACTCGACAAATTAAAAACGCACAATAAATATAAATTAATAAAAATTAAAGGCACAGTGATGGAATGTGTGAATTCGTGTGTACATTATTGCGCAATTATTCCTCAGGTTTGCCCACGATGTTTTCCTTCATCGATATCAGCTATGTATGCTTGCTGTATTGCGAATTATGTTCCAGCTTGAACTCATCTCAGGATCTATGATCAATCTTCTTACCTGCACGATATTCCAGTAGGGAACGATCTTGGCGATGCTCTCAGTAACCTCGGAGCAGGCTGTTCCCAGCAACATCACCATGCGAGAATCTCGTTCGGTGTACAACGCGTGGAAGAAACGGTCCACGCCTACTCCTGGATCACACTGAAATAGAAACAGAGGTTCAGGAACATGATGCAAATTTAATGAAACTCGCCTGAAGAGTAGTATGGAAACAATTTTTTAGGAATTTTATCTGAAAATCAAGTTATGGAAATAATCCTATCATCCCAACAAGTGTAAGACTTAAGAGGAAATGCGGGCAGAGAGCTCCGACTGAATATCCTAAGTAAAAAGTCATAATTCGAGGCTTGGCTCTCGCCTATTTCCTCCTCCAGTATTGCACAAATTTAAAAAATAATCCATAAATTGGATAAAAAAGATATAATTATGTCGTGCTTCTATGTTTTCTTTTTTCATTTATATTTATCTAAATTGTACACTTAGGCCTCCGTTGACAGCGCAATGTTGAGCATTTTGTGAGGGTTTTGTGCTTCTAACGAGAATGTATCATCAAATATGTAAGTCATAATTCCATTATTGCACCAATTTAAAAGGTATTCCATAAACTGAAAAAGAAAGATATATACTATGCTCCTATGTTTTCCTTTTTAATTTAATTTTACATTATCTTTAGAAGCACTAGAATTTACAGAACCCTCAATATGCTCAAAATTGCGCTGTCATTTAGTGTTCAAATTTGACTACTTTAAATCAAAAACTGGCGAAGTGCGAGTTGGACTCGCGTACGAAGGGTTCTGTACCACTCTCGCAAAAAAAACACGTATAATGTATGGGAGCCCCACTTGTACCTATGTTTATTTTATTCTATTTTTAGTATTTATTGTAATAGCGGCAACAGAAATACATCGTCTGTGAAAACTTCAACTATCTAGCTATCACAGTTAATGTGATACAGCCTGATGACAGACGGACAGACGGACAGACAGACAGACAGACGGATTCCATTCCAAATCGTGACCACGGGGAAGACAACTTTTCATCGAATGTCATAATGAGCAAGCTCTGTGAATATGTGAATAAGCAAAATTATCACCTCTGTGGCACCGAAAAACCGCGTATAACCCAGACAGAGTCATTACACCTGCTCAAATTTACTGCATAGTGAGTTTTTGACGCTGGAGGCGTCATCGGGCCGCCAAACTATTACTGTGGTCGACGAGGTCACAGAGCCATGATCAAAATATTTCTCTCTCCTTAAAAGGAATAAATTTGAACTTGAGTACATAATGTTCCAACAGGATAATGCAACGGTGCTTACTGCACGAGCCGCAACCGCAACCAAAATTCTGAGGGCGGCATTACCCGGACTTCCACTAGCCAGTAAGACCGGCTAATTTAACTGTTCCAGACTTCTTTCTGTGAGTTTTTTTTGAGTCACAAGTCTATGTCAACAAATCTTTAGTCTCTTGAAGCCCTCAATGATTATATCCGCCGGAAGTTCTGGCAAGAGTGATGGCAAATGCCATAAACGGGCCAGATGGGCATCTACGGTACTTTCACAGTTATTATGTCTTGTGACTGGGACTGTAGCACCATAATTTTGTAATATTTTATTTTGTCTTTTGACAATTCAAAAGTGCCTGTAACTGGCCTACTTGAAATAAAGTGCTTTGACTTTGACTTTGACTTTGAGAATGTTTATCAATTCTGGCGACGCGACGGCCACTTAGCCGTATCATTTTCTCGACAGAATGGAAAATAAATGAAGGCACAAAATAATTATTATCCATTAGCTGAAACATAAAATTACAGTCAAAGAACATCGGGTGATAACTTTTGCGCCACCCTGAATTAATTTTGTATCGTGTCGGTAGTAGGATTCAGAAATTGAAAGCAAAATGGTCTTCCACTATTATTTGTATCTCCCCGTGGAAGTCGATCCCTCGATACCTCCGGTATGAAAGCTCTAGCTATTAGAACAGGAAGGCAGTGCAGTTTATGCCCACTTTATATCAATTTACACGTATTTTTTTTATAATTCGATAAAATAATAAAGTTGACCAAATTTTGTGGTCTACGTGAACAAAGACGCGGGCGGAAAACTATGTTGGGATAATAATTTGCAATATCCCGCCAGAACTGGCAAAAACGCAACAGCCAATATCGTATAGTCCACGAAGGCGAAGCTGCGGGCGGAAAGCTAGTAGTTCATAAAAAAACAAACCAAAATCTGGAAAAATTTGCTTAAAAATTAGATGCAACCTTGCATCGTGACATTTCTTTGGTGTTGTTTTTTTTTTGTGCTGTCCATTCACTCGTCTCATAATCGATTAAAAATTGCATTCAGCCTAGTCGATTACGCGTATCAAACGATAATTTTAAATTATTTCGATCGACTCGGTTCATTTAAATAAATGAGTGATTATCAAAAATCTATTGTTTTAAAATTAGAACAAATCCTTTTATAGGCATAAAATACAATAACAACTTATAGTTATAACTATACATAAATGCTTTCATAATCAGTATTTTGAGAAGAAATATCGTATTCGCGGCTAATTTCGCACCGAATCATCTATTACATACAAGAATTCCAAATTCAAATTCGGAATGTGGTCGTATAAAAGAGAGTTTTGTTTTAATCTTTTTAGAAGGTTTTATACAGAATGACCAGTATAAATACGAGTATGTCTATGTATGATAAGTAGGCGTAGAGAGGAACTGCTACACTTGCGCGGATCCTCACGAAGCCAGCTGTTATGACATGGTTGTCAATCGAGAAAGGGCTGATAGTTAAAATCTAAGATGTCGACCATACAATTTATCGTAATGGAAATCATGAAAATGATTTTCGAGGGTGGTGATCTCAAAATTCATTCGAAATAAATCTAAGAAGGCGGTGCATCTGCATACGTACCAAGCTGCATTACGACAACTTAATATATACATAAGTTAAGGGCTGGCACATTCTTTAATTCACAAATTAAAGATGGCGGCTATTCAATGCTATTTATTATATTAGCTATGTTCTAAAGGATTTTCTATGTCTCCTGGGGTGCTATTACCGCAAATTTTAAATCCAAGATGGGAGCTATTTCAGGTTATAAAGAAAAAAGAAAGAAAGATTTTTTGTTTGTTTGTACCGAATAGGCTCCGAAACTACTGGACCGACTTAAAAAAATATTTCACCAACAGTAAGCTACATTATACCTGAGTAACATAGGCTATTTTTATATCCCGAAACCGAGTCCTGTGGGGTGGTCCACGGGAGCGAAGCCGCGGGCAACAGCTAGTTTTTCTGTAATTTCGATTTTAAAGCCCGTATTTGTTATTAGCGACCCAGAACTATGAAAATTACACCTATAACGAAATGTTAACAAATTTTCGTCGTCGCCATTTTGGATTTTCATTTTACACCCATATTCGTTATTTAGATACACGGAAACCAAGAAAATAAAGCCCAAAAAAAAGAAAACTTAACCACCTTTTGTCGAAGAAACCATTAAAATTTCCCAATAATCACAAAGACAAAGATATTTTATTTCAAGTAGGCCACCAAGCGGCACTTTTGAACGTTACATTAAAATTTACAAATAATATTAGTTGATTCTACCGTGCATTCGGAAAGTAGCTTGTAATGGAGAAGAATGCACAAGAAACTCCATACTTACTCTTTTAAAAAAAAATGTTTTACAATATTTAGGTATATAAGTACATACCTTGATGAATGTAAAATCAAATTATCGTCGGCGCCATTTTGGATTTCCATTTTCAGCTTAGTTGGTTGTCAACCATGTCATAGCTTACACATCACTCAAAATACGCACAAGGTTATTGACATTAATTGTTTTGGGGAATGCAAAAGTAAATACAAACCAAACTTATGTTCTTAAACCGAATGAAAATAAACTTCTAAAAACCGGCCAAGTGCGAGTCGGACTCGCGCACGAAGGGTTCCGTACCATTATCCCAAAATACGGCAAAAAATCGCGTTTACTGTATGGGAGCCCAGCTAAATATTTATTTTTCAAAACACTTGCTCATAAAGTGGCTCTAATTTCACCGCAATTAGGCAATAATGATACCTGTTATCAAACTGACTTTTTCAGTGCTATTATTCACAAGTGAGTTATAGAGATTTTTTTTAATTTTATTGGTTGAATTGCTTTGTTCTTAAAAAAGTTTCGATACAAAAAAGATCGTGCTCAATAGTACAAATAAATTAATGTACCTATTGCTTCCTCATTTCATGCAGCTTCGTATTTAAATAGATAATTTCAACTTGTACGTGCTTAATAAATAAAATGTTCACTCAAATATAAATTTTATTTGCTCTGTAATAAAGAAAAATTGAAATTCCCTATTTTGTACGTGGCTAAAACACTATCCACGAAAAGCAGAAAAAAAATAAACCTCATTCTTTTAGTCTATGGCCAATCGCCATTGTTAAATGCGCGTGCCTAGGAAAACTGATTAATTTTGATGATTTTTTGTATTATTTTCTTTACAAGTGTGTTGAAAAACGTCGTATGATACACGTGTGTATTGATGATTACCGTCCTCGGCACTCTTAAGACCCTCACCTAACGGCTTGGGTCTCAATGGCACCGCAGCGGTAATCTCCAACATTGCACACTTGTACCAAAATGTACCATTATTCTGTTTTTAGTATTTTTATTGTTATCTAGTAGTTATAGCGGCAACAGAAATACATCATCTATGAAAATTTCAACTGTCTAGCTATTACGGTTCATGAGATACAGACAGACAGACCGTGAAGTCTAAGTAATAGGGTCCTGTTTTTACACGTTGGTTACGAAACCCTAAAAAATATAGTAACAAATGATCATAACATTACCACAGACTCGACTGAATTCAAAACCTAAACATACCAAACTCAACTCATTACACAATATATAATATAATAATCATACCAGCCTATAACTGTCCCACTGCAGGGTAAAGGCCTCTTCTCATACATAGAAGGCACGAGCATTGATCACCACGCTTGCTCAATGCTGGTTGGCGATTTGAGACTATAGTCTCAAAACGCCAACCCGCATTATATAAGACCAGAAGGTTTCTTCATGATGTTTTCTTTCACCTTTGTCAACGATATCCAAGATATACTTAGAAAGTACATAAATGAATTTGAAAAAGACACATTGGCAATTGCCCGGATTTCAACCCAACCCACATTAATCTGGCTAAGAGAGGCCTTTAGCCACTGCGCCACCACGACACTCATTACAAAATAACAAATAATCATAAAATAGTTGGTACCCCAAAACTAAATTTATCTACGCTTGCGTTACATACATAGAAATATACTAGGCACTCTGTATACTTCTGAGACTAACAAACATTAAAAGTCAATCACTATACAAAATAGTTTTGAATAGCGAGCGCATTCCGAATTTAAATTTTGAATCGGCTAGAAAATTCGGCGCCAAATTATCCACGGTTCGATGGATTTGTTTAGTTGGTTTTAGATAAATAATGTCCGAAAATCTATTAAGATTTCTTTAAGAAATTATTAATAGTAATTGTTTTAAGTAATTAGTTTTCATGCCTAAAACAGGTTTATTTTAATTTATAAGCATTGATTTGGGATAATCGCTCATTAATCGAGTCGATAGTATAAACAAAAATCGATTGCTAAAATCGGTTTAACACACCACTATTTCATTAAAAAAAACAATATCAATGACGAATTGGAAGTTTTAAACGTTTAGTCTATATTTGACATATTCTACTTTTGACATCATAGTTTACTTTTGACAGATTCTAGATATGACAGATTCTACTTAAGACAGATTCTACATAGGACAGATTCTACTTATGACAGATTCTACATTTAACAGATTTGGAAAATTAAAAATAATATTGTTATATGGTAATCACTACATATTTACTGATAAGCAAATTATGCTTATCAATAAATTACTATTTACGAACTACTGGGCGAACGAACTATGCTTGGGTGAAATTAGAGAAAACGACGTTTTCTAAAAATGAAACCTAGCTAGATCGATTTATAGCCCCTGAAACCCCCTGCATACTAAATTTCATGAAATTCGTTAGAGCCGTTTCCGAGATTTAGATTATATATATAGAAGAATTGCTCGTTTAAAGATATGAGATGGTGCTCTTCTTGATCTAATGATTGTTTCTTCCCCTCACAATGTTGCTGAGTTCGGGCAGCTCACTGCAACTTTCTCTTACCATGACCTCATCTATCTTTCTTATAGTGTCCGGCCTCCTAAGCGCAAACCTCGACTCTGTTATTTGCGCAATTATAATGGAATTGATCTGGTGGCATTGAGTCGTGACGCTGATGATATCGATTGGGCTCCCGTCTTCAAAAGCACCTGTGTCGATGAAAAAGTAAATTGTTTCAATGTCAAATTGTTGAGCCTTTATGACAAGCATGCACCGCGTCGGCGTATTAAAATTAGGCATGATCCTGCTCCGTGGATGACTCCTAAAATTAAAGGTGCTATTGCTCGCAAGGACAAGGCGAAGAGCAAATACAGGCGTAGACCCACGGATCAGAATCTTGCTTGTTTCAAAGGGCTACGTAACCACTGCAATCGTCTGTGTCGAGATGCAAAGAGACGCTATTTCCAGGAATCTCTAGTCGATCGCAAATCCTCTGACGTCTGGAGATTTCTAAAATCTGTCGGTATCGGCAAATCGCCCACTAATACCTGTAAAGATGTCGACTTGTCGGCTCTTAATAGGCACTTTTCCCTTCCACCTGTCTCTCTGGACCCTAGTGTCAAAAATTCTACTTTGACTGAACTCTCCGAGTTGCCTTTACCGAATTGCCCACTATTTAATTTAAACTCTGTTTTTGATGACGATATCAAAAAATCTCTTCTAGCTATTTTCTCTTCTGCTGTTGGCCATGATAATCTGTGTTCGAGAATGATAATACCTATTCTCCCACAACTCCTTCCTATTCTCACACATATTGTTAATTATTCGCTATTCTCTGGCATATTTCCCTCAGCCTGGAAACAGGCACACGTAATTCCACTGCCCAAAATTACCAATCCTTCTTCTTTGTCTCACTTCCGACCTATCTCCATATTACCTAAAGTATCTAAAGTTCTCGAATCGTTCATGGTCCAATTTCCAGATTTCTTTCGGCTAATGCACTTATTTGTCCTTTCCAATCTGGCTTTCGTGCGGGTCACAGTACTGTAACTGCCCTTCTGAAGGTCACTGATGACATCCGCAGGGCTATGGACAATAAGTTTCTAACCGTGTTAGTCCTACTTGACTTCAGTTGTGCGTTTGACTCATATCTTCGGGGTCGCTCTCAGTGTGTTCGCCTTGAAGATTTCTTCTCTGATTGGTGTGATCTCACTGCTGGTGTTCCTCAGGGTGGCGTTCTCTCTCCTCTTCTTTTCTCTATCTTCATAAACACTGTTACCAAGGTTATCACCTCCAACTTCCATCTTTACTCAGACGATTTGCAGCTTTATGGACACTTTCTGCTTGCAGACGCGGACTCAACGATTAATGACATGAATCGTGACCTGGAGAGAATCAGTGAATGGGCTAAGTCTTATGGCTTACAGATTAACCCTTCCAAGTCCCAGGCCATGATCGATGTTATCGCACTGCGCTTGACCCTTCTACCTTGACGCTACTATCCCTTGATGGCTCGACCATTGCTTACACCGATACAGCAAAGAATCTTGGTGTCTTAATTGATAGCAATCTTACTTGGCGAGCGCAAGTAATTGAAGTTAGTCGTAAGGTGCATTTCTCCTTCCACTCTTTAAAAACTCTTCAAAGTTTCCTGTCATTTAAAACTAAAATTTATCTAGTCCAAACCTTAATGCAGCCGATCATAGACTACGCCAATGCCTGCTATCTGGATGCTACTGAGGAGCTCTTAAATAAGCTTGAGCGCTTGCAAAACCTGTGTATTCGTTTTGTTTTTGGTCTTAGGAAATACGATCATGTCTCTCAGTTCCGCAAGGATCTTAAGTGGCTCCCTATCCGCCTTCGCAGGAACACTCGCATATTATGTCTCCTGTTCAACATCCTTTTTAACCCCGCATACCCTGGCTACCTGCGCGACCGTTTTTCATTTACCCGCCCTGCTAACGTCCTGTGTAGATCGCGCCTATAATTCCATCTCAATTTCCCATCCCATAAAACTCGTTTCTATTCCCACTCCTTCTCTGTTCATGCAGTACGACTGTGAAACTCGCTTCCACCTAAGATCCGTGACGCTAAAACTATCGCTATATTTAAAAAACAAGTCAAAGAACACTATCTTTCTTCTATCCCGTGATCTTATATATTATAGGTATTTATTAATTTTATAGTAGTTATGTATATTTTTTTATATTTATATAATATTGTTGAGGTACTTATTGTAATTTTATATATTATATTTGTATTAGTTTAGTTTTATTATCTTTCCTTTTACACACTGTGTCTATGTTTCTTATTTAATTTTCCTGTCGTAGGTCTGCTGGAAGAAATTTCCTGCGTCTGTGTTTCTGAACGCATTCAACCCGAATCTCTTCAAAGTTAGAGTGAACAGGCTTCTTCTGGGTAAGCTCACGCCATCGTAGACTCTGTCTCTGTCACCTATGACCTAGACTTGAGTCAAGAGCAAACCCATTACAAATAAAATAAAAAAACCTTTTAGCTATTCTATCTTGATATGTACTTTCTCTTTAAAGTGTTTTGTGTGTACATAAATAAATAAATAAATAGTGCAATTACAACAACAGTATTATTTTTGATGTCACAATGTTCCTTACCAGTCTCACTTTTTTCCAAATCTGTCAAAAATAGAATCTGTCATAAGTAGAATCTGTCTAGAATATACTTTATTGTACACCATAAAAATTACACATCTATTTTAAAAGAAGAATTAATATTACATATGTACATACTTAAACACTAAACAAAAGTAAACTTTACAAAATTAAAATTAAACTAACTACTTACACTATATACAAAAGAAAGGTACGCTTAGGCGTCGAAGTACTCATCCACATCGCTGTCATCCGGGAACGTGCCCAGAAGACTGGCAGCATTGCCACGTTGAATGGCAATGCTGATTGTTTGCGCAAAGAAAGAGCCAGCCCTCTGGTCACGCACGGTGTCGATCAGTCGGCGAGAGATCTCCTTAAAAAGGAGACGTGCACTTGAATCTGTCTTATGTAGAATATGTCTTAAGTAGAATCTGTCAAAAGTAGACTATGATGTCAAAAGTAGAATCTGTCAAATGTAGACTAAACGGTTTTAAATATAAATAAAGAACTGGTAATGAATTTTACGTGTTATAAGACCGGTGTTTGTTAATTACGTTAAGATCTGGGCTTATTCTTGTTGTTTATTATATTTAGAGACATAATTGTCATATTTGTAATCATTTTTACATACAATATCACCCATATTTATGTTAAATAAAATGTAAACAAACACGATTGGCGCGAAACTTCGACTTTGGATAACAAATAACTTCATTACCTCTAATTATTTAGTTTGAAATATGGATGAAATCGTCAAATAATTAAACGATGAGCAAACCACTACCCCTGCAGTGGAGTTTGCAGGGTATCCCAAATATGCATTTTTTATGTGTTTTAGCCTCGACCACCTCTGTCATCAAAATTATCGCATTAACACACATGTATTTAACAAAGGTAAATTAATAAACTTGCGCGCTTAATCTAAAAAAAATATTGGCGCTAACATGTAAGCTTTTTATCCAACTGTTTTAATTAAGGCCACCAAATTAGTTTCTTTAGGTATCTTAATCAATAATTAAGTAATTAATTTGGATGTCGTATGACCTAAATATGGGGTCCAAAATTAACCACTGCTGAGCCAGCGGAGGACTGCTTGTCGCACCCCGAAATGTACCCCGTCCGAACTATACAGTTAAACGGTCCGTCAGTTAATGATAAAATAACAAAGGTACTATGTCAATCTTAGTCTGGGAGGAGCGATAATTTTAATGATGACTTTATCCCTTCTTGCTAGTTATGATAGCAAGCATTGTGAGGATTAAATTATGAATATACCAGGAAAAACCTGTTTCCTAAAATATTCAAATATAAACAACGGGCAACATAATCATTTTCCTTGTAAGATGGGTGTTAAAACCGGCCTTGGTAAATCTTATTCGCGCTTTAGGGGTTCCGTAACTTAGCTCGCCATCCAATAAGGGCCAGGCCCAAGTCGACGCGCGCCTCAAAGAGATGTCAGCAAAATTGACGGGACCCGCTAGGGCCGATGCCTGTCTGGGTCGCGGATAAATTAGAAAGAAAGTTACAAAGTTACATAAGCAACTGAAGAAACACGGGTGGGTTTTAGTCAGTAAAAGTCTGACATGCCCTCTCGCTTCATCCAGAGCGGGAGAAGTCATTGGATGAATAACACAAAAAAAAAGTTGTTTCTGTAACTAACCTTATGAAATTATTGTTTTTATGTGTTAATGTCAAATCTATGTATGATAGGGTATGGTGATGGTGATTTTAAGTTTACCCCTCCTTTTTTACAGAGACCTCTTCCATTACACTAGTATACTTTTGGGTATCTTCGCTCTATAGTATAATGAAATTGTGGGCCTGTTATATATTGCGTGGATTAGCAATATCTTCTAGACACATTGAAGTTAAACAGATTGGAATCAAATTTATTTGGAAGATAAGTTAACTAAAACATATCCGTAGGTGGCGACAAAAATAGAGTTGTCTGTCAAACATATATTAATATACTCAATAACCCGTTAGACACTCTTCAAGTACGGAACACTAAAAATGAACCGAATAGGGTTCCCTTTACAAGTAGAATAAAAGACAAACATCTGACGCCATCGGCTTAACTCGGGCACATCATATTTTCGGTAAAAGATGAAGAGATAACATAAATCGTTTCCAATATTTTATATAACACTGTCTTGTGTGATGAATTGTGTGTCAGCATAAAACAGGATATATTGTAAATAGTCCTGTTTGTTTATTTGCGGATAGCTTTAATAAATAAACAAATTTCTATTTATTTAAGGATCACCAACGAGTTACTCGTAACTAAACCTCACATTGAAAAACATTATCATATTATACACACTCAATTATAGGTAACCACAGATTACACATTCTTGAGAAGACATAATTATGCTCTACATAAAAAATTATACACATTTAATTAAATTAAAATCAAAATAACATTGAAATACATATTAAATTCAATTAATATTTATATTCAGGTTATTTCAAATTAGGTCTAAATATAGACGATGTCAAATAAGACCAAAACAATAAAATACAGATAATTTCAAATTAAATCAAAATATTTTAGAATACAGGAGTCAAATAAAACTAAAATACAGATTATGTCAAATTAAAATGCAATTCAAATAAATAAAATTATAATAAATCATTAATTTGGGCTGAAATATATTTTCGGCACATTAACTAGTCCTATGATAGACATAATATATAGTACTAGCTGATGCCCGCGTCTTCGCTCCCGTGGACCACCCCACAGGACCCATTTTCGGGATTAAAAAATGACAAAATATCATGTCACTCAGGAATAATGTACTTTCTATTGGTGAAATAATTTTTCATATCGGTCCAGTAGTTTCGGAGCCTATTCGGTACAAACAAACAAAAAAATCTTTCCTCTTTATAATATTATATAGTATAGACTGCCCGTCTATCGGCTTACCAACATGGGCAGGTATATTTTTTTAAACAAAATTAAGCCTAATTTGTAACCTCACAAATGCACTCAAAGTACTATCATAACAGATACATATTTTACATATTTTAGGGTAAGGGCCATTGCGTTGTGATGAATTGTGTGTCAGCACGATAGACAAATATGAAGACGCAAGACTTGTTAACAATATATTTATTTAATTAAATACACGTGTGCTCAGCATGAGCGTTATAATACGAAGAGCACTTACATCATCTAAGTTACATGGACTATTATATTAGTAGCAAGGTTTACATGTGTGTGTCCGTGTCTGAATCTCACAGTGAGCCGGTAACAAAAAGTCACACGCATTTTAGATCACACTTCTAATTGTTGTAGCAACCATTACTTGGTAATTTATTACAAGTTATTTGTTTCTTTAATTTTACAAAACAGTCGTTTGTTTATCACATAAACCTTCAAGCGACTGTAAATCAAGATTTATTACAGCTGCACCTGGATGGCGACCGCGTCAGATTTTTTAGTTACGCGTAACTCGATACAGGAAATATTGTAAATAGTCTGTTTATTTATGTGAGTTGGGCCTCTTATAAATAAACGCATTGCCGCTACAGCTAGACTTATAATTATTTTCTGGGCAGATTAAGATAGATATTGAGTTTATTTGCACCATAAATGTTGAATAATAAATTGAAAACACCGGCCAAGTGCGAGTCCGACTCCCGCACGAAGGGTTCTGTATCGGCGTGGCAGTGCAGTAATAGCACTGAGCACGTCAAACACTTGCGGTGCGCTAGGTTACTTCTAGGCAAGCGTGCTCCATCATCGACCACATCATCGCTTACCATCAGGTGAGATGGTGGTCAAGCGCGAGCCTATATAAGATAAAAAAAAAAGATTCAAGAATTAGATACGAGCAGGCTAGACCTAGGGAAAACAGACGGGTCGGTATGCTGAGAGAGTTGCTGCATTAAACAAAGCTACGACTAACCTCAGAGGCGGGTTTCCTCGTGCTCGTTCTGGTTAATCCTGGCAGCGCTCCATCTCCGTTCCACTGGACGTCTTGATTTGAAGTTCCCTGGGTACTGGCACAATTTGCTGACGCGAGAGTGGACTGTATGCGGCGCGGTAGAACGGCGAGCCACGTGAAGCCGGCTCAAGGTGATGATCAGAGCTGACCACCACGAATCCGACGACGACGAGAGTTGATCGCAGACGATGCGGTTTAATAAAGCGGTAATACAGCGGTGGGATCTCACAGCGGGTGAGGAATCCAGGTTCAATAGCCAGGCGGTTGACTACTACAAGCGGTGAGGCTACCCTTGACGAGGGCCGAACGTAGACTGTTCGATAATCGAACATGTAGTTTAATGCAGCAAAAATTTACAAGAAAGTTTAGATAAAATATTAAGAGAAATGTGGGTAACTAAACAATAAGCGCGCCTAGAGGTGGCGCGAACAGGTTCCGTACCAATATCGCAAAAAAAAACGGCAAAAAACACGTTTGTTGTATGGGAGACCCACTTAAATATTTATTTTATTCTGTTTTTATATTGTTATAGGGGCAACAGAAATACATCATCTGTGAAAATTTCAACTATCTAGCTATCACGGTTCATGAGATACAGCCTAGCGAAAGACGGACAGACAGACAGACAGACGGACAGACGGATCGTGGAGTCTTAGTAATACGGTCCCATTTTTACCGTTTGGGTACGGAACCTTAAAAAGGTAACGTTAAAGAAGTAGGCAGATTAATTGCAGATAGGGGAAGCTGTAGCTTCGTATGGGTTTTGCCGGCAAATTATTATCAGCTTGCTTTCTATCAAACATTATGGTGGAGTTCAGTAGTTTCTGGCTGCCTTTTGTACTACTAAGTTTTCAATTTTTGCAAGTATGTGAGAACCATGTTCCTAGTTATCAAATGAATGAATTTACCTGTTAGTGCTTGTAATACTTTATACCTATACGTAGTACAGTAGTGTAAGTCTGGGTGCATCGTCCTCACTTATAAGAAATAATGTATGTATATAAATATTGTAAAACACTTTTTTTTAAAGAGTAATGTCAAAGTCAAAATCAAAGTATCTTTATTGTGAGACAGCGGTTACAGAGTTGTTATTGAGTTATTTTTGTGTGCATTTGCACTGCTCCACCATGTTAGGCATACAATAGTTTGAAAAAAAAAATAATTGTTATCTTAGACATAAGTTTATGTGACATGTGTTAATTTACAGATATTTCAATTAAAATAGTCACTTATTTTGAATCAAAACATAAAAACAGTTTGGCACTAACTGATCACGAATCTGTCGGACAAAAATTCATGTACTGTATAATATGGTCTATTTACCAAGAAGTCACTTAATTTTTTCTTAAAAATGTTGACGTTTTCAATTTCTCGTATTTGCTTAGGAAGTTTATTATAAATTCGTGAAGACATTCCAAAGAAACTTTTAGAAAGTAGGCCTGTTTTTGAGGTCAAAATATTTGCTATTTTATCGGCATGTCGACGTGAGTGCAGGTTAGCAAACTTTTCTCCATTGGTTTTTACGAACGTAGCGACCTCATAGATGTAAAGGGCAGGAAAGGTTAAAATCTTGAGCTTTTTAAAATATGGCATACAGCTGTCTGGGGCACGGATACCACAAACAGCTCTAAGACATTTCTTTTGCGCCCTAAAAGCGAGTTCCCTGTCTGTAGCATTCCCCCAATAAATCAGTCCATATCTAAGCGTAGACGTTACATAGGCATGATAGGCGACTAGTACTGCTGATTGGTTTACAATCCTAGATAGTCTGTATAAAGCGTAAGAAAATTTATTAAGTTTTTTACACACCGTATCAATTTGCGTTTTCCATGACATATTTTTGTCAATCCATAATCCTAAGAATTTGATGGTATCTTCTTCCTCTATTTTTTTCATTTCATAATTTACATTTAATGTCAAAGCGGTTTTTCTTTGGGAATAACTGACTATTTTTGTTTTATCTAAATTATTTATAAGATTATTACATGTTAACCAATTTATAATGACATTTAAAATATCGTTAATGTCATAACGATATTTTAAATGACATTATAAACGTGTGGAGTTTCTTGTCCGTTCTTCTCAATAACAAGCTTCTTTTTCGAATGGACGGTAGAATCAATAATGATTACTTTTAAATTTAAATTGAAAGTAACAATAAATTAAAATAAAGAATTTGACTTTGATTATGAATTACCTCTATGGGACAAAAGCGCGAGCTTACGTATGTAGGTCGGTCTACCTATTTTTCCAACTATTTTAATGTCGGCTTCAGTCCAATCTAACGCAACTGGGTTGGTAACAGAATTTAGTGCGAGTACATAAGAGTATAAATGTAGTAGGGTGAAATTACATTAAATTAACTAAATCTATTTTCTAAACAATAACTTGGCTTCCCTACCTACACAATAACTGTCAAAGCCTACCATAATAGGAACACTATTAAGCAGAACAATCAAATTGCCTCAATATAACAGTCCTTCAAAAACAACAGTAAGGGAGAATGTGGTAAAGAGAATATGCACAGTAAATATAAACGTTCAGTAAGGACATTCCGCACCAACTTATGTATTTGGAACCGAGATGTCGTCACTTTTTGGTGGTGTAGTTCAAAGCCGATTCCGTTGTTCATTCACGGATAAAAGAAATATAAGGAAACCATTTGAACCTTGAAAACAAAGAAAAATCGAAACCTATAGAGCAAGTGCAAACGAGACACGGTACACAGCCACGTGTAGCTTGTACTACTGCCCACGGTGGCTAGCGACAGCCACCAGTGCTTGGTGACCGCGACAAGTGGTCTGCAGTCACGTCACTGTTATACTACCTTGCTTATCTCCTTCTTTGATTAAGGCCCTTACTCCGCTTTAGTGCCTTAAAACGGTTACTTTCTAAAGTGTACGCCTTAAACCCGTGCTACACGGTTTAAAACCAAGCTAAAAACCAAGGTCACCTTGGTTTAAAGCGGCCGTTTTAAACCGTGTAGACAGTGGTTTCAAATCAAATTTAGTATGACCTTTAAACGCCCTTGGTAGAAAGGCGTGCGATACAAATCAGTTGGTTTAAAACTTGTTTGAAACCGTGTAGCCGCTTGTTTAAAACCACGCGTATGACAGTCGCGCTTCTGCAGGCGGCGAGCGCAGACACGCGTCGCTGCGCACAAAACGATTTTACAGAGTGAACGTAAAGTATTATCGGAACTTATCGATATATAAAGAGACTTGCCGTCTTTGGGGTTTGTCATCGGAGTCATATAAAGACTCAACTGAAAATGCATGAGATTTATTTTAAGTATATTCTTTTACTTTAAAAAGTACCTATATTAAATATACTAGCTTCTGCCAGCAGCTTCGCCAGCGTGATATGTGTTTTCTTATACCAAGGAAACATTATATCGGGATGAAAAGATGCCTATGTGTTATTCCAGACTATCATCTATCTCTGCGGCAAATTTCATCCTGATCCATTCAGCCATTTTAGCTTGATTGAGCAACAAACATACACACATCTATCCAAACTTTCGTATTTATAATATTAGTCAGATATAGTAAGATTAGAGTTTAGTTTTTAAAGTTTATTAGAACCAATATTCTTTTTGAAGTTTAGATAGACAAGGCGCCATGACGTCGTTGTAATAAACGTACGGTACGAGCGTAAATACGTCCTCTCTGCGCAGCGTTCTAAACATAGTTTTATTTTCTCTGTGCATACTGAGGTTTGGAGTTTGTTTAAAACTGTGTAGGCATCGCCCCGCCCGCTTCAAACCAAGTTGACCTTGGTTTAAAACCGTGTAGCACGGGCTTTAGTAACGGCTCAGTTAAAAGGTATGATACAAATATGTCGGGTTTAGTCAATAGTACGGACACGGGGTCTCATTGCTAAGGAAGGAAATTTGGTTCAAATAAATCTCATTAGATGGCGCGACATGTGCACACAATTAAATAGAATTGTGTGTAAAATTAACATTTTCTGGAATTGAACATAAAAATTGTATGTTCTTGTTTAATCAACTGTCCTAAGTACAAAATTATAAAATATTGGGCTCTTAACTCACATTTCAAAGATTATTTGAACGGTTCATTTAAAACTGATGCCAATAGATGGCGCATTTTTTTAATTTCTGAGGCATTCCTCTCGTTTGTTAAAATTTGCATTGTAACACATTTTGGTGCAAAAAAAACTGTAAAAACGTGCAAAAAAATACTATAAAACGAACCTTCACTGTATTTAAAGAAAAAAATGTTCACGAACCTAGTAAACCCTTTTACTTGCAAATCGCTGCTAACACCATCTATTGCCGTGAAACGGGACGGAAAGCAATTGAGGTACTTACAAAAATAACAAGATTAATCAGATGAAAAACGCTAGTTACGTCGGCACGGTTTCTTTGTATGGGATGAGGCATCTGTATGCTAGTATTATATTATCTGTGGTACGGACGTAAAGTCAAATCACAAGCACGCCCCTAGCGGCAATCAAGAGCAACTACGCATTGGCGCGTTTTTTCTAACCGCTTGCGTAGTGGGGACAGCAGAATATGCTTGTCCGCTCTGGCGGAGGTCGGGGTCTAGAGACCGTTGTTTTTTTTTTTTTTTTTATTAATTTCTTCTATTGCAATCTATCTAAAAGACATTCAGCAATATTTTTGTTCTTTAGATATAGGTCGTGCAAGGTACATGTCCAATGACATGTCCTTATAATGTATGCATCAGAGCAAATCTTGCGGTACTCTTTTTTTAAGTCTCCGAAAGCTTGGAAATATTTCATCCATGAGGTGGTGTGCCAGTTTGTTTGGATGTAACTGCAATCTCTCTTTGTAAGTTTTGACCTTTTCCTTTATTTCTTCTTTCACAGTTTTAATACCAAGGTCGCAGTGAAGTCTCTCATTTGTGACATACCATGGTGCGTCTACTATCATTCTCAACATTTTAGACTGAAATCTCTGTAGGATTTCTATATTTGAATTGGCAGCCGTGCCCCATAGCTGTATCCCATAAGACCATATTGGTTTTATTATACATTTGTATAGCAGGAGTTTATTTTCCATTGAGAGTTGGCTTTTTTTATTAATTAGCCAATACATTTTGCGTACTTGTTGTCCCATTGCTAGACGTTTCGTAAATATATGTTTTCTCCAAGTTAATCGTCGGTCTAAGTACATTCCAAGATACTTGGCTACATCAGATTGAGGGATCTGGACACCATTTAGTGTAACTGGTGGGCAAGTCTGACGCCGGGTAGTAAATGTGACCTGTACAGATTTCGTTTCATTGGCTTTAATACGCCAATCCTTCAGCCATGTTGTGATTTTGTCTAAGCTGGCTTGCAGCTTATAAGAGGCTTGATTTGGCGTATCGTCAGAGGCCATAATAGCTGTATCATCGGCAAATGTTCCCATTACAACATCATCGGATATTGGTAAGTCCGCGGTGTACAACAGATATAGTGGTGGTCCCATAACACTACCCTGCGGCACCCCCGCTTGTATTTTTTTAAGCTCTGTTGTTGCATCTCCTTCACTGACAAAAAAGTGCCTTCCAATTAGGTATGACCTGATAAGATTAAAGTAGGTAATGGGTAGAGTCTTTTTTATTTTATATAGAAGTCCATCATGCCAGACTCTGTCGAATGCTTGAGATATGTCATGAAATGATGCTGTACAGTATCCTTTCAGTTCAAATGTTTTAGTGATACCTTCAACAAGCCTGTGAATCTGTTCAACTGTACTGTGCTTTCGTCTGAATCCAAATTGATGGTCGGGTATTAGTTTAGACTCATTTATTATAGGATTTAATCTTCTGAGAATCAAGATCTCCATTACCTTAGATGCGATTGGAAGAAGGCTAATTGGACGATAGGACTTAGCTTCTTCTGGGCTTTTGCCAGGTTTGAGAATCATTATAATTTTTGCAACTTTCCATTGTGGTGGTACATATTCTCTTCGTATAATGGCATTATAGAGTTGTGTTAGGTATTTTATGCCCACATCCGGTAGTTGTCTTAGGATAGTTGCAGTGATTAGATCATAGCCTGGTGCTTTCTCTACCTCCAGTTGCCTGATTACAGATCTGATTTCGGCTGTACTGAATTTCTCAATTGGCAGCTCTAGTTGGTGTGTTTGACCCAGTGTTTGTATTACTGTTTCTGTCTTTGAGGAACCAGTGTCGGGATTCGGTTTAAAAACTTCCTGTAGATGTTCCATAAACACGTGAGCTTTCTCAGTATCATTGTTGGCCGAGGTGTTATCTGCCTTAATTAGCGGTGATTGGTGAACTGTCGGGCGTTTAAGATTTTTTGTCGCCTTCCATAAAGAATAATCTGTTGCGGGTTTAGCATCCAAGTGTTGCAGGTACATTGCTAGGTTCTGGTTTCGATCGTCACTTAGTAGTTGTTTTAGTTGTGCAGTCAGTTTATTATAAATTGCCTTATCACCTGGATATCTTGTAGTCTGCCAATGCTTCCTAGCTTTACGCTTTTCCCCTAATAATTTCCTAATAGGTAGTGGGCATTGGGGTCCATTTCGAGTAAAACAAGGTGGAGGAGGCATGGCTTCCCACGCAGCCTGTTGGACAACATGGTTAAAATGTTCCACTGCGTTTATGATGTCTTCGTCTGTTTGTAGTGGTATTTTTACCTCCAAAGTGTTTGTCATCAATTCTCGAAAATATTCCCAGTTTGTTCTACGTGTATGTAGTCGGCATGGTTTTTCCTTGTGCAGAATCTTTCGACTTAGCAGTATTTCTACAGGAGAGTGATCAGACGATAGATCGCCACCGGATTTGCAGCTAAAGTAAGTGCCATTAATACCTTTAATCACGCAAAAATCAATTAGATCCGGTTTCTTTTTTATGTCAGTGGGCCAGTATGTTGGTTCACCGGTCGAAACGACGCCAAGTCGAAGTTTGTTTATTGTTGCAAGCAATTGCCGACCCTTTGGCGTTATTATCCGAGAGCCCCAGAAAGTGTGCTTAGCATTAAAGTCTCCACCAACGACAAATCTTTGCCCCAAAGATTTTAAGTAGCCCTCATAATCTTCTTGCTTTATGTTATGTTTTGGTGGGCTATACAAAGCTGAAATTGTGACAGGCCCTGACCAATCATCTATAACAATATTTGTAGCCTGGAATTTTTCAGTACAATAACTATTAACCAAATGATGCCTGATGTTGTTCTTTATCAATACTGCACTTCCTCCATGAGCTTTTCCATCAGGGTGCATTGTGTGGTAGAATTTGTACCCTGATATGTTAAAATGGTTCTTCATTGTAAAGTGTGTCTCAGAAATCAGCATTATCTCAATGTTGTTTATTTGCATGTATTTTTTAACCTCTAAGGTATGTTTTGACAGCCCATTGGCATTAGAGACCGTTGTGAGAGCAATGTAATTGCTGGTCGGCTTGAGAGCCGTGGCGTTGGAGGTTTTACTCGAAGGTTTCTATAAGCTTGGCAGTTGTTGCTGCAGTATAAGTCTTAAAGTTTGTTTGGAGTGACTAGTGGTACATGGCTCAGGGTAATGATTTAGTAAAAGAGTAAAGTTCTAAAATTTACCTATTTTAACGAACCCAATAATCTAGATGGTCAGGAATAGCCGAGCGTTGTGTGGCAACTGTTGGCTTATGTGGCAACTGTTGGCCTGTGTGGCAGCTGTTGGCCTTTATGGCAACGGTAGGACTGTATGGCACCTGTGTGACACCTTACAGAAAGTTCCTATTGAGTCATGAGGTTAAAGGAAATTAAACTCGCAGTCACGCTCGTGGAGAGATCATGTTAATGTTGATGACGTTCAAATCGTCAAGCCCTCATTACGAAAATTAAAATAGTTTTGGTTTTCTAATTTTGATTACTATGCGTAGATCGTGTTGGTAAGACACACAGAGCTCAAGTACCAATTGAGATTGTAGATGAAGTAAATAATGAATAATAATGAGATAGCTAGGAGAGCTATGAGATAGCTGGGAGAGCTATGTGATGGCTAAAGATCGTAAATAAGATACCTGGTGTCTTGTTTCTTTTGTTACATTTAAAGTGACATTAATGACTATCAGTGGTACCTTGGACTTTGTAATCACGAAGATTGGGTGCTTTTAGGTACCAAATCGATGATTAAGCTGCTATTTTCTTTAAATTGGAAATAAAATCAAAATCAAATATTTTTATTTTACATAGGCCTACATGGGCACTTATAAAACGTCGACAAAAGGTGCACGGTTCGGGTTAGTCGTTTCCTATTGAGAAGAACTGGCAAGAAACTCCATGGTAATAGAATTACTTGTTCCTTGCAATAGTGACCAGAGAGATTTAAATGATCATGTTTGATTGTTTCAAAATGTTTCCTCACTCTAGAGTATGATCCGAGTCAGGATTGGACGAGCAAATACTGTTTGAAAATTTTGCATTTTTCAGAAAACATCCCTTGTATGATGGGAGATTACCAGGATGGAGTGGACTAAGACGTGTGGTGCAACACTAGGTGACCATGAGTTGGCATGGAGCAAGGACAAGAAGATGATGCCTGCGGGTGATAGATTTGGGGATCTATCTCCTGAGAGGGGCCCGAGAAAGCAACGTGTGTGTTCCACGCTCGCCTCTCAAGAGGAATTACGGCCTAGAGAACACCATGTGGTTTTAGTCAGTAGGAGTCTGACAGACCCCTCAGCTTTCCCCAAGGGCTGAGGACATCCATTGAGGATTTCCACATGATTCGATACACTGTTAGAACCTGACAATGAGGAACAGCCATGCTATTCTCTAAGAGACAGTTTCTTGGCTGTGCTCGTTGACGAGCTCGTCTTCGAGACAGTCACGAGATCGACCGATCGTGCAGCGCTGATTCAAACGGTATTCTCTAGCGCGGTTATGGTCGTCGACGAACTCTAAGGCTGACATCTCGTGTCACAATTTCGTAGACGAATTAGGGCTTGAAACAAATTCTTTAAATTACAATCGATAAATCTCGACTGTGAGTTTTATAGGCTTAAAATGTATAGTATAGGTCTATTTTTAAGTATTTTAATTAATAGAGTCAAACTAAAAACGATTTCATAGTTAAAGGAGTTTAACTAATGTATTTTTATTATTGCATCTTAAGGCTGAATGACAATTTCTTTGCCTATTTCGTAAGTAAAAGCAACGCGCTGTGACGTTGCCACAACACGCAAAATCGCAACCGACTCTTTTTGTTTGATAATTTGTTGTTTGTTTTTATTTAAAACTATTTACAAGTTTTTACACTGGTACTTAGCTGAATCCGGTAAGACTGGAAGCCGACCCCAATATAGTTGGGAAAAGGCTAAGTAGATCATGATGATGATTTACAAGTTTAAAAAAAATTAAGTGCTTTTACAGCTATTGATTTTAACATAGTTGTGTGACTGTGTGAAATGTAAGTATTTTAATATTAAGTATATATATATATATATAGGTACAGTGACAATGTGACAATATTATTATTGTCTAAGAAAGTGAAGTCAAGTATAGTATGTTTATCTTTAGATAAAATATAATAGTACTGCGTTGAATTAAATTTTCAGGATGTAAAACCAGGGCTATCTTGGCGTAAGAACAATATTACGATGGAGAACCAGCCGAACACAAAACAAGTGATGAAGTTTTTTAGAAAAGTCTTACTAGGTATGTTATAATTTGTTTACATTTCGTATTACACTTTGAGGCTAGATCTCTGCTTTGAGGCACTGCAGGTGATAGTAGAGATGCCTCAATTGCCTATTCATGCATTGTTGGTGCAGTGTAAGAAGCTCTAGATAATTAAATAGTGTTCTCACTTTTCATTCCCAGGTTGGACCAAGTTGTTGGTGTTTTTAAAAGTAGCCAAAAAATCAATTAACCTGCAATACTATAATTTGTCTGCCTGTGATATCTGTTCCTTCAGAAAGAGAGAGTGATTCTGTTATACATAGTATCCTGCATATTTTTTTACCTATAATAGTAATTTGTTTCATTTTCATGTTCACAGCTCCTCGCAGGCGTTGTTTGCTAACGGTATGAGGCCATCTAATCCAATGCTCATTTCACAACAACCTTCACAAAGGCAGTCACAAATGGAGACACACTGAAGATAGTTACAGGATAAAATTATATTACTGGAAAATAGTTCAATAAATAAATCTGAGTTTTATCATTTTGAGTTTTTTTATTAGTCAATATGTATATTATGTCTAATTATTTTCTATAATAAATTATGCCGTTAATCCTTTTTGCAGTCTTAATGCACAATTTTGCTTGTACAAACAAGAATTTGGCCTATTAAGATTGAGTATCTAGCCGGAAGGCAGGTTGTGAAGGTTGCGGTGTTCCGCTGGATGCGAGATGCACGCGACCGGTCAATGTGGCGACGCTTGGTGGAGGCCTATGTCCAGCGGTGGACGTCATTCGACGTATATGATGATGATGAAGCCGGACCAATAAACATGATTCACATCACAACAAATATTATTTAAATATATTTATGACATATAATTTTAATTAAAGAAGCTACTAATTAACTTATGCAATCCATAATAATATAATAAATGCGAAAGTAACTCTGTCTATTACTTTTTCACGCTTAAACCGCTGAACTGATTTAAATGAAATTTGGTACCTATGGAAACAGTTTGAGACATTAGGTAACTAACTATCCTATTTCCTTCATAGGATAATTTTTATCATGGAAATATTCCTTAAGTTTGTATGATGAATTAATAATATATGTAGTAAGGCGGCCCACAAACCTACAATATTATTTCCTGATATAAAAAAATGGCTATTCGAAATACTAATGCTACGCAGACGAAGTTGCAGGCAACAGCTAATTACATAATATATAAATTAAAATTCACATTAAACATTTAAAACCCCTGTACGCTAAGAGCTAAGTCGTTTTCCATTACCTAGGTATGATAATAAATCCTAAGAAAGCCTGAAGGTAACTATGGATAAAGTGTCTCTATTCCGGGATATTGTTATCAACGTTGCTAATTCTCTCGCCTGTCGAGCTCTGTTAAAATCATTAATTTTCTTAGCTTCTTCTAATAAATGTAGCTTTAGATAACCAAGCTGGCAAACTGGTAAGCTGGCAAGCTGGTAAAAACTTATTTTATTAGCTTCTGCCAGCGGCTTCAAACACGTGAAAAGTGTTTTCTTAACCCAAGGGTACATTATATTGGGAAGAAAAGTATCCTTTATGTTATTCCTTTACCTAGCTATAATCTATCTCTATGCAGAATTTCATCCAGTGCCGTTCTGGCGTGATTCAAAGAGTATGTAACACTGGCGTGATTGAGTAACAAACATACATCCACACTCACATTCAAACCAACAAAACTTCCCATCCAAACTTTCACATTTATAATATTAGTTAGATTAAAATCCAAGAAGAATTACGTTACGCGCAAAAATAGTGGCTTTTGGATTTGACAGATAAAAACTAGGCTGTAAGCCAGGCTATGAGCGTCTTCGACGTTGTTTTTTCTTACGGAATACCAAAATGTATGAAGAACTGTCAACTTGCTCGACTTTGAGTAGTTCTAACTCACGGCCGTCACAGCTTAGAGCGCTAGTGTCGCTATTCGCGGCTTAGCGAATACCAAACTTAGATTCGTCGCTGGCACCAGCACTGCGCTCAAGGCTGTATCCTTAGAGAATAGCACTGCAGACGAGGACGTCTGTCTCGCAGGATGGCCGTGTCGGGTTTAGTCAATAGTACGGACGTAAAGTCAAATCACAAGCACGCCCCTAGCGGCAATCAAGAGCAACTACGCATTGGCGCGCTTTTTCTAACCGCTTGCGTAGTGGGGACAGCAGAATAGAGCAGTTGAGTACTGACAGCCGTAGAGCTAAGACGTCGTAGAATCAGTGTCGATCCGTAATATTAGTAAGCAGGAATGTAACTTGTGTCTATTTGAATAAACCCAGTGTATCGAATAACTTATGTAATTTCATTTGCACGATTATACCCACCGACCTGCCCACACACGATGTCTTAACCTAAGGGAATACATCCTGACTGCCCGATGGTTTACATCTATCGGCCAGCCTTGATGCGACAAATATATATTATTCATTATTGATTCATGTAATTTTTTTGTGAAAACAGTAAAAAAAATACCACTCGACATTGTTTTTCTTCTTTTGCATACTCCTCCAAAACGACTTGAATGTTTAACAATATATTTTTTACACATAAAAATTGATGATTAGAATTTCTTCTTAACCTACATATTTTGCAAACTGTCCAAAAGGAGGTCCAATATTGATATTCTGGCACCGAGCGGGCGCACGGCCACTAATATAATATACGCCTTAACGGACTATCGCTGGGCCGCTGGTAGGTCTAGCCGGTGGCGGTGGCTTGCTTACTGTCAGTGAATACCTAAGATACGACTGACAGACATAGGCTAGGCATGTCTTGTAAAACTATTTTATTATGTATCATACTGAGTTTTAAGGCTTCTGACCTCGCAAATGTGCGTTTATCGTTAAACATAGTTATTTAAAGCATCGTGAGTATGATGCTTTAAATATTTATCATCATCATTCATTATTTATGACTGTGATCATTCATCATAGACGTAAATAATGAATGAATTAATGTCTTCGACTTCTTCAAAAGATTCACTGAATTTAACCGATAATTTAAATACGCTTAATTGTAAATGCTTTTAATAGTGTAAGCGGGTCTAAAGTTCGGTTCAAAGGCAATACTGGTCCTTCTGTACAAACCGTTTAGTTACTACATCAGACCCCACCGTCACCAAGATTCAATAGGGGGCGCTGTTTTGTTTTAATTCAGCCCGTTACTATGTTATTGTACGATTTGAACGTGCCGACATAATTAATCATTGTAATTAATTGAATAAGACGGGCGTTTATACTGAGTAGTCCCTGGGGCATGGATCAGTTGTGCCATATAAAAGTTATTGCTTAAATCATATAGCTTATTAGCTTCTGCCCGCGGCTAAGAACACGTAAAAAGTAAATTATCATCACAACGGGACACACTACCGGGATAAAAACCATTCTATGTCCTTCCTAGGGTCTCAAACTATCTCCATACCAAATTCTGTCCAAATCTGTTTAACCGTTTGGTCGTGAAAAGGTAACAGACAGGCAGACAGAGTTAGTTTCGCATTCATAATATTAATGTTATGGATAATGGACTCAATCAAATACTAAATATAGTTTGTTGCATATTTCTGTTTCTTCAAATAATCCTACAAAGTATTCACAATTTAATATTTTACATTCTGCTTGCTTTATAGATGCTCGTTAAATTACTACGTGCTGGTGTAAAGCTATCGACTCCTATTGTTTAGAGATAATTCCTCTTCATGCACAGACTTAACGTTCTTGTTACATTGTCTTTTTCCTTTTGTATTTATTTTCAGAAGCTGGTGCTTGGATAGCATGGCCTAGCATCCAACAAAAAAAAAAAAAGAAAATCTCTATTATGATAAAATTGTACCAATTAATTATTAATTTAATTGTACCAATTTTGTTGTTGTAACTGTACCTCAAGGTAGAAACGAACGTACGCTAAACCGTAAGACACGTTGTTTTGATAGTAAATTAGGTGATATAATTTGTCCCGCATAGAACCGGGGCTGGTCGCTAGTAAGGTATAAAGTAAGTATTGTTTTTCATCCAGTTGGAGCCTAGATTTTAGCCAGACAATTATCTATTTCTCTATAGGCTTTGTTGTACAAGTTTCTATTCCATTTCGTGTTTATTAAAGCTTCTAGTTAGCAGGGTTGGTTTTGCGTAAATGTTGAATGAACATAGATCCCAAATCTTGCACAGTAAAATAAAATATATTTATATTATTGGAAGAACCTTCGTTTTGATTTCCATTAATACATATTTCTTGAATAAATGTAGTTTATTAACTGCCAGTAAGCCGAGTTACTAAAATATCCTGCACATTTTTCCAACAGCTCAATTTCAGCAAACAAAATAATTAAACAAATCATTTGCCCATTTAATCCAATAGTTCAATGATCAAGTAAACAAAAACCATGAACTATTCAGTAAACCAAGCACGAGCCCCGCTGAATGAACAGTAACGAACTTTGCTCAACAACCAATAAGTTTGCTCACGTCAGAATGTAAAATGTAAAACCTCTTTTGAATTTTGTAATTTTATTATCTGTGGCCTTTTGCCCGCGGCTTCAGGCGGACTACTGACGTTCCAGATTTAAACTTTGCTGGAGTTGCGTTTGGCGGGAAAGTTACACAACTTATTTATTTTGCAATTGTGTAAATATTAGGAGAAACATGAACCGAATCATGGATTACTAAATATTGAAATAGCAAAAGGGATTTAGGCTTTTACTTCTACTTGCTAATTGCAACAATCTGCAATCTTAAGCTGACGCTGCAAGTGTGAATTTAGATGTTCCTGTTTGATCGTAGGCCGCATTCTTATGAAAATAATAAAACCACGGATAAAATATATATGTATAGGCTCTAGAAAAATAATTTAAGGCACAATACACTTCTTCTATCTTTGTTTCGTGATAGCTACAACCTAGGGTTCTCTATGCCAAGAGTTAATAGGTTACTTCTAGCCATGCGTGCTTCACCGTCGACCATGTCATCGCTTACCATCAGCCATGCTATTCTCTAAGAGACAGTTTCTTGGCTGTGCTCGTTGACGAGCTCGTCTTCGAGACAGTCACGAGATCGACCGATCGTGCAGCGCTGATTCAAACGGTATTCTCTAGCGCGGTTATGGTCGTCGACGAACTCTAAGGCTGACATCTCGTGTCACAATTTCGTAGACGAATTAGGGCTTGAAACAAATTCTTTAAATTACAATCGATAAATCTCGACTGAGAGTTTTATAGGCTTAAAATGTATAGTATAGGTCTACTTTTAAGTATTTTAATTAATAGAGTGAAACTACAAACGATTTCATAGTTATAAGAGTTTAACTAATGTATTTTTATTATTGCATCTTAAGGCTGAATGACAATTTCTTTGCCTATTTCGTAAGTAAAAGCAACGCGCTGTGACGTTGCCACAACACGCAAAATCGCAACCGACTCTTTTTGTTTGATAATTTGTTGTTTGTTTTTATTTAAAACTATTTACAAGTTTTTACACTGGTACTTAGCTGAATCCGGTAAGACTGGAAGCCGACCCCAATATAGTTGGGAAAAGGCTAAGTAGATCATGATGATGATTTACAAGTTTAAAAAAAATTAAGTGCTTTTACAGCTATTGATTTTAACATAGTTGTGTGACTGTGTGAAATGTAAGTATTTTAATATTAAGTATATCTAATATATAAAATTCTCGTGTCACAGTTTTCGTTGCCATACTCCTCCGAAACGGCTTGACCGATTTTGATGAAATTTTTTGTGCTTATCCGGTATCTATGAGAATCGGCCAACATCTATTTTTCATCCCAAAAAAAAAAAAAAAATATGGTAGGGTAGGTGTAGGGTAGGTGTAGGGTAGGTGTAGGGTAGGTGTAGGGTAGGTGTAGGGTAGGTGTAGGGTAGGTGTAGGGTAGGTGTAGGGTAGGTGTAGGGTAGGTGTAGGGTAGGTGTAGGGTAGGTGTAGGGTAGGTGTAGGGTAGGTGTAGGGTAGGTGTAGGGTAGGTGTAGGGTAGGTGTAGGGTAGGTGTAGGGTAGGTGTAGCGTAGGTGTAGGGTAGGTGAATGTGTGGAGTTTTTATGGCAAAACAAAGTTTGCCGGGTCAGCTAGTATATATATATAGGTACAGTGACAATCTTCTTCCTTCCCTTGTCCCATTATTTGGGGTCGGGTCTCCTCACTTTCCTGCGCCAAGTTATTCTGTCTTGGGTTGTCTGTTCGGGCAATTGGGCTTGCTTAAGGTCTCTTTCTATAGTGGACCACCAGGTCAATGGCGGGCGGCCTCTACCTCTTTTTTGCTCCGGTAGGCGTAGAGCAATTTGCACCACATGGTCCTCATTACGTCTCTTGACGTGCCCATACCAACGAAGGCGGTTTTCGGTCATTTTATCGGTAACAGGTGCCACTTTGAAGCTTCCTCTTATGTGTTCATTTCGCACTCTGTCAAGTCGAGTCACACCTCCCGCCCATCTAAGCATCTTCATTTCGTTGGTATGGACCTTTTGTTCATGCGTCTTCTTTGTCGTCCAGCATTCGGACCCATACAATAACGCTGGACGGACTGCCGTTTTGTACACTTTGCCTTTTGTTTTTATGGGAATACGTGGGTCACACAGCACACCAGTAAGCGACCGCCATTTTTGCCATGCGACGTTGATTCTGTGACTTACATCCGCATCGACGTTAGCGTCTGTTGTGAGCATAGAGCCAAGATACTTGAATTTTTCTACTGTGGGAATAGGCGTCGACCCAATGCAGATAATCTCCGATGTCGCGTCTCCGCTGAAGGCACATTTCAAGTACTCGGTTTTGCTCCTGCTAACCCTCAGGCCGTATATAGGTACAGTGACAATGTGACAATATTATTATTGTCCAAGAAAGTGAAGTCAAGTATAGTATGTTTATCTTTAGATAAACATACTATACAAAATTTAATTCAACGCAGTACTATTATAGTTTATCTTTAGATAAAATATAATAGTACTGCGTTGAATTAAATTTTCAGGATGTAAAACCAGGGCTATCTTGGCGTAAGAACAATATTACGACGGAGAACCAGCCGAACACAAAACAAGTGATGAAGTTTTTTAGAAAAGTCTTACTAGGTATGTTATAATTTGTTTACATTTCGTATTACACTTTGAGGCTAGATCTCTGCTTTGAGGCACTGCAGGTGATAGTAGAGATGCCTCAATTGCCTATTCATGCATTGTTGGTGCAGTGTAAGAAGCTCTAGATAATTAAATAGTGTTCTCACTTTTCATTCCCAGGTTGGACCAAGTTGCTGGTGTTTTTAAAAGTAGCCAAAAAATCAATTAACCTGCAATACTATAATTTGTCTGCCTATGATATCTGTTCCTTCAGAAAGAGAGAGTGATTCTGTTATACATAGTATCCTGCATATTTTTTTACCTATAATAGTAATTTGTTTCATTTTCATGTTCACAGCTCCTCGCAGGCGTTGTTTGCTAACGGTATGAGGCCATCTAATCCAATGCTCATTTCACAACAACCTTCACAAAGGCAGTCACAAATGGAGACACACTGAAGATAGTTACAGGATAAAATTCTATTACTGGAAAATAGTTCAATAAATAAATCTGAGTTTTATCATTTTGAGTTTTTTTATTAGTCAATATGTATATTATGTCTAATTATTTTCCATAATAAATTATGCCATTAATCCTTTTTGCAGTCTTAATGCACAATTTTGCTTGTACAAACAAGAATTTGGCCTATTAAGATTGAGTATCTAGCCGGAAGGCAGGTTGTGAAGGTTGCGGTGTTCCGCTGGATGCGAGATGCACGCGACCGGTCAATGTGGCGACGCTTGGTGGAGGCCTATGTCCAGCGGTGGACGTCATTCGACGTATATGATGATGATGAAGCCGGACCAATAAACATGATTCACATCACAACAAATATTATTTAAATATATTTATGACATATAATTTTAATTAAAGAAGCTACTAATTAACTTATGCAATCCATAATAATATAATAAATGCGAAAGTAACTCTGTCTATTACTTTTTCACGCTTAAACCGCTGAACTGATTTAAATGAAATTTGGTACCTATGGAAACAGTTTGAGACAGTAGGTAACTAACTATCCTATTTCCTTCATAGGATAATTTTTATCATGGAAATATTCCTTAAGTTTGTATGATGAATTAATAATATATGTAGTAAGGCGGCCCACAAACCTACAATATTATTTCCTGATATAAAAAAATGGCTATTCGAAATACTAATGCTACGCAGACGTAGTTGCAGGCAACAGCTAATTACATAATATATAAATTAAAATTCACATTAAACATTTAAAACCCCTGTACGCTAAGAGCTAAGTCGTTTTCCATTACCTAGGTATGTTATTAAATACTGAGAAAGCCTGAAGGTAACTATGGATAAAGTGTCTCTATTCCGGGATATTGTTATCAACGTTGCTAATTCTCTCGCCTGTCGAGCTCTGTTAAAATCATTAATTTTCTTAGCTTCTTCTAATAAATGTAGCTTTAGATAACCAAGCTGGCAAACTGGTAAGCTGGCAAGCTGGTAAAAACTTATTTTATTAGCTTCTGCCAGCGGCTTCAAACACGTGAAAAGTGTTTTCTTAACCCAAGGGTACATTATATTGGGAAGAAAAGTATCCTTTATGTTATTCCTTTACCTAGCTATAATCTATCTCTATGCAGAATTTCATCCAGTGCCGTTCTGGCGTGATTCAAAGAGTATGTAACACTGGCGTGATTGAGTAACAAACATACATCCACACACACATTCAAACCAACAAAACTTTCCATCCAAACTTTCACATTTATAATATTAGTTAGATTAAAATCCAAGAAGAATTACGTTACGCGCAAAAATAGTGGCTTTTGGATTTGACAGATAAAAACTAGGCTGTAAGCCAGGCTATGAGCGTCTTCGACGCTGTTTTTTCTTACGGAATACCAAAATGTATGAAGAACTGTCAACTTGCTCGACTTTGAGTAGTTCTAACTCACGGCCGTCACAGCTTAGAGCGCTAGTGTCGCTATTCGCGGCTTAGCGAATACCAAACTTAGATTCGTCGCTGGCACCAGCACTGCGCTCAAGGCTGTATCCTTAGAGAATAGCACTGCAGACGAGGACGTCTGTCTCGCAGGATGGCCGTGTCGGGTTTAGTCAATAGTACGGACGTAAAGTCAAATCACAAGCACGCCCCTAGCGGCAATCAAGAGCAACTACGCATTGGCGCGCTTTTTCTAACCGCTTGCGTAGTGGGGACAGCAGAATAGAGCAGTTGAGTACTGACAGCCGTAGAGCTAAGACGTCGTAGAATCAGTGTCGATCCGTAATATTAGTAAGCAGGAATGTAACTTGTGTCTATTTGAATAAACCCAGTGTATCGAATAACTTATGTAATTTCATTTGCACGATTATACCCACCGACCTGCCCACACACGATGTCTTAACCTAAGGGAATACATCCTGACTGCCCGATGGTTTACATCTATCGGCCAGCCTTGATGCGACAAATATATATTATTCATTATTGATTCATGTAATTTTTTTGTGAAAACAGTAAAAAAAATACCACTCGACATTGTTTTTCTTCTTTAATAACTTTATTTTTGGAAGTCACTGTCTTTCGTAGGTACCAATTTTTTTGCGACATAGACACCGACTTCCAAAATTTTTCACTTTGTAGTTTTTTATTTGGCAGTCGGTAGTATATTTTTGCAAAAAAGTTTTTTTTTATTTTACCCTTTTTAGTTGTATAACTTTAAACTTGCCTAAAACTATAGGCAAGTTGTTTAGTAAGTACCTCTTTTGTAAGATGAAAATTGAGTCAACGTCTGCTGCTGATTCCCACAGCAGAATGCCATAAGACATAATACTGTGGAAATAAGCAGGGTATACTAGTCTAGCTGTGGGTACATCGGTTACTGCCTTATCTTCCTTACTGCAAAGGGAGCCGAACTTAACCTGCCCGAAAGAGTTCTAATGTGCGCGCCCCACTGCAATTTTGAATCGATAGCAATCCCCAAGAATACAGTTTCCGTTATAATTTCAAGATTTTTGCTTTCAAGACCACGTTAGGTCACGTTGAGGTACATTTGGTAAAGAGAACTTTAGACATTTTGTTTTTTTCGCATTTAGTAAAAGATTGTTAGCTACGAACCATTTTGAGAGAACAATTAGACTTTCGTTGACATGTAAGACATCCGTATCACTAAGCTTACTACCTCTCGAACCTCCTTTTAAGTCCCAATCACTTAGGCAATACTTATCATGTCATCAATCTAACGAGCTAATCGCCCTAGAATCACTTAGACCCTCTAATCGTTCACAACATTACTTATACATAGTCCTGGATTGTGCTGCGATAAAATATTACCTACACGTAAAGTGTGTCGGGCATCCATCAAATTTGATGACCCGTCGTAAGATCCACATTTGACCCTTGTATCTGTGATCTTCAATGGATAATATTTAGCGATTAAGTGTGCACTGGCTGGAATATTTAAAAGGTAGAACAGTTGATTTATAACTAAAAAAATATTCATAATGATACGATATTTGTTTGGTTTTTGGCCTTCAATGTGCGCCTGTGCGGTGTGCCAGATTGACTGACTCCGTATCAAAACGCCCTATTCACAAACGACATATTTATGAGCAGCCATGCTATTCTCTAAGAGACAGTTTCTTGGCTGTGCTCGTTGACGAGCTCGTCTTCGAGACAGTCTCGAGATCGACCGATCGTGCAGCGCTGATTCAAACGGTATTCTCTAGCGCGGTTATGGTCGTCGACGAACTCTAAGGCTGACATCTCGTGTCACAATTTCGTAGACGAATTAGGGCTTGAAACAAATTCTTTAAATTACAATCGATAAATCTCGACTGAGAGTTTTATAGGCTTAAAATGTATAGTATAGGTCTATTTTTAAGTATTTTAATTAATAGAGTGAAACTACAAACGATTTCATAGTTATAAGAGTTTAACTAATGTATTTTTATTATTGCATCTTAAGGCTGAATGACAATTTCTTTGCCTATTTCGTAAGTAAAAGCAACGCGCTGTGACGCTGCCACAACACGCAAAATCGCAACCGACTCTTTTTGTTTGATAATTTGTTGTTTGTTTTTATTTAAAACTATTTACAAGTTTTTACACTGGTACTTAGCTGAATCCGGTAAGACTGGAAGCCGACCCCAATATAGTTGGGAAAAGGCTAGGTAGATCATGATGATGATTTACAAATTTAAAAAAAATTAAGTGCTTTTACAGCTATTGATTTTAACATAGTTGTGTGACTGTGTGAAATGTAAGAATTTTAATATTAAGTATATATATATAGGTACAGTGACAATGTGACAATATTATTATTGTCCAAGAAAGTGAAGTCAAGTATAGTATGTTTATCTTTAGATAAAATATAATAGTACTGCGTTGAATTAAATTTTCAGGATGTAAAACCAGGGCTATCTTGGCGTAAGAACAATATTACGATGGAAAACCAGCCGAACACAAAACAAGTGATGAAGTTTTTTAGAAAAGTCTTACTAGGTATGTTATAATTTGTTTACATTTCGTATTACACTTTGAGGCTAGATCTCTGCTTTGAGGCACTGCAGGTGATAGTAGACATGCCTCAATTGCCTATTCATGCATTGTTGGTGCAGTGTAAGAAGCTCTAGATAATTAAATAGTGTTCTCACTTTTCATTCCCAGGTTGGACCAAGTTGTTGGTGTTTTTAAAAGTAGCCAAAAAATCAATTAACCTGCAATACTATAATTAGTCTGCCTATGATATCTGTTCCTTCAGAAAGAGAGAGTGATGCTGTTATACATAGTATCCTGCATATTTTTTTACCTATAATAGTAATTTGTTTCATTTTTATGTTCACAGCTCCTCGCAGGCGTCGTTTGCTAACGGTATGAGGCCATCTAATCCAATGCTCATTTCACAACAACCTTCACAAAGGCAGTCACAAATGGAGACACACTGAAGATATTTACAGGATAAAATTCTATTACTGGAAAATAGTTCAATAAATAAATCTGAGTTTTATCATTTTGAGTTTTTTTATTAGTCAATATGTATATTATGTCTAATTATTTTCCATAATAAATTATGCCATTAATCCTTTTTGCAGTCATAATGCACAATTTTGCTTGTACAAACAAGAATTTGGCCTATTAAGATTGAGTATCTAGCCGGAAGGCAGGTTGTGAAGGTTGCGGTGTTCCGCTGGATGCGAGATGCACGCGACCGGTCAATGTGGCGACGCTTGGTGGAGGCCTATGTCCAGCGGTGGACGTCATTCGACGTATATGATGATGATGAAGCCGGACCAATAAACATGATTCACATCACAACAAATATTATTTAAATATATTTATGACATATAATTTTAATTAAAGAAGCTACTAATTAACTTATGCAATCCATACTAATATAATAAATGCGAAAGTAACTCTGTCTATTACCTTTTCACGCTTAAACCGCTGAACTGATTTAAATGAAATTTGGTACCTATGGAAACAGTTTGAGACAGTAGGTAACTAACTATCCTATGTCCTTCATAGGATAATTTTTATCATGGAAATATTCCTTTAGTTTGTATGATGAATTAATAATATATGTAGTAAGGCGGCCCACAAACCTACAATATTATTTCCTGATATAAAAAAATGGCTATTCGAAATACTAATGCTACGCAGACGTAGTTGCAGGCAACAGCTAATTACATAATATATAAATTAAAATTCACATTAAACATTTAAAACCCCTGTACGCTAAGAGCTAAGTCGTTTTCCATTACCTAGGTATGTTATTAAATCCTAAGAAAGCCTGAAGGTAACTATGGATAAAGTGTCTCTATTCCGGGATATTGTTATCAACGTTGCTAATTCTCTCGCCTGTCGAGCTCTGTTAAAATCATTAATTTTCTTAGCTTCTTCTAATAAATGTAGCTTTAGTTAACCAAGCTGGCAAACTGGTAAGCTGGCAAGCTGGTAAAAACTTATTTTATTAGCTTCTGCCAGCAGCTTCAAACACGTGAAAAGTGTTTTCTTAACCCAAGGGTACATTATATTGGGAAGAAAAGTATCCTTTAAGCTATTCCTTTACCTAGCTATAATCTATCTCTATGCAGAATTTCATCCAGTGCCGTTCTGGCGTGATTCAAAGAGTATGTAACACTGGCGTGATTGAGTAACAAACATACATCCACACACACATTCAAACCAACAAAACTTCCCATCCAAACTTTCACATTTATAATATTAGTTAGATTAAAATCCAAGAAGAATTACGTTACGCGCAAAAATAGTGGCTTTTGGATTTGACAGATAAAAACGAGGCTGTAAGCCAGGCTGTGAGCGTCTTCGACGCTGTTTTTTCTTACGGAATACCAAAATGTATGAAGAACTGTCAACTTGCTCGACATTGAGTAGTTCTAACTCACGGCCGTCACAGCTTAGAGCGCTAGTGTCGCTATTCGCGGCTTAGCGAATACCAAACTTAGATTCGTCGCTGGCACCAGCACTGCGCTCAAGGCTGTATCCTTAGAGAATAGCACTGCAGATCGTCCTATTCTCAAAATTACCTGGTAGCAAAAGGTCCTACAAACAAAAGAATGCGAATGGTACAGTCATACCACACAAATATGAGATTATTAAAGGAATCATCTTATTCAGCATTTTCTTGTGACTGATAAAAATTTATAAAATTAAATTAAAATCAATGCGTTGTTTTTTTTGCATTCAGTGCAAAAGTGATCATTTCTAGTTTCAGTTATAAATGTGTCCAAGGAAAGGAGGGTCTATCAGACACATACCTTTGACCTGGGCGTTGGATTGCTTGCGCAATTCATCACACTTCCCCGCAATAAATTGTACAATGAATCATGACGAAAAATGTATGGTATTTTTTTAGCGTGACTGTACTTTGACAGTCGGCCTATTTGCAGAATGACCTATTCTGCTAATAGGTTATTTTGAGAATAGGATGATCTGCTCATAGGACGTTTTGCGAATAGGACCTTTTGATACGGAGTCGTTTGACTTTAGTATCATATGTTGCAAAAGGTAGGTCCCAATACAGGACTTATGTTTTAAGAAAAAAGTATAGGTACCTACAGATAAAATATGGATCTAAAATTTAACATGAATAGCATCAAAGATTCATGAGATGACGGCTGTTAGAATTGCCACATCATACTTCGGGTTAATTACTGATAATATGTTGTTACTAACATAGTAACTAAACTACCACGTTGACTGCTTTATTTGTTTGCTTAGAATGAGTATCTGGGCTCGTTTTGCTGAGTTGGGCACAATTTTATTGGGTTTTTCTGCCCGGGTTTGCCCAGTATCTGCCTGTCCTACTACATTACATTCTAATTATTGAAAACATAATTGGATTAAATGTTTGTTTTTTATACTTTTTTCCAATTGACAAAATATGTAACTCGTTAAATACTAAACAGAACTAAACTATACTAACTTATACTAAACCTAACTACTTACATATATATAAAACAAAGATACACCTAGGCGTCGAAGTAGTCCTCCACATCGCTGTCATCCTGTTGGCTGGTTTTTGTCACACAACAGGGATCAGGTTTAAGCGCATACAAGACAAGAGTCATGATGTTTGAAAATTTTTGACTTTAAAGTTCAGGCGCCTACTATGTTTTTCTGTTTCAATAGTATCATTAAACATGAAAGGCTCAAGTTCGTCTTGGCAAAGTGTTTTTAATACTTACGCATAAAGTTTAATGAATAAATAACTAATCATCATCAACATCATATTAGCCGAAAGACGTCCACTGCTGGACATAGACCTCCCCCAAGCGTCGCGTCGCCACATTGACCGGTCCCATGCGTCTCGTATCAATAACTAATGTTAAAACTAAAATTTTATGTTACTAAAATTCCAGTATCAGATTTTTTTTATTCATTAAAAATATGATTTGAATACACGGTGACACTTTTTATTCTTTGGAAATCTTTCAGGGGGTGACAAGACTCATTCATACCAACAAATCTCATTATGAGACAACATGAAGAAAAAAAACATTGACCATTTTACATAAATGTACTGAACTGTAGTACGAAAATGAGCCTTGTCCGAAGTGTATTAACCCCAAATCATACCTACATACATCCTTAAGGCCGGGACATCCATCAAAAAGCAACGAGCCAGTAAAGATCGCTTATAATCCACGTCCGGACATTAGGTTCCAATGCGGATTTATGGCTATGGATATTAAAAAATCATCACGCACATCCCTTTTATGGGATATGTACTTTAAGGGTCACCTTACAAGGAGATGCGATGTGACACGACGAAGCTTGAAGAGGCCAGTTTTTTCAGCGCTCCGAAAAGCATCGCGACGCTGCCGTGAAGCACCGCTGCGTCACGCTGTGGCTGTATTTTCTCTTATTCAATTTTTATGCTGCCGTGTTGGTCGTGGGTTCAATACCGGGCAAGTACAAAAATGACTTTTCAATTCATAGGCATGTACTTACTAAGTTTATCTGGGACATCGGTGAAGGAAAACATCGTGAGGAATTAAAATTAATATAGGGAACATTGAAATCGCGAACTCGCCTTGAGCAAATGTGGCGATCTATGCTCGTGCCTTCTCTGTATGAGAAGAGGTAGGACAGTAACAGGCTAGAATTATTATTATTAAGTAATGTTCCATTTTGTACGGTATCCTAAAAAGCGCAACAGTCGCGACGCATAGCGTCTCGATGTGAGCTGACCATTTCTATTTTATTCCTTACCGGATTCATCCCAGACCTTTGCCCCTATTATTATTTTGAGAACCGTCTTAGAATACCCTCGGAGGCAGAGATTTATTTAAATATCAGTCATTGTGCGCCATTCTTCCAATTGAATGACTTTTACGAGGATAACTGGAATCAAGAAGTCAACCATTATTTTTTCAGTTAAGTATGTAGCAAAACACATAATTATATGTTTGAAGTAAAGCTCTAGTCTCTTAATCGGAACGCACAACGCTGTGGTATGCGGTATGCGTTAACCATGTGCGTTACCGGACACATAATCATAATAAAACGCCTAGAATGGTATTTTTTTCCGACGCAGTATTCGTCAGCGGTGATGAGTCCGGATACATTTTGTTCTATATTAAACAAAGATGTTTATTAATAAATAATATACATTTTTATTAATGAGTGTAAGTAGTTCTTCTAACTAATAACAAAAATAAATACAAAAAAAGCAAAATATAAGCCTCGTACTCGCATCGGGGCCTAAATAAAATAAACTGCTGTAAACTTTGGCGGTTCCCCGACGCGAGTACGAGGCTTATTTTTTGTTTTTTAGAGGTTATTGTGCCAGGGGTTAAAAATATTTAAATACACCTTATAATAATGTATGTAGGTATAGCCAAAGGCACCGCTTTAACCGTTTAGTTACCGTTTTATACTCCATTTGAATATTAGACATGTTTGCAAATCTTTTTACAGTCCGTTCAACCGATTTTGAGTTCTATCCCGTAAACATAAGGATGACATTAAAAGCATAAACCTGTTCCCAAAACCAACTGTTTACTACAGCTACCATTTGTCGTATCACCAACGCAATAGAAGTCAAAATCGGTTGAACGGGCTGTAAAATAGGCGAATTTAAACGTCTAATGTAAATGAAGTTTAATTACATTAAAACAACATCTAAGGTTGGTATGGTTTACTTAAACAAAGTCTGTATTGATGTTAAGTTTGTAATTTAAATGGAATTTATAATTATTATGTTGCCGTATTATTTGATACAAAATCAACGTTTTATGAACAGCAAAGATTTTATCCTGAAAAGGTTAACTTCACAGACAGCTCCGTAAAAGTTTTATTTACCCTCAAAATTGAATTTAGAACAACTCGCAAGGGATAATTAGGAAGTACTCGTATTTTTAGTTTTCGAATTTTCATTTTCCTTAAGTCTTGGGCACTTCTTAATACGGGATAATAGCTTTAGTTTTGACGTCTCTGTCGAAAGTAATCTCACTAAATTTGGGTTTCCTTACGGCTCAGAATTAGTCCTTTTTTACCCGACTTACCCCATTTAAGGTAGCTTAGGGAAAGGATTATGTATTTTTTATTGAATGGGAACATTGATTTAGGCTTAACGGTGCTCCTTTTGTTTTAGACCCATCACTCATCAAGTCTGATCAACATTCACGAATTCGCAATAAAGAGGCTTAGAATATTTTGAAAGCCACGCGAGTGGAACTAAAACGAAAACCGAGATTTAAGGTTGCACTATCGACTAGTGTAACCTTAAATCTCGGTTTTTGTGCGCAGGGTTAAAATGCCTGCTATCTCATCCGACAACACGTGTGAAAGAGATAGATGCTTTAATGAGCAGTAAGAAGCTAGTTCCCGTACGAATTAGCACTTTTGCAAGTATGTAGCGAAATGATGATTTAGGAAGAAAACGAGCGCGCGAAATATTATAAACAGACATTTGGGAGTCTAGATATCATGCAAAAACGACTAAATAAATATTTTCTAAATAAAATTATTTACCATATGGTGGCCGTTTTGCAATTTTCCTTCTTCTTATGGTATTTATTTCCGCCCAAGATGCGTAAAAATGCGTATTAGTGTTGAAATATGGAACTTTCGATGCTCATAACTTTCAAATATTTTTCTTTTTTAATTTTTTGTTTCCATACGGCTAGATAATGATGAGACAAATTGATTTCAGTTTTCATTTTGAGCGTACATCGTCAAACAGTGGAGTAATCGCCAGACTACGTGTGTATGGAAGAATGATGGACTAGTGTAACCTTAAAGTAAGTATAAAAGCATTTTTACAACGTAATAAATCTCCAAACTGGCTGCTATTCCAATTAATACCAAGACAAAATTAGCATCTGGCAATATTAAGATTGAGCCATCCGGAATTCCACTAGCGCCTACGCGTCTTAAAATTCAAGCGATAAATTCTAAATTGCATTTTTATTAGACACTCGTAAATCCTCGGCCTTTTTTGTAAATCTAATAAAATGCGTTTCGTCCACTCAGACATTGTAAGATCGCTTAAATAGTTAATTTCTTTAAAAGTTTCGAAATGGCCGCCGAGATTTCGCGCGCTAAGTGCTCGGGAGGACTTCAATCAAGTTTTTGTGGGTTTTTGATTGGCTTTCATTCTTTCTATTGTGTCTGGAATTTAATTGACGGATTATGATTTTATTTGATGTTAATGGGAGATGAGGACAGAGTTTGAACTTGTTTTGTTCAATTATTAATTGTATTTCTTTTGTGTATTTAATGCATTTTTGATGTAAGTTTATTTGTAGACGGTATGATGATATTATAGAAGTTTGACGTTATTAGTAAGACTTGGAAAATACAAGTCAGTTTATCATTTAAAAAGGTCAAATAATAAATAATATATTGCTGGACAACGTGGCAATGCTGCCAGTATTTTGGGCACATTACCAGTAGACAAAAATGTGGTGGTGTTTTTCGACACCATATTTTAGGATAGTATATTTTTAGGATGAGTTAGTTAGTAGTTTTTGTTTTAATTGTAGTAATATGTTTGTAGTCTTAGTTAATTAAGTATTTTAAACACTGTATATACTTTTATCTATGTCATATTAGATAAAAATCCCTACGTTAGCACAATTGGTTTTCAGATAGTTGTTAGGTAGAAGTAGACAGAATTTAGACGTCGCCTTTACTACAACCACGGCAAGGGCAGACTTTCATTTATTAGTGCTACACTAAGCCATACCACATTATTTGAAAATAAAACCACAGCCTCCATAAATAGAATCATTTTAATGTACAATATAAAGCCCCTCGCCGACGGTTCTCCTAACTAACCTGTTGACCTTTCTCCCCGATCTTTGGGTCTAAATGCACTTACTGCCGGGTCCTGGCTGGCTGGGCTGTTCAATTAACACGTACTATGAAGGTACCGTGATGGAAATTGCTTTGAGGGTCTATTTATAACTTTTTCTCTTGTTCCATGATTTTCGATAAGAAACGGCGGCAGCGGTTATTCAATGAATCTAGTTGATTGGTTTTTGAATTTAGTTACAACCCGGTTCATTATAGAAACGAATCTAAAATGGCGGTGCTTATCATGTTCTCTCACTTGCACAAGCTAAACGGCACTAGTGTACAAGCGAGAGACATGATAAACACTGCCGTTTTAGCTTCGTTTCTTTAATGAAGCAGTTTATATATTTTCTTACTTTCTAATGATGGGGTAGGATGTATCGAACCCTACCTCAATCTGCCTATATCCTGTTTTCAAGAGGCTGCAAAATTATAATTACTTTTTTCATCCTGTAGTGCCCCACCACGCCTCCCACCAGGTGGACGGATGACCTGGTGAAGGTTACAGGGACCCGCTGGTTGCGGGACGCACGGGATCGGTCAAATGTGGCGACGCTTGGGGGAGGCCTATGTCCAGCAGTGGACGTCTTTCGACTGATATGATGATCCTGTAGTACGTTTCTAACCGAGGAGGAGGTTCTGAATTCAACTGAAACTATAAAGAAATGTAACATTGGACTAGATATGCTATTTAGTTGTATTTTATAATACCTAGATATTTTACCAAATATAAGCCTATCCTGAAGGTAAGCTACATTAAAATCCTGTCCCTTTTATAATATTTCTCATCACAAAATTCTAAATCCTGGACAAACCAGACTAGTTTACTAAACAAAGCCAATTCAGCATACGGCGGGCGGCCCAATTTGGGGCACATTTGAGCTCCAATGTGCCCCTATACCGGACAATGGCCGAATACGGGCATTGTTAGCGGTAATGTTGCAGCCGCCATATGAGGTGCCAGATTAAGGTCTATTCATTAAGGGTAGACAGATTTTGAATTTTAGGGGTTAAATTAATTTAAGGTAGCATTGGTTTAGCGGGGCAGCTTTTTAAATTCACGTGTTCTGTCTATGTTTTTCTTGGACACCTCTGACCTTGGTGAAGGATAACATCTTGAGGAAGCCTCAGTCAATTATAGTTAATATAAGTCTGAAATCGCTAACTGTTGCGATGGCAGTATGGTGTCTGGGTAGTGTAAGTAGTCACGTGCCCCCTGGGACAGTATCAGTATCCCACTTATATTTGACGTGCGTTCCCTACTTACTGAGTCTTGCGACTCTGCTGGTGGCTCACGTCACCACGCACCCCCGACCCCTGAATGCGTATGTAGGGTAGAACGAGGAAATCCTAAGGACCCACGTTTTTGACTGACCAAATAAATAGGAAATAAAAGCGGATTTTTCTTGAGTATTGGTTTCACAGTTTTTCTTCCTAGTTGTTGCTTCTTCGGTGGCTGAGTTGCGACGTTGAATTCATCGGGCCAGTGGCCCGACTTATATATAGGCCGTTGTTCCCAAATTGACGACCGCGCGTTTTGAGACCATCCTTACGTTCATTTTCACTTAACCGAAATCTTTGGAGCCGTGTATTTTATTAAATTTTCATCATAATCCTTATAAATTTGGGCTTAAAAGATAGGGTTTGACCACGTACTCAATTACAATAATCATATTACCAGATGTTTCTAGAACACTAACCCACATTGAGCAAGTGTGGTGATAAAACTCTTGCCTTCTCTGTATGACAAGGGGCCTTTGGGCTGCAGTCGGACAGTTACTGGGTAGTACTGACATTTAATGGACTAACATCTGACGCTTTATTTTCAAGCGGGCAAGGGTGGGTGGGCTGGTTTATTTGAAACGGCAGCAAGTAACCTAAAGTACTTAGAACTTTTCAAGGAATTAGAACATCGATTAAGAAATATTTACTATTTAAATTCACAATTTATTTATCTTTGTGCTAGTAATAGTTTGTTTGAAATTAAAAACAAAATATTGGAATGAAACAACTTTCTTTGGATCAGAAACCGATTTTGCACTTTGAAAAATATTGTATTATATCTTTTTTCATCCGTTGTATAATTCAATTCAATTCAATTCATTTATTGCATCAAATATGGTAGGTACATAAAGTTCTTATATAAAATATTTAGCAACACACATTTGGCCAATATATAGCATGCAATAGTACAAGTTTTTACACTTAAGATATTAATTAGGTAACTACATTATGTCAATTTATGTGTCTACTTAAAAATTAAATATATCTGTGCTTTAGTGTATAAAATTTACAGGGACACTTTTGAAAGAACTCATCTATCGAATAAAAACACTCGAAACAACCACTTCCGCAACGCAACACAAAACTTATAATAATAATGGACATCAATGTGTTTAATACGAACTTATGTCTGGTTTTCTTCAAAATCCCATTCTTCTCTTCAAGGTAAAATTAAGGGACAGGTACGTGTAATTTTTTCGATGCCTGCGTCGGGGCTCGAATAGTACATTGTTATCCTAGGGGTGAAAGTAACTTATTTAGTCCCGAGACGGGGTTTGGCGCCCGGAACGAAGTGAGGGCGCCAATAGTTCGAGGGACTAAATAAGTCTTTAACCCGAGGTAAACACTGTGCTTTTCATTACAAATACAAGGAAATAAAAATAAAAACATGAATTAGCTAAAGAAAAAATGATTGCCGCTTTCCCGCCTATTTTGTTTGTTTTTTTTTTCTGTGGCCGGCCTGCTATTCAGCCATTATTTTTTATTTTCATCATTGAAAAAATGGTAAATATTTTGCCCAAATCTAAGTTATTTTAAAGAAATTGTTGAAACTAAATTATAATAAAGTTATTTAAAAAATATATATTCTTTAATCAATACTTAACTTTAAGTTATTTCAATTTTACTTCGTGGTTGTATAGAAAGTTGGAACATGGTTCAATAGATATGTGAAAAGGAACTAGTTTTTTTTTTAAATAATTTGACAGCTGTCAGTTAAAAGCGATTCTCCCTAGGGCTGAAAAGTATTACTTTCAACCCGCTCCTCAAGCAACTTCAGACCTACTTTCCGAGTATGAGTAATGAAAAATAGGTTTTTGGAGCCTCTCAGGAGGCGCGGAGAAGAATAGAATGGAGAGGTTTTCTTGCGTATTAAACTAATTACAGGCTATTAGAAACGAGGTATATTTCGACTAGAAATCTAGATATTATAAACGAAAATGTATCTAATGCGGTCGATTCGATGCTGCGCAACTGCTTGAAGGTTAAACACAAAAATCTTGTGATTTATTACAAGTGTTCGTGGAAACTAGTCAAACATAAAAATAGACCGTACATTTTTCGATACACTGTAATAAAACAACATATTTCATATCTCAAAGACTTCACCTTAAAAATCTAACCTCTCCAACCAAAAAACATTCTCTCAGTGAACTTCGTTTGAAATTACTTTTTTCGAGCAATTAATTGTTTCACCCCAACTTCCAGTTTTTATGATAAAATTTTAATTCCCATGCGGAAAGTTTTGTTAGAGGATTTGACAAAAATTTTGAAATTTTGAGTTAAAAACAGTGCTGGCAAAATTTTTGGTGACGATGAAACACCGCATTGATTAAAAAAAACTTTGACGTAATAATTGCTTTTTTATATAGTGTCAATTGATACTTTTTGGTGTCGACGTTACAAGGTTAAAGTTTTAATAAAAGGTGGTAAGAGGCTTTCAATAGGTACGGTATAATATTTTTATTAGAATGGTGGACATCCCACCCATACGCAACAAACGTTTGGGCATACTTTTAATATGCAACTAAGGAGTGAAATTGCCTGTCGGAGTCTGTATTTCCGGATAGCTACAACCTGGGAGTCTTTAAGTCAAGAGTGAGTAGGTTTCTTCTAGGCAAGCTTGCTGCATCGTCGACCATATCTTCGCTTACCATCAGGTGAGATACTGAGCGCGAGCCTATCAAAAACCAAATATACAACACGAGGGCTTTTGACTATGCCTTACTTCTTTGAGAATAATAACTTCCCTTTCGGTCTGTTATAAAAACTAGTTTGTAAACTTAATAGACAATACTACATCTAAGTTAAATAGTTTTTCAAATAACAAATAAGAACACTTTACCGAAAAATAGGGTTTCCAGCTGGTTATTCCATGCCAAGTCTAGTCCTGATCTAGATCACGATTTTCCCGTGTTCTAAAATCTAAATTCATTCAGTCGTTAAGGTTTCATTGATAAACAAGCATCTGCATGTCCTTAGACTTTTACATTTAGGTATTATGTTTGTGCTAGGCCAAACATTACATTCAAAACCTATACACCGTGAAATTTAAGTGGTTGTTTTCCCGCGGCAGAACGACTTGCCTTTAGGAGTACTTTCGAAGCATAGAGTTAAAATAAAAAAATAACGATGTTTTTATTTTAAAATAATTTAAAAAATATTCATCAACTCGAAAAAGTGAGTAACAATAGTAACTTGTAGGTACTAGGTACTACTCGCGTCACCACCGTATTATTCACCGTAGTACCTAGTACCTACAAGTTACTATTGTTGCTCACTTTTTCGAGTTTATGTTTTTTTTTTAAATTATTTTAAAACAAAAACATCGTTATTTTTTTATTTTAACTCTATGCTTCGAAAGTACTCCTTAAGGCAAGTCGTTCTGCCGCGGGAAAACAACCACTTAAATTTCACGGTGTATATTTTTACATCGTCACGATAAGAGGTAGACGCAAGTAGGATTTTCAGTTCACTGGCGCATGCTTTACGTATGTAATAAAACTGATCACAGCGAAGGTTTGCAGCTCAACACAATCCATGTGCATCGGATTGCTTCAACACGACTTGAAAGCTGATGCTGCTTCTTGTACATGAATTACCGGTGAAGATAAGGGTTTATTGTATACCAATCAATAGAACTTACATACCTACTCGCTGGTCACATCAGATCAAGGCGATAACGGCCAATGCGGGCCTGAGAAGAGTCGAAGACAAAGTGGCCTGGAAGCAGCTCGTCAGTGGATCTGTCAAAGCTTTCTAAACCTCCTTAAGCAATAAAGAACATTAATAAGAAGGATACTCAACTAGCTAAAAAGACATATAAATGAGTTATAAAGGTTTTAGCGGTGACAGTGTGTTGTGGTGTTCGATAACACAATTTTGCTCTATATGCTTATAGGGAAAAAATTACCCATAAAAAAAGGATGTTAACGTTTACCACACCATTTTATACAACCATTATAGTATGTGCTATAGCAAGCGCTAACTATAATAATAATATCATTAGTACAGAATAATACTGCTCTATAAAACTGTTAAAAAATGCTTTTATTCATCTGATTAGCGTAATAAAGGTTACTAACGAACTACTATAATCGTTTCGTTTTAGCAGTGATGAACACTCAACTATAACACGATCTTGTCGTATTGAGGATATTTGGATCTTTGCTATAGTACTTAGTAAGTTAGTAGTTACAAAAACTCTTCAAAAGAGTGATTTTGTGATGTAGCTGAGTTCCAGATTACTACCATGTAATGTAACTGTACTTTATTAGTTTAGAGATGACTATTATAGTTTTACTAATAAGCATATCACACACACACCTTTTTAGAGAAGAATTGTTGTGTAATGACTTTTCAGTTCCTATTATATAATTGTTAGTATCATGAAAGAGTATATGTTTCTTTAATAACACAAAGATATCACGTAAAAGAGGATAAATGTTGCAGTTAAATGACAATTATGTCCTGAAAAAGATTTTTTTATCTCACTTTTGTAACCATATTCAGACATTTTATTCGGCGTGCTGTAAATGCTATAATGGCGCTTAAAACTCGCAGTCCCTTTAATTGAATACTTTTTTTTTGTGAAAACTTAAAAATACAAGGGCACGTAAAATTTATGGTAAACCTAACCATAGTTTATCCGTAAAATTGCGGTCGCACATCATTTCACACTATAAATAAATATAATAATAGTAGATTATTAACCAAGGGGATAAAGCAGTGTCTTCTGTCGCGGGTGACGATTGAAATCGCGAGCGTAACGAAGGACCCGAGGTTTCCCGAGCGTAGCGAGGGTGTTAAAAACTTAAATCACGAGCGAAGCGAGGGATTTAAGACGAGTCCTGAGTGTAGCGAGGGATTTAAGTTCACCCAAGACTTAGACAGCTTTATCACCGAGGAAAATACTCTAGTTTTCGAACCATTTGCGAAAAAAATTACACAATAATAATATGAGATAAGCATTTATTAAAAATAATTACAATTAAAAGTAAAAATAAATTAAAGTAAACTTAACGTTTATGTATTTGAAGAAACCAAAAACGCGGCAAATTCCTAGACTAATATTTTTTTGTCGGAAAAGCAAAGGCATCAAGCTCATACGGCCTCGTCCGTTTTCGTAATTTTATTTAATAATCATAACTGCATAATAAATGCGTATTCCTTTTTCAAAAAGATGTATAATGCTTTATATACAAACTCAATGGTGTAAACACAGATGTAGTTCAGTATAAATTTCGGTAAGTATTCCAAATTTAAATCACATTCTCCCCCTAGAGGATGAATGAAATTCAGTAAAATTTTCTTTCCCTGTTTTTAACAGATTAAAAATGACTATTGTTATGTTCGCTTTTTGTGGCATAGAATGTCACTTTTTTGAGCAAGTGGTACGAAAAATATATTTTTTATTCAATACAAATTGCTTCAATCCCTTTATAAATATTAAATTCATATATTTTGTTAAGTCTTTACACTCTCATGATAGAAGAATAAATGGTGAGTGAGGTAAAGGAAACATAAACTCTCGTATAGTATGAAAAAGTACTATAAAAGTTCTTTAAAGGTGTTTATTAACCAGTACATCACTATTTTGTGACCTGTGCACTGTTACATAGCCTGATTGTCACGTGTAACATTGTTATAGGTTCGTTTTAACACTGAATAGAGAAAAAAATGCGCCACATTCGAATAAAATACACCCTCTTTGGGGCTTTATAGGACTAAAAACAGTGTTTCCCAAAACGTTCTATGGCTTATTATAGAACTAGTTTTTGTTACATAGTAGCTTAGTGAACAGGCACCTCGAGGCAAGCATAATATGCTTAAAGAAATATGCTATATAAAATATATAATATATTATATATTATATATATTATCACATCGTTAGGTAAGATAATAGTCAAATGCGAGCCAAATAAATCTGATAAAATAGATTTTGAGATGATAACATTTTTTAGCAGTTATTCAGCCCCTTTTCAGATACCAAATTAAATGTCTGCCACATTTCTACTCGTGAAAACGTACCAAACAGCGTATTCAGATTGATATTGAAAATAAATTCGCCCTTTTGAAATTGAATAAGTTTATACAATGAAGTTCAATATGCATCAGATTCGACTTAACAATGCAATCTTTTGAAACTATTAATTTGATTCTTACTTACTTAACTTAACAACTAAAAAGCTACAGTTGATTGATCAACTTTGCCCGTTGAAGTTCAGCAGTCAGAGCTGACGTCGAAAATCTATTAAAGACTCGCAACGTTTGAACTCCAAATTAAGTTCAAAGACTTTGTGACCGTTGTGTGTACACAATGCTGCTTTATGTGGCGCGTTTAATTACTCTTTCTGACAGAAAAGTTGAAAGGAAACCGTTTGTCCTGGTATGGTCATCTGATGAGGAGGGATGAAACGCATGTTACTAAAAGAGTTATGAATATAAATGTGGATGGATGGAGAGGGAGGGGACGGCCAAAGAAAAGATGAATGGACTGTGTGAGGAGTTATATGAAAGAAAAGGGAGTCAGTGATAGCGTGACGGGGGACAGGACGGTATGGAAGAGAAAGAATTTACATCTTTTTAGTAAAAACGGCGACAGACATAATTATGTTACTAGAATTTTTTTTTTTTTTTTTTTGAAATCCAATAAAGGCTGAAATAGTTTGACATTTTTTTTAATGTTTGTTTATACTAGAAATAGGGACCAATTAGTTCAACCAGGTTTCAGACTGGCTAAAGTAGCCTCATCTTTCATGGGGTACTGTACAAAATGTTACAATAAAATTCCTCCCCACATTCTTGAACTGAATGAGACGAAATTTAAAACTTGTATAAAACGCACACTATGCAGGCTGGCATATTATAAGTTGGGGGATTACATCAATGATAAAAATGCTTGGCTAAATGCTAGTCCTGCTCCACAGCCACTAGGGCGCAAAAACAAGTGATATGCAGAACATTATTGTTTTGAATTATTGTGGGACCTTCTGAAGACTGTATAAACTCAATTTCATTCATCAAGGTATGTACTTATGTACCTAAATATTGTAAAAAGTTTTTTTTTTAAAAGAGTAAGTATGGAGTTTCTTGTGCATTCTTCTCCATTACAAGCTACTTTCCGAATGCACGGTAGAATCTACTATTATTATTTGTAAAATGTAACGTTCAAAAGTGCCGCTTGGTGGCCTACTTGAAATAAAATATATTTGTCTTTGTCTTTGAAAACGTGTTGCGCCGACCCCAAGTAACATGGGGCAAGGGCAGGAAGATGATGATGTTTAATTACTCTTTCTGGTTCGGTAGTTTGTAGTGTTGGGTTGTAGCTAGTGGTCGCTCTGAGGCTTCCTGAATTAGGATTGTAACTGAAGGAGATTGAGGTTGTCTGTAGAGATTGGATAGGTGGATTGCATCGTTATCAATCCATCTGCCACGTTTGAAATGACAATTTCCATTTGGGCTACTCAGAGTAGACCTTTCAGGACTTTCGACTAGTAGATTTTAAATAAGGATTTGTAATGTTACTGATTTTTCGCAAAAAGATTTTTATTATTATGCTAGCCAATATGTTATCTCACTGTATTAGTGACATTAAAACCGTATTGCCCTACATAAGAGATTTATTTTTGTATTTATCTCCGAATCTAAACTAGATTTTTAGGACCCTTCTGAATATCCATTTAGGCAGAAAACCCTATACATTATGTAAACTTGGTAGGCACGCATTGCCTAATGCGTGCCTACCAAACATAGTCGGCGATAGCATTTTTTTTTTTTTGTGTTGGAATTCATGCAATGACTTCTCCCGCTCTGGGTGAAGCGGGAGGGCTTGCCAGACTTTTACTGACTAAAACCCACCCGTGTTCCTTCAGTTGCTTATGCCAAGGCCGCGGTAACTCTCTTTCAAATTTATCCGCGACCCAGACAGGCATCAGCCCTATCGGACCCCGTCACTTTTGCTGACATCTCTTTGAGGCGCGCGTGGAACACTACACGCCGTAAACTCGGGCTTGGTCCTTAACGGACGGCGAGCTACCCATTACTCTCCGTTCGCAAGCCCGCGCCTATTCAGATGGTACGGCTGCCCACGCTCTGATCTGTTGATAGTAGTCGTTGTCATTAGCAATTAAGTCATCAGGTATAAGGGTATTCAGCAAAACTTCAGTTGTTGCCTCAATACCGGTGGTGTGTTTATTATTTACTTTAATGTTCTGAACAAACGCGAGGTCGACTGATCGATTGGCTTTAAACTCATGATATAAAGGAGACCACGGACCTTCTTTATCTATTTTTTCTACTATTTTACGCAATAAATTACCCTTAGATTTTTCCACCGATGCTCTGTAGCGGGACCTGGCAACTCTAAAAGCATTCAACGCAATGGAAAGAGGGTCACCGGTGACCTTGCGTTTTTTCAGCTTGTTAAAATGTTTACGCGCTCGGCGATAACTTTTGCGCTGTTCAGTTAGGTAGTCACACCACCAATCACATCTAAGTATATTGGTCATAGATCCACGACCAATGGCAATGTGAGCACAGTAAGTGAAGGTGTCTGACATAATTTCAGCACTTTCTTCAGCTAACAGCCCATCACGAGTGAAGTCTTTGGCGTGACACGCAAGAAGCGAGCTAAAGAGTTCCCAATTAGCACTCTTACATTTATACCTAAAGTTAGCAATGACATGTGACGTACCCTGAGTAAAAACCGGAACAAATTCGTACACGATCAAGCGATGATCACTACAAGACGCGTCCGGTAGGACACGCCACCTATCCAAGCGTACGTCTGAACTTGAAAGTGTGATGTCAATACAAGATTCACCCATTTGGCTGCAAAAAGTTGGTGGTGCGTCAGGGGTATTATGAAGAGACAGATTCATTTCAGCAATGAAATCTTCAACAGCGCAGCGTCGTATATAATCCGTAGACCGAACTTTGCCATATCATAGAGTCGAAGACGCATTAACATCAGCGCCAACTATAAACATTGCAGCCCGCGAGCGCCTGCAAGACATGACGGCGGTTATGTATATGAGGAGCAACAGGATCTGAATATTGAAACTAGCAGCTCACAACGTAAACTTTAAAAGAAGACGATGAGACCTCCGCAACGGCACAATGGGGTGTCATAAGGTTACGCAAAGACGTTATTGTGAAGTTATAAGAATGCGCCACGTATATTCCGGCTCGTTCTTTGCCATCCAACTGTACTACTGTGACGTAACCGCGCGTATTGATATTGTTCTTGAACAAGCACTATATCTAAGTTATAATCGAAAGTTAGTTTGTCTAGTTCAGAAGTCGCCACCCTATCGTTGTGGAGATTTTATTGTCCTATGGTTAATTTATCCATTATCTTAGTAGTTGGTGTTGAGGATAAGTTGTTCGAGCTTAAGTTTATAAGTGGTACACTCGTGCGATCCACAGGCATGGTTATAGGTATGGTTTCTTAGAACGTTTACACGCAACGCAAGACGGTGTAAAATTTGTGTCTTTTTTTGGGTAGTATTTAAACGCAAATCAAAAAATATCCTTTTTCTATGCAATAAAATTCCGAATTCTCATCAAAATTACAAAAAAAACAACAAAGTGATATTTTGCGCAGCAAAATATTCAACGCAAAATATCACTAAACACACTACAATTTATTTTCGCAGCGTACAGCGATTTTTTCTAAAGCAAAAGCTTTTTTATTAATGCACAGCTAATAATCTTAATGCACATCATACATGTTAACTCTTTTTCTTTTAAATCCATGGTTAAAGTTTTTACAATTACTATTTAACGACAATGTCGACGGAGCCCCGCGCAGCGGGGCTCCTATTTCTGTCTAAAGGGTCTAAAGTAACCTAACACGAAGAAGATGACGGGAGCTGAGTTCGCTCGCTTTGCTCGCTCACTTCAGCTGCCGTCATCTTTTCGAACCTAACCTGTCCGTGTCGGGGTGCCCTAAGTTCCCGAGCTCGCTTCGCTCGCTCTTGGACTAATGACTTCTTGAAAATTAGGACAAATGTGATGAACAGGTTTTGTTGTACTTACTGGTTAATATGCGACTGAGATAGTTATTTTGCTACGAAATATGGAAAATTTGCTGTGCAGTTAGTATTTCTGCTATGTATGTAGTATTTTTGTACAAAAATAAATTTAACTGTATTGCATTATGAGGAAAAAAGTAATGTCATATTGATGTATAATTTCGAATTATCTGCAGTTTGAGTTTTGCTAAACATTTAGTAAGTTATTTGATGTAAAAAAGAATATAAATGATGAGTATGTATTGATAGACGATTATTTTATTTGATATGCAATTTATAATATCCCCTTTAGTTTTATGTGCCTCAGAGCAATTAGCGCAGGTAGGTGATTTAATAGTGCAGTGTTTCTTAACATGCACTATTTAGAATGTTTTAACAGTACAATGCATGCAAAAAGGCAGTGTCCTCCATCGACGACGGGACGTCTTTAACCAAAATACTTGGCCTACGGCCTTTTGGTTTTTCAAGTCGCAAGCCAGCGGACCTAATGGCATCGACCGATTGCTATTTTTTGATTTGGTAATCGTTAGCGACACGTAACACGACGCCAGACTTCGCAGCTTTTTTGACACCTACAATTAGAAAGCCGTCACTAGGATTTATAGCTTTCATGAGTGCTTGTTTAGTCGCGGAAGACGTTGCGTAATCAGTTGATCGCTCATCAGTGGGGTAGGCCACAAGACATGGAAGTTTGACACGTGAATCCACCACAGGAACAACTTTAGGTAAACGAAATTAAACTAACTAACTAAGATTAACCCATCCAAAGCAACGAATAAAGTAAACACCTTTTTTGTGAACGTTGGTAAGAACTTGGCAGAAAAATCCTTAAAGGGTAGTCGTATTCCCCCTCAAAATCCAGCTAGAACACCTTCTACATTAAATTCTTTTTTTTTATTAGATACTGACGTCAACGAAGTAGTAAGAATAATAGACGGGTTGAAGGATGTTTGTGCTACTGGGTGGGATGATATACCCAATAACATTCTTAAAAGGTTTAAACACCTCCTCGCCCCTCCGTTAACCCACATTATTCAGTTATGTTTATCTAAAGGAATATTTCCTAAATTGCTAAAAAAAACTGTGGTCACACCTATTTTTAAATCAGGAGATAAAAACAGTGTAAACAATTACAGACCCATTTCAGTGTTAACAGGCCTTTCAAAAATCTTAGAAAAAATTATCAACAGTAGATTGCTAAATTACCTGGAAGATAACAAACTATTTTCAGATAATCAATTTGGTTTTAGGCCCAAAAGATCAACTAGACAAGCAGTAAACAAATTGACTAATTATATTAGTACAAACCTGGATAACGGAATGCATACGGCTGGGATCTTTCTAGACCTTGCCAAGGCCTTCGACACAATTTCTTGTGATACACTTTTGCAGAAGCTTGAATCGCTTGGGGTATGAGGATCGCAACTTCTACTGCTTTCTGATTATCTCAGCGATAGGCAGCAGTGTGTCAAAATTGGTCCGTATACAAGTTCTGATGTTATTAATAGTTGTTTTGGAATTCCACAAGGTAGTATTAAAAACTAATAAGACTAATATTCTAACACTGAATTCAGATAAAATCAAATACATTTTATTTACAATGAGAATACCAACATACCGCTTACTAACCTAAACATTTACGCGCATACCTGTAACACCTACGCTGACACTGCATGTTCTTGCCCTACTTTAGCTAAAGCTGATAATTTTAAAAATCTAGGCGTCACTATTGACTTCAATCTAAATTTCCTTAAACATATCGAGTTACTATGTACTAGAGTGCGTAATATATGTTTTTAAGAATTTACGTAATATAGCTGACTTTAAATTAATTAAACAGATTTATTTAGCGTTGTGTCAATGCATTCTTACCTACTGTATAACTTCTTGGGGTGGCACGGCTAATTCAATTTTACTTCCCCTAGAACGTGCTCAAAGAGCAATTCTAAAGGTACCTTTCGCCCTTTTCGATTTCCGACACAGCTGCTCTACAAAGCATGTGATGTTCTTACAGTACGGCAATTATTTATTTTCCACACAATACTGCAACAGCACATTGCACTACCCTATGATCCAGTTCCATCCGACAAGAGACGGAAGGATCTGGTATGCACAATGCAACAAACCAGACATGCGTTTATTAATCGGTTTTATGTGTTTTTAGGACCTTTTCTGTATAATAGACTCAACAGGTTACTCGATGTTTATAGCTTAACATATAAAAAATGCTGCTTTACCTTAAAAGATTATTTAGGGACACTCAATTACAGTGACACAGAAAAACTTCTAGAAATTGCTGTTTGATTATGGTATACTCTCATATCTACTTGTACATACTTTAATTACTTAATTTTGTTTTTATTTTTTGTATAAATTATATATTTTTATGTTTGTTAATAGACTAATTTTATTTAATACTAGCTGTGCCCGCGGCTTCGCTCCCGTCATCTGCCTGCCAATCCTACCATACTTACCAACCTGCCTGCCTACTCCACATACTCAAAAGTATACATACTACGTACCAATTTTTTTTCTAGTGTCATTCTTTCGCGTAAAATCTTAACACCGCGATTCAGAAAATGACTTTAAATGCACAACGCCATCTATCGAATAGTGAGTTCAACTGTCCGAGTAACTGAATTGCGTGAGCTGTGGTAATTTTACTTCTTGAACACTTTAAATTCATCTAACTTTTGATAGTGTGAACCGATTGCGATGAAACAAAAACTAAGTAATTCTTCAAGATACGCACAATTTTTATGTATAAAAGTTATCTACATTGGTTTCGTACATTTCACTTGATGCGTGCACAAATAAACAGACAAACAGACAAAAATTCCAAAAATGCTAGAAATGGGTTCTGTTGGTTATCCTTTAACACCCTGGCTATATTTTTGGATTTTTTTTCGATGTACAAAAAATATTTTTCTACAGATTTATTATATGTATTGATTTTAACTGATTCAATTATTATTTTTTGTAAAGTGATGGCCTGAAACACAGGTTTGAAAGAACCTAAATCGGGCAGGTCCTTACCAAAAATAGAAATTCTTGTCTAAAATCTTGCAGTTGTAATAAAATATTTTAGTTATAATTTACATATAAGCACTATTTATACCATTGTTTTAGAAATAACACTACTGCACCTAATGTACACTTTTGTGAACGCACTTACTTTTAATAATAAATTATTCTCATTCTTATTGACATCAGACTTGGCAATATCGACACCGGAATTATGTTTAATTTTATCCAATTCGTGTTCAGTATCGGCCAACTTAGTCTCGTTAGCGGGTGATTTTATGGTTAGCAATGAGACAATAGCTGTTATGCGCTGAGTCATTTCCATAATAGCGGATTTGTTTGCAACAATAATGCGGGACCCTTGGTCATTGACAAGGTCGTTAATTTTGGTCAGATATGCAGACGCCTGAGATACCAAATCACAATAGTCGTCATTGCTTGCATTGGTGACATTTAATATCGGCGAGCTTACAATTGACTCTAATGTTTGCATTCGCTTTGATCTGTCTTCGGGTGAAATATAAGAAGGAGACATTTCACTAAATAATCGCTTGGCATTAGCGGAGGTCGTCGGCGACCTTGGTTTATTATTTCGGAGGAATAATATTTCTCCACCACGATCAGGTGGGCCATCATTATAAGATAACATAATTACTTATGGAAATTAAACGAATAAGCGTATTAGAATGTAAAAAGTGAAAGATTTTTTTAATAATCAATTATTTCGATATACCCACACGTCAAGAAAAGTAAATTTACTCACCGATAGCTGACGAAATTAACTGATTACAAGTAAACAACGGACATATACGTTTAAAAACTTACGATACCAGCACTTATCAACAACAATAAACAATTTTTAAGCAACTCACAAGCCGGAAATAAATTTCGGAACAACACAATCGCAATTATAAACATGGAGCGAACAGGGACCATAGGCTCTTAGAGCGGTATCAATTTGATATCGAGTAAGTGACAGATGAATACAAGTCATATACATCATTATGGTCACCCCCCAGATCACCGCCAACCAAAGCGAGCGCGCGGAGGGAAGTTGAGGAGGAAGTAGAGTTAGATTGAATATTGTGTGAATACTAAGAATATAATCTATTGGGTTTTAAACTACAATAAATGTGTTTTATTTCTTACAAGCAATGCGCTTTCCTCTGTTACTATTAAACATCCATAATATACTTTCACCTGCTTTTTAAACTAAATAAGCTCCTTATCCGGTTGAAGCCCATAATAACCTAAAAAATTGAAAAGCTATTGTCTCGCGTGGATACACATTTCGGGTACTCAAAAGGTTTATGCTCACCTGCGTAGAATAAGAAATTCTAGCGCAAAAATTCTACAAAATATCAAAATTGAACCTCCTTTTGAACAGTTTTGTTTGCAAAATATTATTTGATTTACATATGCTATGTTAGTTATGAAGAAATACCAGCCATCAATTTTTCTGTGTAAAAATATCTTTAAACATCCAAGTCGTTTTGGAGGAGTTTCCAAAAGTTGCGAAAATTATAGTTATTTTTTTAAAGTAAAACTATTAGTTACACGTAAAAACCTTGTGTTAAAAATTATGTACATGAATCAGTAATAAATATACATTTTTTTCAAACGTTTTAACCTAGCCGTTACTAAGGAGTATGCTTTTGAAAGTTGCCGTTTTACGGCACTAAAGTGTATGTAGATGAGAGCTCTAGGGAAAAGTAGGGATTATTCAATGAAATTGCTCATCCAGGTATATATTTAACAACGTTTATTGTAACTTATACCTACATACTAAATACAAATGTATAATATTTATACAACAGTTAATCCATACCACAGTTAGGTACTAAGAAGTCCAATTTACACATTATGACTTAGCTTATGACAATATAAAATATTACTAGCAGTTCAACTTTTGGAGCTACAAGACTAGTCTTAGGGCTATTTCACAGTGTCCAAATAAGGACTACCAACTAGAAACAAAAATATGAAATGAATTACCATAAATAAAATTGTATGTCACATGAACTGCCTGGAGTACCTGCCTGTTCTGGAGTGGCGACCGCGACGTCGATGAAAACGTTGTGTTGGTGGACCGATGACCTGGTGAAGGTTGCGGAGATCCGCAAGATGCGGGACGCACGGGACCGGTCAATTTGGCGACGCTTAGGGCATGTCTTTCGGCTGAAATGATGATGATGAACTGTCTACGAGTATCAGGCAGTTGCTAAACCAAATGCTGACGGTATAGAATGACCATATGTTTTTTTTCAATAGGAACGATCCAATAACGTCTTTCATCATTCTAAAGAGCCTCAGTCATCTTAACGATCCTATCCTCAATGATTCTCCTAATGTTAGCGTTGACACTGGGCAGCTCGCTATGTTTTCGAACAGACATCTCGATCCTCTGCACCTGAAATAGAAATAGAACATTCAAGAAATGTAAAATATTAAAGAACTAAAAGATGATATACAATTTGAGTATATGTCATGGACCTAGTGATTAATCAGTGCACTATGTATAATGCCCGGGCTTTATGAATCTAGTCAAGTCAAATCGGGCAATGTAATGAATACTGATTTAAATAAAAAGCTCAATATTTATCACATTGTCTGGTCATTATGAATATTGCTACGTAACGGTTGGGCAATTCGATAATTATGGTCAGTGAATTAGTCCAAGAGTGAGTAGACCAAAAATACAGACAATAATTTGATTTTCACTTCTTTCGTCATTCAATTTCATAATAACTCAAATAGCTATAAACTAAAATAATTAGCTGTCCTAAAGAACATTATATTTAAACATTTATGTGTAGGTACTTACAATAAAAATAAGAAACCAAGCTTCTAAATTGTTAACAATCGCTGACCATAATTATACATGAAGATGTTTCGGAATGAAAATACATAGAGGTCTTTAAGAAACAATTTTGAATTTTTATTCACTGGACCCCCTGTATAAATGGCCTATCGATGAATAGGAGATACTGCAGTTAGAGATTGTGCAGTTTGTCATTACCGGCGAGGCGGAATGAACGCCCGAGCCCAAGCCGAGAACACTATGGAGCCAAAAGACTGCAATGACAAATCAAAAACGATGCGCATCAAAAACTACATTGTTCAACACATTCAAGAAATAAATAATATTTAGTAACAAATTATTTTTAGAAATGGTTCGCGGATTGTTTTTCGTCAGCTGAACGGGGGGTGATCAGCTTGCAGTGGGAACTGCCTCACTTGCAGCCTGATATGATACAGTTAGTATGATTATAGCGAGCCAGTACTGTCCCACTGTTGCTGATGTCTCCCACCATATCCTTACGTGTACGAAATACACTTCATCATCATCTGCCTAGCCTTTTTCCCAACTATATTGGGGTCGGCTTCCAGTCTAACCGGATTCAGCTAAGTATCAGTGTTTTACATGGAGCGACTGTCTATCTGACCTCCACAACCCAGTAACTGGGTAACACGGTACCCCTTGGCAAGACTAGTGTCAGATCTCAAGTTTCTGACTACCCGTAAAGACTGTCAAAGATCTTCAAATGACAGCCAGGACCAACGGCTTAACGTGCTTTCCGAGGCACGGAGGAAACTCGGTATGTTGAAATGGTCACCCATCCACGGACCGACCTCGTCAAACGTTGCTTAACCTTAATGATCGACCCGTGTGGCTGTTATTATTTAGCCACGAGCTCCACCTCCACGAAATATACACGAATATCGTGCCTAAAAGCAGTGGAGATAGTTTTCGAGTGTGTTTAGTTTACCTGTTGTATCTCCCTCGGCCAGGCTACGAAATTGGTGACGTTGCAGCTGCGAGAGGAGCCGATGCGGCCGGTGCGGCCACAGCGGTGAATGTAATCCGCCGTGTACAGTGGGAAGTCGTAATTTATTATGTGTTGAGTCTGGAAGAGTAATAAGAAAATGGTTTTAAACTTTGGACTAGACTTAGACCGATTAGTTCTCTTCCCTAATGTAACTGGAAGCTCTAGATAACTCTTCATTCGATGTCAACGAATGCGATGCGCTAGTAAGTTATAAATTACATGATAGCCTACAAAAAGAAATACTAAACACTCACCCTAATAGTATCCAATCCTCTCGACGCAATATCAGTACAAGATAACGCATTCACCTTCCCACTCTTATACATCTCAAACTTGCCCTGTTTCAGGTCAACGGCCATCTTGCCGTTAATATTGACGCATTCGATGTTGTTTTCGTTCAGAAACATGGAGACGAAGTCACAGGTCGACGTCTGGTTGGAGAAGATCATCACTGGACGGCTTTGGTTCATGTCCGCTTGTACTAGTTTGAGGAGTTCCAGTGGTTTCTGGGCTTTGCCGAGCCGCATGAATCTGGCAGAAGGAAAAAATATAAAAATAATTGAATGGTAACAGACGGCCCACCTGATCATTACCACCGACTCCTATGGTAAGATATATCAGAAGCATGGCAAATGTGTTACCATCGCAGTAATATACAGAAATTACTTGTGTCCTTGTCATCAGCCAATCCCAATCAAATCAGCCAGAAATCTATACTTAAGAGGAAATGCGGGAAGAGAGCTCCGACTGAATTTCTTTAGAAAAATTAATAATCCAAGGTTTGGCTCTCGCCTATTTCCTCCTCCAATGACTTTATAACTTTGTCCAGAATTAAAGTTGAGTTCGAGTTTGTGTCAAATAAATGTAGTACCTACTGAGCCCAAAATAAGTTTTCTATCGATCCGAAAGGAAGAAGAAGCATGTATTTTCTTTGTTTCCTAAACATATTGCGCGCCCGGATGCTGCGTGCATGAAAATTGGCACCATTAAAGTTTAACGTATTGTGTTTATTTGATTCCCGAGGGAAAGATGCTGCGGACGAGCTCGCCCGAAGGGGTTCTAGCATGGCACCGGTGGTACCGGAGCCCAACGTGCCAGACCGCGTAGGTACCTTTCGGTTACCTACGCGGTCTATGATGGAATCGCACCAAAGATCAACACAACAAGCTATGGATTGACCATAGCGAGTGCAGGCAGGTGAAGGAGGCACTGCCCTCCATCGACGACTAACTAAGCCACAGTTGCATGCAGTCAAGGCAGTAATAACTGGACACGGGGCCTTTAATAAGCACCGTTTTGTCATAGGAATCACAGACAGTCCACTCTGCAGAGCATGCATGGTGGAAAATGAGACATCAGCACGCCTGCTACTAAGCTGCCCTGTAATCGCCAGTTACAGGCCAAATACTGCGGTACCCTACAGGAGATAGTCGGCAACACCAAGGCAGCACACCTGCTACTAAACTGCCCTGTAATCGCCAGTTACAGGCCAAATACTTCGGTACCCTACAGGAAATAGTCGGCAACACCAAGGCGCTGCTGGCCTTCTACGAGGAGCTGGAGTGGATCGAATAAAGAAATTGAATCTCACCCGCACGCAAAATAAAAATTGGTCGTGGAGTTGTGGACACCATAGTCCGTCAAACTCAAACCTAACTAAACTAGTCAACATGTTAAGAGGCCCTACAAGTTTCACGAGCTAAAAATAGAAAACAGCTACTTTTTCAGCGCAAATTTCTCAATAACTACAAGATATATGATAAATCATTTAATGCAAATTTTTGCGGCATAGTTATCTAGTAAATGAACATGACATATTTGTGATAACGGCTCAAAAAAAAATTGAAAAATTAAATTCCTAACACACGTTTTTACGAAATCCCGAAACACCAGGTTTTTCAATTGCTTTTTCTGCTTACTGGTGGCGAATAATAATCTGCAAAAAATGGTATGGGCTGCGCATATAGTATACTAGTAAGCCACCAATTTTGTTTTTCAAGTTTATTGTATTTGTACTTTTAAAAAAAATGCGGGGTTTTAATGCCTGCTGTCTCATCCGACAACTGATGCGAATGAGATAGATGCTGTGATGAGCAGTAAGAAGCTAGTTCGCGTACGAATTAGTAATTTTGCATGTTTGTAGCGAAATGGATGATGATTTAGGACGAAAACGAGAGCGCGCAATTTTATAAACAGACCTTTGGGAGTCTAGATATCATGAAAAAACGACTAAATGTATATTTTCAAAATATAATTTTTTGCATTGTTGAACTACAAATCTATTCGTGTATGGTGGCCGTTTTGCAATTTTCCTTCTTCTTATGTTATTTATTGCAGCCCAAAGATGCGTTAAAATTTGTGTTGAAATATGAAACTTTCGACGCTCATAACTCAAATATTTTTCTTTTTTACTTTTTTGCTCCCATACAGGGCTAGATAATGATGAGACAAATTGATATCATTTTTTATTTTGAACGTACATCGTCAAACAGTAATCTCTAGACTACGTTTGTATGGAAGAATTATCGACTAGTGTAACCTTAATCATCAGATCAGTTCGATGGTACCATTTTCATCAGTAGGTACCATTTATTTATAAGTATTTTCTTCATCATAGTAGGTTAACTATTATTACTTAGAATTAAGGAGTTCCAGTGGCCATCTGTGGTCTTCTTCATCAGTCCCACTTTACAAAATGATATTTTCTGAGTGCAAATGATTGCATTGTTGATGAAAATACCAAAGTCACTATATGTACGAGTATGCCTATAATATTTGAGGAGTTCCCTCGATTTCTGCAGGATCCCATCATCAGATCTTGACCTGATAACCATGGGACCATCTGGAAAATGTACCCTTTCAAACGAAAGAACAATTTTCCAAATCGGTCCAGGCGTAATCTATACTTATTATTAATTAATTAATTATTAATTTTTTAATATTATAAAGCTAAAGAGTTTGTTTGTTTGTTTGAACGCGCTAATCTCAGGAACTACTGGTTGGAATTGAAAAATTATTTTTGTGTTGGATAGTCCATTTATCGAGGAAGGTTATAGGCTATATAACATCACGCTACAACCAATAGGAGCCGAGCATAAATGAAAAATGTTGCAAAAACGGGCAAAAATATTCCTTTTTAAAAGCTTTTGTTGCGTGCGCTGCGTAAACGGTTTAAGGTTACACTAGTCGAAAATTCTTCCATACAAACGTAGTCTAGGGATTATTCCACTGTTTGACGATGTACGTTCAAAATAAAAAGTGATATCAATTTGTCTCATCATTATCTAGCCCTGTATGGAAGCAAAAAAGTAAAAAAAGTAAATATTTGAAAGTTATGAGCGTCGAAAGTTCCACATTTCGACACTAATTTTAACGCATTTTTGGGCACAAATAAATACCATAAGTGGACGGAAAATTGCAAAACGGCCTCCATACAGGGATAGATTAGTAGTTCAACAATGCAAATAATTTTATTTTGAACAGATAGATTTAGTAGTTTTTTCATGATATCTAGACTGCCAAAGGTCTGTTTATAAAATTTCGCGCGCTCGGTTTCGTCCTAAATCATTATACATTTCGCTACAAATTTACAAAAGTGTGTATTCGTACACGAACTCGCTTCCTACTGCTCATCACAGCATCTATCTCTTCCGCACGTGTTGTCGGTTGATATAAAATGCATTTTAATCCCGCGCACAAAATAGTTCGTGCCGTTGACTAGTGTACCCTTAAGTTACGCAAATAGAATGTATGATGGAATTGTTCTTCTTTAAAAGTTCTAAAAAAAAGTCCGCGACAGCATATGTCTATCTTTTAAGATTGACTCACAATAGCAGCTTTATGTTCTAAATTTTAATTAGATAGCCGCCGCCGGCGCCGGTAGAAACAAAAGTTTACAGGTTACATTTGTATAGTAGTAAGGGTAGGTAGGGTAGGGAAGGGTAGGTAGGGTAGGGTAGGGTAGATAGGGTAGGGTAGGGTAGATAGGGTAGGGTAGGGTAGGTAAGTTAGGGTAGGTAGAGTAGAGTAGGTAGGGTGGATAGGGTAGGTGGGTAGGATGGTTATGAGAAATAAAAAAAATAGGGTAGGTAGGAGGTAGGTAGGTAGGTAGCCAGTTGACGGTAGCGAAGCCGCGAGGGTCTGCTAGTTGTGTAATAAAATAAAAGAATAAAAAAGCCTTTTATTTCCTGTATTACAATTTGTTTAGTAATTCTCAAATGATTTATAATTTTGAACAGGAACCCCTCTCAGGTGAAGGCCTCTTCCATAGATTGCCACTTATCTCGGTCTTGAGCAGTAAGATACTAATTGGATCTGACTATTTTCTTGATGTCGTCTTCCCAGCGTGAATGAGGTCTTTCTTTGTGGCGTTTGCCCTGAGGGCCTTTCCACGTTGTGAACGCTTTGGTCTATCTATCTTTAAGGCGCGCCACATGGCCAGCCCTTCTCCACTTTAACTTTTGAGCGTTGCTAAGAGCATCGATTGCTTTTATCTTTGAACTAATCTTTGTGTGTCTTATCTTATGTATATTCTTTATGTTTAATATACTGCGTTCTATGCCTCTCTGGACTGTAGTTATTTTGTTTCTTATTTTATTTGTGAATTTCCATGTTTGGCACGCATATGTTAAGCATGGGATAAGACATGTCTCCATAACGTTCTTCTTTAACTTAACGGACATGTCACTTTAAAATAATATTTGAGGCTCCAGTACTTATTCCACGTATTTCTAACTCTCCTCTCTATTTCCATTTCATAGCTATTTCTGTTAAAACCAATTTGTTTCCCTAAATAAATATAATTTTCTACGTATTCCAACGTTTTGCTATCAACTGTTATATTTGTTTTTGCATAGTTTGACATAGCTTTTGTCTTTAATATGTTCATTTCGAGGCCTACTTGTTTGCTAGCTTTGTGGAGTCCTTTGGGAAGGAATCGACTTCTATGCTTTGCAGAATTCACTTACGCAATTAGGCTGCTGGACTCTTATCCGATGTTAGATCCGTATTGCCTCTTTAATTTCAACGCAGTCTATTGGCTCTATGTGGTGGTTAGGGCTTTCGCATTCTAATAATTGGTTAGGAAAAAAGTTTTCAATTCTGCTCGTATTTGAAGCCGCGCTGTATCAGTTTCTGTAGTAATCGGTTGCAACTTTTATGATGTCATTTCGCCTGTATTTAGTACTCCCTGCGTCTTGTAAACGTTCAATCCATGTTTTATTAGTTCGTAGTTTTTTAGACCTTTTTTTAGACTTCCTTTTTGTTCCAGATGTTTGTAACAATTTCCGCTCTGTGTTTCTTATAATCAATTTGTATATATTTACTTTTTATATCGAGCTTTTAGTTAGTTATTCATGGATCGAGTTTTTTTACTGGTTTTTTTGTAGTTCTTGACTTCTTTTTATAGGGTTTTTTGTGCTTCTTTGAGTGCTGCGGTCTGTTGTTGAATTATTTGTACTTGTTGCTTTTTGTAAACTAATTTGCATAAAAATTATTAATTTATCGTGATAAACTTGTACTGTCTCTTTTTGGTATCCATCTTGAAGAGCAGTTAGGAAATTTTGCAAGCTCTCCTTATATGCTAATGTCTTTTTCATTTCTTAAGGAGCTGAATTAATTTTTGCTGAATTGAATTTTGTCTTTTTTTTATTTAGAATAGGCTCGCGCTTGACCACTATCTCACCTGATGGTAAGCGATGATGTGGTCGACAGTGAAGCACGCTTGCCTAGAAGTAACCTATTCACTCTTGGCTTAAAGACCTTGCCTAGAAGTAACCTATTCACTCTTGGCTTAAAGACCCCTAGATTGTAGCTATCGGGCAACAGACTCCGGCAGGGAATTCCACTCCTTAGCTGTACGCATAATAAAAGTATTTCCAAAACTTTTAGTGCGTATGGGTGGGATGTCCCGATGGCGCATCGCCGTACGTATTGTAGTCCGATGATGAAATGGGCTTAGCGGAATTAGATCATGCAATTCTATCGCACACTCCCCGAAATGCAACCGATAAAAAAACCGGCCAAGTGCGAGTCGGACTCGCGCACGAAGGGTTCCGTACAATATGGGATCCCACTTAAATATTAATTTTATTCTGTGTTTAGTATTTGTTGTTATAGCGGCAGCAGAAATACATCATCTGTGAAAATTTCAACTGTCTAGCTATCACGGTTCATGAGATACAGCCTGGTGACAGACAGACAGACGGACCGCGAAGTCTTAGTAATAGGGTCCCATTTTTACCCTTTGGGTACGGAACCCTAAGAACCGACAAGCTGGCAACTCGGCGACGATGTTCATGGCTCTGGAGCTTTGACTTAACCAGTGCCTCATTGCCGATGAGCCTTTTGGCCCGCTTTTCGGTCGATTCTAGTGCATCAAGCAGGTATTTGACAGATCCGTCCCAGAGATGAGAACAGTACTCCATGCATGATCGAACTTGCGCTTGATAGAAGCTGAGCAGCTGTTGTGGCGTGAAGTACCTTCTAACCTTTGCAAGGATACCCAGCTTTTTGGCAGCCAGCTGAGCCTTTACGTCAATGTATGGGCCAAAATTGAGAGTCGATGTCAACGTAACGCCAAGAAGCTCAAGATGGTCAGTTATTGGCACGGTCACATCTCGGAAAGTTGGAACCGGGTGAAATTGGCTCTTTTTGACGGAAAAAGACACGCCTGGGTTTTAGCAGCATTAAACCTGACCAGATTGGCATCGCCCCATTCGGAGACTGACTGCAAGGATAAGTTCAAGCGCTTTACCATGGCCTCCTGGAGAGAGTGGACCTGAAGCCCGGTAGCTCGAGCGTTGGACAAGTATCTCTCAGCAACAGTGCTGTCGTCTGCATACCCAAAGGTGCCGGGTTTTAGCAGATCTAACGATCTACATTGTTCGCGACGAAGCGTCATCAACCATACTAAATGGTTCATAAAAGTTAAAGTTTGTATGTGTAGACATGTCTGCTCACCACGGCGCGCCATCTAATACTGAAATGATTTTTAGAGGCACGTTCATATTTATATTAAAATTTTACCTACATTTTTTGAGATAGTAGTATAATGTTTTTGGTATTTGTCAGTATGTTATAGGGTTCAATAGTTCACCCTTAATAGAGTAAAAGCATTAGAAAGCATACTGATAAGAGTTATCATAGCAAAAAACATAAATTTCTGTCGTACGATACGTCATTGCTCGACGACGGATTAGTTCCGAATGGCCCGCGAGGTGGCCCCACCCGATATATATAGTTTTGGAGTTTTTTGGAAAAATTATAGTAATTAAAATCATGTTTTTAAGGGCTTATCCTATGTACTGGACATGAAATCAGTACATAATGATGAAACTATGTGAAAACCACATAGTTTCTGCTATGTAAATATGAATATTGACTTGATATCTCAAACACCGAATATATGGTTTTAGGTCATTTTAGGGTATATGGGAGACCTAGACCGAGACAGGAAACCTATATACACCTCATAGTTAGCGTAGTCTTTTATATAAAGCCCATTTACTTGAGATATCAAGTCGGTATATAATAGAAAACTGCTGTTTGTCTGGTTTTCGGCAAATGCTTACGGGTTTAGGTGCCCTAAGTACCTAGAAAACATATAGGTGTACTGGTAAAAGTACTACCATTGGAAAGCTTGCTAAAAAGGCTTCCAGGCGGTTTCTAGATGGGAAGAATCGCTTGGATAGTCAGCGAGATAAACAGTCGTGAAAAATGTAAACAACGTAAAACGTTGAAATTTGTAGACCCTTCAGGTGGAATAACTCCATGAAGGGAATAGATGTACTCATGGTGTAAGTACTTTCTGATGGCTTGCTGGACTAGCTACCAAGCCATCACTTTGGAGCGAAAATCGCTCAAGTAGTTTAAGTACAATTCCAGAAAATAGGTTTCTGGAAATGTAATTTTTAGTCAGTTTTTGGCATTCCCCGGGACTATACACCCCTGGGAATTCCGAAAATAAGGAATTTTTGGGGACCTCCCGATGGCCCGATAAACGCACCATCGTGTCGTCCCAATCTTGTTAGGGTTTTATGAATAGTTTCTCTGATAGCTGGGCGCAAAGAAAGTGACCAGCTATCGAATTTGTACATATCGAGGCACCTTATGTGCATATAGCCTAGATAGACTTATATGAACACTAGAAATGTAAAGTGTGGTCTATCGGCTACCAGAATCCCCATAATAGGCGGTGATTGTCTGGTTAGCCTAAGTAGGAAGTCCTAAAGTCGGTGAAATGACTTAGGAATTTATAGATTCATTACATAAGGGATGATATCCCATAGAAGATTCCCGAAAATAAGCTTTTTCTAGACGTCAACAGACAGCCTGCTATTGGCACCAGCAGGTCAACCCAACCTATAGATATCCTTAGGCTAGGTTAAAAGCTATTTTGCTTTTAACCGAGAAATAAAGGAAATTGTTCCTTTATTTCATGGAATTAGTCTAGGGAAGCTATCAATACCTGGAAATTAGGTATATGGATTAGATACAGAGATAGGGGGCGTTACTGTACGGATTACAGTACGAAGAAATCCAGCTATTGATAGCACCGTGGAAGGGGTGCGGTAACCCTATTTACCAAATGTTGATAAGGGTTTTTTACAGAAATAAAAATTATTTTCGGCGAGAATTTGCGGGGCTCTCAATAATGGCACGGTCCGAGGGTATATACACCCCCCGGGCCCAAATAGAATTTGTAGTCATCCAAAGCTAGTCGCTTGTACTTGTCTTAGTAAATAAGAAGTAATTCTTATATAGAATCAAGTCTCAGAAATTGTTGAGAGCCCTAGAATCGTGCCGTGTACTGAATAACTTAGTGTTTCATTTAATTCATCAACTTCAACCCTTATGAAGACACCCCTTTTCGATCCTGTCGAGCTGAACCTCGGGACCTGGACACCAGGAGTGCTGATCCAGAAGTAGGCAACCCAGAACCTGGAAATAACTCGAGTACAGCCAACACATCGTTGAATCGTTAGAGTCGATTTGCAACCCTACGTCAGTGCTGCAGCCAGGCATCCAAGAACCTTATTTCGTGGTGTGATAGGGGCGTTCAGCGGCAATGGCCAGAAGGTTTACGCCCTTCTTTTCTCGGGGCCAGTGATCACGCTACGTCCAGCACATACATTTACATGTGAAGCAAGAATAAAGTTGCTGTGAGTACCGACCCCTGAGGGACCCCGGCATTAATATCCAATAGGGAACATTACTGCCAATTGCTCCCGCCAGGTGGCGCTTGACGGCTCTGAGTAAACAAAAACATAACAACATGGCGTCTACTACTGTTTGTGGTTTCCGAACTCTTTTAACTGTTTTTAAGATAACTAGTGTTTAAAAACCAAATAATAATATTGGGGAAATTAGTTAGCTTTCATTTTTATTTCACTATTTGTTTTATATTTTGTATAGATAAACTGCGAAATTTTGTCGCTGGACTTTGACAGTTTGGTTTTTTTTTTCAGGGATGTGTCCGATATATCTAAACGTAACTTATATCGGTTATGTGTTAGATATCATATTATAAGCAGAACTTATTGTTGGTAGTGGTGGTACCTACCGATTAATATAGAAGCGTGCACTCGAGCGAGTATCGGCCCCCCAAACCCATCACCATGTATGGCAAGCCAGCCAAGGGATCCCTTGGAAAAAGCAAGCCAAATATTTAGGTGTTATACTAGATAATCACCTCTCATTCGCCAAGCACATACAGGCGGTACGTTCGCGAGCCGCCTTCGCTATGGGCAGGGCAGACTCCATGGGATGGTGAACGCGCGCAGTAGCTTGTCACTTAGGTGCAAGTTGCGCATATTCACAGCGGTCATCCGTCCCATCATGACCTATGCCTGCGCTGTCTTCGCACATGCAAAGCCCCGTCATTTACATAGGCTACAGGTAATCCAAAACCAATTCCTCCGGAAAATCACGGGAGCTCCCTGGTTTGTCCGTAACCAAGAACTTCATGTAGATATGAAAATCCCCACGATACAGCAGTTCACGAAACGCCTTACCAAGCGATTCTTTGAAACTGCTGTAATCATAAAAACCCGCTAGTCAAAGAGGCCACCCGCTATGTACCCTCAAAAATCTCTAGAGTTCGCCGACCGAGGCACATTCTCACCACTCCCGATGACCCCACCACCCTGCTCCAAGAGAGTCGTAGGGAAACTAGTACAATCAAAAAACGTAGTATAAAATCATTCCGTCCTCGCCGCCGAGGACCGTCGCGAAATCCCCGTAAAACAGGCCCCGATTTAGTTCAAAACAGCCCGCGAATTGCTGAACAAAATCAAAATATAGATAGTGGCGTTTCTTGTTAGTTCTTCTCCATAGTAGGTAATTTACGAACTGATGGTAGAATCAATTATAGTCATAATAGTCAAGATCCAGCTGGTCCCCTTGCTGTCCCTTCCAGCGACGCCCTGAGCCGAGGTTCCGACCCCACCTGGGGAAGCCCTCAGCGCAGTCGCTTAAGTTTAGAAAATTGTGCCCTGGCTGGAGGCTTAGTTTAGTCTCCACAGGCTAGTCCGGTTAAGCAGTAACCAATCACTTTGATTGAAACTGCGAGACGTCACTTAATAAATAAAAGAGAGTATCGGCCCTTTGCTCCCGAGTCGTCGCACGGTAAGGTTGTCTGTACCTTCGCTACTTTGCAGTTAGTTCGTTCCATATTGTGCTATTTGGGTTTTTGTGTTATTGGTTCTCGTTTTGAATATTAACGGTTGTTTGTGATTGCTCGAATTTTAATGATTAGTTGAACAATTGTTAAAATTAAGTCTATTTTGAAATAAATTCGTTTTAGTTTGTTCGAATTGTTATTTTTATTTGTTTTTCCATCCTGGTCGTTAAAATATCATATCGATATCGATATCAAAATAACCGATATTACAAAAGCTTTATCTAATAAAAACCTTACTAGCGTGTGAGAACGAATAATTCAAAACTTAAAACCGTAACAATGCGAAAACGTACGAACTACGAACAAAACGCAAACTTCACAAACGTTAGGAACCATATGCGCTACCTATCTTTCTAAGTATTATTTCGTGTTCGTTGTTAGTTTGCTCATCTAAATAACATTTTAACTTTTGCAAACTGTACTACTGATATCGATATCTGAAAACCATTTTCGATATCGATATGAAAACACATACATAACCGTTTGCGCAAAAAACCGAAAACGCCCTTCTCTAGTTTGTTTACGCAGAAACCTGTGGCGCCATCTGAGCGCAGCTTTGCGGATAGTTCCCTATTGGTCCGACGAGCAGCCATCGATAACCACTCGAATGGACTGATCTCTCAGGAAGTCTGCAATCCAATCACACAGACCACCGGGCAGACCGAATGAAGGAAGCTTACCAAGGCTTTCGTGCCAGACCCTATCACAAGCCTTCGAGATGTCGAGGGAGACGACAAGCGCTTCCCCGTGCCTCTCGATGGCCTCACTCTAGGTGCGAATGGCATACGGTAGAATATCCCCAGTAGACCGAGTCTTTGTGTAATCGGGGAACAAATATTAAAAAAAAAAAAACCGGCGTATTGAGAACCTCCTCATTTTTTTGATGTCGGTTAAAAATTGCAGTTATGTCCTGGGAGACCAATTGAAAAAGGTTAAAAATTATGAATCTCCATAGAAAATATAGCACATATACGGCAATCCACATCGCGTCATTCAGCTCGCTTGTGATTGGTCTATTTTTCATACTCTTTGTCTTTTGCTAATTCATTACGCAATAAGGCTGCAGAACCTGTTATCAATTACATGTATAATTTAATTCAAGCACAAGGCAATCTCAAGGCTTTACAAAAAACAAGTCTCACGAATCTATATCTAGTTTTATCGCTTATTATAACTTCATTCAATAGGTCTAGCAAAATCTTAGTTAGCTGGTATCTACGACCGTGAGCGACACTGAGCATCTGAAAACTCTGAAAAAGATTATTTTACAGTCTATAAAGGTTATTTGAATCTACTTTATAAGTTAATCTAGTGCTTTAAAAATTGCCTGATTTGTTACTTTTATAGAAATTTACGCCTCCCAGTTCTGACAGGATAACTCACAATCTTTTTTCAGATCACATTCCAGGTATTTAAATACTTACTATTTTATTTTTCTATGTTCTCCACAGAATAGTGAAGGTAAATAATATATCGTGGTTAAATCTATTTTGATCTCGCCATTTTGGAGATAAGGTCATTTCACGTACATAAAAAACTTAAATCAAAAAACCAGACCGCTTAACGAACACAAAATAGTCAAAAAAAGATTTATTAAGTTTTGGTAGATTATAAGAATGTAGTATTAGAATTGAGGAGTGCTTTGTTAAAACGCTCCTCAATTATTAGTTACTAGCTGTTGCCCGCGGCTTCGCTCCCGTGGGCCACCCCACCGTTTTCGTGATAAAAATTTGCCTATGTCACTCAGGAATAATGTAGCTTTCTATTGGTGAAAGAATTTTTTAAATCAGTCCAGTAGTTTCGGCGCCTATACGGTACAAACAAACAAAAAAGTCTTCTGAAAATAATGATAATAACATTAAAATGAATATGACAGACTATCTGTAATCCTGTATAGTAGTAAATATTTCAACAAAGACTCACTTATGTGGCACATGTGGTAGTAGCCTATGGATTTTGTCGGTGGAGATTGTCTTCAACGACTCTGGGTCCACAAATGCAGTGACGGACTCTGGTAACTCGTGAGGCATTGTTGCACTGACTAAGGTTATCTGACAGCCGACTGGAGGAGTCTGGATTTGGACTTTGTGTTGGATCTGAAAATTTAGGATAGTTGGACATAAGTAACCTGATATAAAATGTGGGCCGTAGCCTTAGCTAGGCCCTGTACTCTTTTGAAGAAGTTTATCCTGAAGGTATTTTTTTAAAGTAGGTTTTTTTTATAAAACCATTTCTAGTTTTATGGAATTTGTAAAAAATTAATTGTGAAGATATGTATTTCTTTTTCTATAGGAAGGTGTTCAGTGCCAGTACTGGCACTCCTATGAAAATAAATTGAAGTTAGAAAAGACAATGCCTCCTGTGACAGTCAACACTACAGAACCATTCAGGTAAGTTTATTTATTTATTTTTAATCTTTACTTTACTCATACATAGATACTTACGTATATATAGCTTTTCTGTGCAAAGAATAATATTAGATGAAGGTTGACTGGTAGAAAATGCCTATGTCATGCTTAAGTCTGCCTCATAAATAAACGCCTCTTCAAAACATGGATTAATAAAAAAAAATATTCAACATTATTGAAGCTGGGCACAAATAATCGGACGCGACTGACGGACGCGACTGCAGCCGCGAATCATATAGTATCTCTGTAATGATGATGTACAATATATTGTGCAAACTATCGGACTTAAGTCGCAGACCTTACATTTGGGCATTCGTGCGTCCAATAGACATCTGACCCACTTGATGTTATTTCTGTGCACACATATCAGACACGTCCGTCAGTCGCGTCCATCAGCCGCGTCTGATAGTTTGTACCGACCATGAGTTTTGCAATCTTTTTTTGCATTCATCTTTATTGTTTAGCATCGTCTTTGTAATGTCATACATAAAGCTGCGTAAAAAATACTTACAGGGAACTTCTTCAATAAATGAGCCAACTTATCAATAAAACTGTCATCTAACAATGTATCCGCTTCATCCAAAACAACATGATGTACATTATTGGTCTTGAAAATACCAGTTGTAACCAGTTTACTGTATGCTCCCAGTGTAGTGACTAGTACGTCAGTGTATTCTATTGGTGGGTTCAACATCTTCTGTTTAGTGTGTCCTCCAACAAGAGTGGTTACGTTCAGGTTGAGACGTTGGGCTATGTTTTGAGCTACTTCTCCAACTTGGGTAGCTGAAATAATTAATGGAAAATTATCTGGAGTTCTTATGATGTAATAAAAATTGTAGTAGTAATGATAAAACATAAAAACTTTACTGTTTATAAATCATAATCTACACCAACTTACCTAGTTCTCTACTAGGTGTTATAACAACAGCCAAAGGACTATTAAATTCTTCCTTTATACTAGGTTTCCACTCCAAGATATGTTGGAATATTGGCAACAAATACGCCAACGTCTTGCCACAGCCAGTCTCTGCAGTGATAACAGTGTTTTGACCACTCAGTATGGAAGGAATTCCTTTCGCTTGAATCTTGGTAGGCAAAGAGAAACCTTGTTCTGACATAACCTCAATCAGACTCTGACACACGCCGATTTCTTCAAAACTTTTCTTGTATTGCTGCTTTTCTTCCTTCTTATTAGCATTGCCGTAAATAACGAAGTAGTCCCCTTTAGATTTATTACTCAACCAGCCTTTAGAAGCCAGAGGAATGCCATCAAACTTACTATAACTCTGACCGTCAAAATGATTGAATTCTGGCCGTTTACAAGTTATTATCGGTAACTTTTTCTTTGCCTGTTTGACGCTGTAATACCGACAATACGACAAATTCAATATAGGCCGTAATTTAGACATTTTGGCGCCTTTAAACACCGAATTTCATAAGTTTTTCAGAATTTTACACAAACAAGTGTCGTTTCAAACAACACATGACTGAACCGGATGACACTGATGACAGAAACGGACGATTTGTCAATTTTGACATTGACACTTCGGCAACAGATTCATGAAAATTCGTTCAGTATCAACGTTTTAATATTGTAAAGCTTAAATTAATAATTATTATTTTCGATTCAGTTACTTTCTGCATATGAAACTGTAAATGAAGGTGAGCCTATGGCTGATACTGAGGCACCTTTTTTTGGCATCACTACAAATTACTTGTAGTCGTAACAATGTCGTAGCTTATACTGCTCTCAAGCCGAATAAAATTATAGTTACGAGCTTTTGCTCGCGATTTCGTCAGCGTAGTATTAGTACTTCGAATAGCCTATATTTTTTATTTAATAGGCCGTTGAGAAATTATTGGTTCACCATCACTGACCTCTCTTGTATAATAGAGGTCAGTTTTCACGATACAAACTTCCACGCCTCTTTCCACTCCCTTAAGTATGATTTCCAGCAGCCGAATTGCGTAAGTATATTATCCAAAGCAAAAGAATCGATTCTTTCCCAAAACCGACTTTACGTATTGCATATTAATACGTATAGTCGTTTTTGGGAAGGAATCGACTTGTTTGCTTTGCAGAATTCACTTACGCAATTAGGCTGCTGGATCAAAACTAACCTATTCCCTAGGTCTCAAACTATTTCTACATCCATCTAGATTGGTTCAGTGGTTTTAGCGTGAAATGGTAACAGACAGACAAACATCGAGTTACTTTCACATTTTTTTTTATTAATTGGTGGGTTCGCACTTGTTTGCGCCGAAGGTGGTATTTATTATAGTGACTTTAGTGTCCATGTCAAGTTGTTGCTAACTATATCGCATCAGGCACATAGGACACACGAATATAATAAATCGGCTAAGAAAAACTCCACCTGATTTTAACGATTAATCAATAAAATTCCAAAAAATCTCTAAAGGTGAACGCGCACCTAGATGCACCTCAAGAGCCGCACGCGCCACAGTCATTGCACTTCATAAATCTTTTTATGAAATCGTATGCAACCTCGCGCACCTATCCGCGCCGCATTTCAGCAAAATGCTGTAGGTAGATTCCACCAGGTTCAGCGCGTTCCATGCTTGCGGCGAGTGCAATGCAGGCGGCGCGGAGACGTTATCCGTACCCGTATAGAAAATATTGTTCAAGATGTACAGAAGTGGATACGGTGCGTGCGGCGCGTTCGGCGCAGATTGCGCAAGGCCTTGAAAAAATGCGATGACTACGGCGCGTGTGGCTCCTGCGGTGCGGATAGGTGCGCGTTCACCTCAATACGGACGAACATCGGTCTGCACATTTTTTCATTTAAACTTTGTTTAAAATCATACTAGAACGAAGTGTAATGATTTCGACTGTTGTCTTAAAACCCATAGTTTTAAAGTAAAACTCCATCGTTTTATTGAGCATTAATCTACAGTGTCTCGTCGTAGGTTCAGTTGAAAACCAGCGTCAGGCAACTCCTATACTGCACAAAAGATAGCTTGATCTCTGCGACAGCTGTCAGTATCAATACAGTAACAATAGCGCTTGACAGGCTAACTTAACGTAAAAATAATATATATGTCAGTTTGACATAGAATTATAGTTGTCTGGCATTTTGCTGAACTGCACCTTTTTGGCGCAGCCGCGGGGCACACTATTTATGTAATTGTTCTTTTATTTGTACCTACATTGTGTGTATCTGTGTGTGCCAAATGAACTAGTTTTCTTTCTTCCTTCTTTCTCTAGACAGCACTTGACCACTCACTATCTCACCTGCTGATAAGCAATGATGTGGTCGACAATGGAGCACGCTTGCCTATTAATAAAGACAGGGATGGTCTTTGACTGTATGTTACCATACACCCGTCCGAAAGTACTCCGGAACTTCAGAGTGAACCCTACTCCGTAGTGATTAAATTTTTCGGACGGATAAATACCTACACATCGGGAATAGGTGTTGTCATTCATTAAAAGATGATCTCTGCGACATAAGTCAAACTGATTTAGACGTTATTGTTAACCTGTCAAGCGCTATTGTTACATTGTTACTGTATTGATACTGACAGCTGTCGCAGAGATCAAGCTATCTTTTATGAAGTATATTTGTTATAGTTCGGGCCCCGAACGAATCATGCGTCCGTGTGATACGGAGTAGGAAACGCCCGTAACGAAGGCCGAATATACGGACTTCGTGCTCAGGGAGTAGAACCCCTGGCAAGACCTGTCAATTAACGGGCCGTGGGACCCCAACTTTAAAAATCTCTTTAATACCCTTTTCCACGAGCAGTGGTGGCCGCAACTTACAAGTTGTAGGTCGTGGGTTCGAACCCCGCCTGCCTTTACTTTGTGTAAATAATTTCATCACCACTGCTCTCAAAACGTTGAAGGAAAACATCATGAGGAAACAGACATGTCTGGGAACCAAATATTCTGAGACATGTGACATCCACCAACTTGTACTGGGCCCGCGTGGTGGATTACGGCCTCTCACAAAGAAAAGACCTGCCGAGCGAGCACGGTCTCTGTGATAGGCTTGAGTCACGCCTTTTATCACGGTTTAAACTGTGATAAAAATGTGTAACTCAAGCCTATCACAGTAGACCGTGCTCGTCCGGCTACACGCACAACGGACCAAATGGGAGTCTAAGTGCGGAAAAGGGGATACATCTATCCTATCCTACCCCTTCCCAGTCCCACACTACCGACATTTACTCCTACTCCTTTAAGTGCACGCCGTGCGATTGTGGAACTCTCTTCCGCCTGACTTAGGGACTATCACACTCTTGCAGTTTTTAAAAGAGGAGTGAAAGAACACCTTTCCATGCCGTCAAAGTTGCATATTTATGTATGAATAGTTTTTTTTTTATATATATAATATTAGTATCCATCTCCGGCACACAAATCCTCTACCCGTGCAGCCGCATATAGTTAAAGGTCATTGGCATAAAGGTGTTACGAACACCGAAGACGGTGAGTTGAATGAAGATGGAGAATAATAATGGAGAAAGAATACCGCCTTGCGGAACACCAGCAGCCAAGTCACACCAACTCGACGAAGGGCATCGGAGGAAACCATAAGATAAGAAAGGATAGAAAGGAGAATATCGTGACTGACGGCATTAAAGGCATTGGAGAAATCAATTAACACCAGAACAGTGACCTTGGTATTCTCCATCGCTTCTCTTATGTCACCAGTCACTTTGAGGAGAGCAGAGGCAGTACTGTGCTCCGACCTGAATCCAGACTGGAATGAGCTAACAAGGTTATACCAATGAACAAACCCTGAGAGCTGTCTGTGGACGCGAGCCTCCAGCACTTTGGATAGAAATGGAAAGGATAGAAATTGGTCGAAAATGGTTAGATAGGGAGGGATTAGAGATTTTAGGAAGTGGACGCACGTAGGCCATACGCCACAAGGAAGGGAATTGTGCGGAATCAAGAGAAAAGTTGATTATGAGGGTAATAGGGTAAAGAAGAAAGTCGAGGATTAGGGTGACCATATGGACAGGATGATTTTTCTGATTTCATCCAAGGTGGCTGGGGAAAAGTGGAACTGTTCTATATTAGGACCGGGTAGGCCAGTAATGAAATCAACCGTCTGAGATAACATTTGGGAATCCAAATGGTAGGTTGTAGTGAAGTGACTCAGCCGTCACTTCACGTGGATCATCCAAGCCGATTGTCTTAGGTAAATCCACATGACGTGACTTACCGATACCAAGAGTTCCAAGGTATTACCAGATATCAGCCGGAGAAGAAGAAGATATGTTTTCGAGAATATAGCGGCGTTTGGCATTGCGTATCACCTGGTTACACCGATTCCTTGCAGTTTTGAAAAGGTTCTTGTTTTCAACTGATCGCTGTTCCTTTTTAAATTTACGAATCGCCATACGAACCCCTGTCGTCATCCAAGGAGCAGGTGAACACCAAAATTTAACCCTCTTGACAGGAGGATGTCTGTCGTAGAGTGCAAGGACCTTACGATTAAACAAACCCAGCTTATCGTCTACAGTCGCTGCCACAGCAATGTTTTCCCAATCTAATTCCGATGCATCCTGTCGCAGTTTTTCAACATCCATGCGGGAAAAAACACGCATATGCAGAACTTTAGGGGGCAGTTTAGGAGGGGAATATGAGGTCGTGATTGGAAAAACCAGGTGCAGGACACTGACCATGAGAGGAAACAAGGGAGGGAGTGGAAGTGAGGATTAAGTCAAGCCAAGTGTCATTACCCAAGACATTGAAGTAAGTAGGTTGCAGAGGAAGAATATGGAGACTGGCGGACTCGATGATTTGAAAGAGTTTACGGGAACGAGGGGTTGGACAAGATAGGTCAGTGTTGAAATCTCCTATGATTGAACAATGTGCATACTCTGTCCCTACAGATTCCAGCGCTTATTCGAAGTTGAAAAAGTAGTCAACGGCGGACGGACAGTAGACAACACCAAGTAAGGTCTTGACTCCTTTGACGTAAACCTCCAGAAAGATATACTCAGTGGAAGCACTATAATTTTAAGGAGATGAGGCAAGAACTTTGTAAGGGAAATCAACACGAAGATAGATAGCATCACCGCCCCCTCCCTTTCCAATAGCCAACTCTCAGAAATCAGAACGGCGTGTACATTGGCGTTGGAAAAGGTGCCAAACAGATCACTGTAGTAACTTGGCACAATCTGAGCGTTGATGTGGCAGACATTAAACAAATGAATATTTTGTTGGCTGAAGTTCCGACGCATGTCACCAAGGGTGTCAGTCAGAGAACTTGCATTAGCGGTTGAATTGAAGGAATCATTAGCAGAGTGAAAAGAATCGTCATCATAAATCATGGAGTGCGTAAAATACAATATAAATAATAATAATAACCGAAACAAAAATAAAATTATTAACTGTAGCTGTTGCCCGTGGCTTCGCTCCCGTGGACCAACAGGACTAAATTTCGGGATTCAAAAATAGCCTATGTCACTCAGGCATAATGTAGCTTTCTATTGGTGAAAGAATTTTTCAAATCGGTCCAGTAGTTTCGGAGCCTATACGGTACAAACAAACAAACAAAAAAATCTTTCCTCTTTATAATATTAAGTATAGATGACACAAGTTTAACGGTGCTACAATACCACCAGCAACATACCAGTGTTGCTGGTGGTGTTGTAGCACCGTTATAATGCAGACTTACAGATACAATAAAATATAGGAAAAAATTAGGTTAATAATAAAGATATTATAAACACAAAGAAAAGCAAAGCGTAGAATAAAACTACAAAAAACATCTTTGGCCAGCTGGTCTGCTCTTTCATTCCCCTCCAGTTCTGCGTGAGCCTTTATCCAGAACAAAGAAATATCTTTGCCCTGTGATTTGCATATCCGCAATTTTTTTCTGGTTTCGACTGCGAGGAGATCAGAAGAGCGGTGGTTTGTGACCATTTGCAGTGATGACCTAGAGTCACTGTAGATGCCAAAGAAATCTTCAGTGCTCTTTAGTATCTCCCACGTATTGCATATGGCCAGCAGTTCGGCCTGGTAGACAGTGCAGTAGGACGACAGCTTCAATTGATGGCATTTAGTTTCAGCGCCATTGCTCCAAAGAGACAATGCCGCCCCCACCTTGCCTTCAATTTTGCTGCCGTCCGTGAAGATCTGCACTGTTTGTGTGCAGTGGTTCGCCAGTCGTTCTTGGTCTGCCAGGCATATGAACTGCAGGCTCATATGTTCTGCCGGGTGGGGTGTCGAGGCAAATGTGGTACGTCGCTCAACGTCCCCACTCCTGGCACTGTTTGAGGTACCCCCCTCCTCACCTCATACAGGGCAGCTGCCTCTCGTATTCGAAGATCGAGGGGAAGTATCCCAGCCAGCAACAGTGCAGAGTTTAGCGAAACGGTGCGGTAGGATTTGCACAATTTCTGCGCAAACCCTCTTTGGACCACATTTAGCCTCTTCAGTACACACAACTTAGTGGCTGCAGGTGCCCACGCACTCGCCACGTACAATATGGCAGGTTCAACTACTGCCATGTACATGGTGTGGATGACGTCGGGGTGGAGTCCCCAGCTGATCTTTGCAGCCCTCGACAACTATTTATAAAAGCCCAGTGCCTTTTGGCACACATTAGCTGTATGTTTGTTAAATGTCAGCTTGTTGTCGATAGTTAGTCCCAGGACTTTGATTTCTTGCGTCATGCCGATGGACCCCCTATGCTCAGGCGCGGGGTGTCATACTTAAGTCTCCGCGTTATTACCATCGCATTAGTTTTATGCGGTGCTAATTTCAACTTATTGGTGACACCCTGTAAACATGGGCGAGGGCGTCATCCTTTCGCTCAATCTTGGTCAGTGACTAAGCTTACAATCCATCTTTTCGAGGGAAGCCAGTTCTCGTCAAGCTGGTCTAAATTTGCGAACACTCACTCAGTGACTAAGCTTACAATCTATTAACAACAAAACACAAACACAATAAAAATCAAAGCATGCAAAGCACTGTGCAATTACCACCAAACTGACAAGTCAAAGTCAAATATATTTATTCAAATAACAAAAAATAAAATTTACAAGTAATAAAACTTGATTCAACCGTGCCTTCGGAAAGGGAACCAATCACTATTCCGATTTTTTTTGTTCGAATTTCATTTTACCGAAAACTATTGACCGACGTCTTATTTGCTATATGCATTATTTGGCATATTTTCAAATCATCGAAGTATCATGTGGCATAATTATGCATTAATTTACCGAACTACTTTCGCCGATTTACAAAATAACTTTTTGCTTTTGGCCGAAGCCTCTTTTGAACTTTTTTCATTTGCCATATTTTCACCAAACCCAAACAACATTTTAGGGAATATTATTTAGTCACAAATATATAGCCGGTTACTTGGTAGCATTTTCAATTTAAAATTGAAATAGTGTCATAAGAAGTCAATATGTTGTGCTACAAAATTTTGTGACAGAAACGAATCGCTGCAAAATCGACTTCACGCAGTCTTGTCTGTGTTTGCGTATTTAATTCGAATTTTCATGCAAATGATTTATTAATAGCTTTCATGCATTAGACATTTTTATTAATTAATTATTCCGTACGCAAAATACGCGCTTGGTCGTGGAGTTGCGGCAACAGCCCGTCGAAACTAAACTAAACTAATAAATTATTTCAAAGAATTTGTCCAAGAGCGAGCGAAGCGAGCTCGGGCATTTAGGGTACCCCGACACGGATAGGGTAGGTTCCAAGGGAATGAGGGGAGCTAAAGTAAGCGAGCAAAGCGAGCGAACTCAGCTCCCGTCATCTCCTTCGTGTTAGGTTACTTTAGACGCTGCAGACAAAAATAGGAGTCCCGCGGAGCGGGGCACTGTCGACAATTTTTTTTCAAGTCGCTGTTTTAAACATTTGTATTCGCCCATTGTTTCTCTCTCACTAAGTATTTTCATATGAGTTTAAAAATTAATATTTCTAACAAATGTTATTTCGGCTAAATGTAACTTCAGTAAAAAGTTTTTCGGCCAAGTGAAACATCGGAGTAACGAAAAAAGTCGAATTGATAATATAATAGGTCAACTGAGACAGTGGCAGACGTGACTTCGATGAAGTAAAAAAAAACGAAACGATAATTGTTGAAAAGTTTTAGGTGACATGAAATTCGGTCAAATGTTTTTAGAACTTATGGTAGATAACCCTTTGGAAAAGTAGCTTGTTATGGAGAAGAATGCACAAGAAACTCCATAGAGATAATTAGTACTCCATCAGATAATAATTACTACCAAATAAAACATGGAAAGCGGGTACTCGTGCATGACAAAAGTAGCGTAATAAATACAAATAATCTTTATTGACATAATTTTTTACAGCAGTTATTGAAGCCTCTGACTCCCGAACTGACTCCTGTCATACAGGTCCGCCTAGGACCTGTATGACAGGAGTCAGTCAATTCTATGAACTACACCGTCACAAGTACTGTGTTATTGATATCAGAGTTAAGACCAGCATTCAGATCCCCAACCCAACCGAGGCCGAGAAATGAGGAAAAAAAAAAAAAAATATATAAAAATTAAAAATGCACTCCTTTGAAACCACCAGCTAGCACATCCAACCACTGGCAGAGTCAACCACGGATCAAAAAATGGATGTCAGGTTTAACTGAACGAATAAAGGATCATTGATCATTCACCTTGTCTCTCATTTATTAAATACATCTGTTGTTCCTGAGTCAGACATTCTGAATACAAATAAATATAAGTGAAGCGAAGGTAAGTGTTTTTGAGCTATATTTTGTATTATATGCAAGCGGCTAAAAACGCTGATCAGTTTATCGTGCATATAGTTGATATTATTGGAGTATTTTTAACGCGCCTCAATAATTACCTCAGAATATCGTAAAATATGTGAAATATTATTATATAAATAATATTATATCACATACATATACAATATTTAAGTTACATACTTGACTACATTTATATTTAGTAAGTTGCTGGTTCTATATTTAGTTATATTTTACTACAAATTGTGATAAAATCCAATACATTTCTCAAGTAATGATAAATAATTGTCTTGTAAACATGGCATCTATGAGAAGCAGCTTCAACTTGCAACTTCAACCTTAATACTTCCTCTCTGCGCGTCAAAGCGTTAAGTTTCACTCTTCTGAAGGTACAAGTAATAGCTGTACCACAAATGCAGTTCAAGTCTTTACAATCAATTTTATTTCGTACTTACTGCAGGGGGGTGACCATAAGCTCTTAGAGCGGTATCAATTTGATATCGAGTAAGTGACAGATGTATACAAGTCAGATACATCTGTCTCTTATTCGATCTCAAATTGATACCGCTCTAAGAGCTTATGGTCACCCCAGGTATCGAACCACAGTAATGGTTATTTGTTTAGAGATCCGTAGAACTCGTTGAAAACCCTAAAATACGATGGTCGTTTGTAGCTGCTTCTATATTTTTCGCTCTTTCAATAGTTTAACACTTACTATGTCTTACCATGTTTTCAGAAAGCCTTTCAAAATAATTCAAACTTATAATGAACAATAAAATAAACAAGAACTTTGCATCTGTCCATCTACGTGGGAAAAACATGGAGTGTTACACTGATGGCCGAACAAAAAAGGAAAAAATATGTAAAATAGAAGATTCAACTCCACAACCAAATTGGACTAAAATAAACTGCATTGTTAAAAGGAACAATATTATGTCGTGCGAAATTACTGACAAGCAGTTGATAGAAATGTTAGATTGCTCGACAACAGAACAAGAAGCCACAGAACTCTTACCAGCGCTCTCACCACCCCTTATCGCACCAACCAACCAACTTGAAAATTTGCCATCGTTAAGCATACTGCCCATTTTTCTTCAATAAAAACTTTTAAAAATTCATGCAATTCTTTTGGTTTATCTGAACCTAGATAAATTCTACAAATAATAGACTTAAGTAAGGCATTTCAAAAAATCTGCACAATATAGGCCAAAATTGTTGTTTGGAGCTTTTGTAAATAGGTACTCCGTCTATGTTTACTAAAACCGATATATTTTGCAGTATAACTTTAGAATTTTCTAAACTTTTTATAGTACTATTTTTCAAATTATTGTGCCAGTATTCACCTGGATCGAGGAAGTTTACTGTATTTTCTCTTGGTGTATCAAGTAGTAAGCGTGGATCTTTAGGCATAGCGTTAGGAATAATTTGATTTAAAATTTTAAATAAGTATTTAAAGCTACATGACTACATTTGCGTTTCAGCGCCCAAATTCGTATTTGCTCGCGATAGCTCCATTTTCTTTCACATTCGACATACTCTAGTTTAAGTTAAGTTAAGACATTCTGGTGTTCACAACTCCACGTCTAAGCGTGTATTTTTCGTACTAGTTTATATTCAGTATCGCTGTCAGAGTCCACATGATTGCATCTAGAAGAAACAAACAAAAAATTACGCAAAGAAGGTTATTTTACTCTATTTTTATAATATGCTACTCCAAGCTATAAGTTACTTTTACTCTGTAACTGGTCCGTTATCACTAATTGAGAAAACAAAATCTACGGGACCCTCGCTTGTGTTTATTGAACTCGAACTTGGCGCATGGTATTACGCTCCTGCTTCTATTGTGAAGCCTTAATGTCGCTATTAGTAAAACAGTCGATCAAATTGCTACTTAAGGCTGCGCAAAAGTACAAATCACTTCTGAAATGAAACTTTCAGTGGTAGAACAGTGATAAATATATCTTTTATACAGTTCCGTTATAAAGTCTGCAATTTAAGTCTATATGCAATTCTAAAGAGTACAGCAGCGGCAATAGAAAAATTTTAGCGGCTTTAAGCTTTAACATACATGTTTTAACTCTCTTATAAAGCTATAGACGGCAATGGGTTGTAAAATGAACTCTTATAAAGCCTAGAGTGGCATTTGGTTTAGTTACTGCTACCCCTAGTGACATTTACAGCTATGAGCAGTTACGGAAGCAATAGTAGAACTTAAAACCACTTTCTGAACCCCTAAAGCGCTACTGTACAGCTAAAAGTTGCAAGATAGGCTGCTATTTCCACTAGTGTGCTAGTTGGGAACCCCGTCTTGTGTCCAGGACGCCGGCATCCCAAAACGCAAGTGCTGATGCTTCACTGATCACGGCCTGCCTACTTCGGGTCAGGAACGCCTTAACCGAGACCGTGGAGCCTTTAAGTGCTGACTTCACCTTCCACATTTCGCGGATCTAATTTCAACATTTGCAAACTTTACCAAAATAGGTCCCCTACTAGATGCACCAAGTCTATGGCACCCCCTGATGGACGATGCAGTTATACTTGGCAGAGCCATCTTGTTGCTGATAACGCCTAGCACTAGAGCCCGGCAATCCTCCTCTGCAAATCCGGTGAAGATGAGCGCCTTCCGGCGCGGACGTGTCTCCAACCCGTCAACCGCTCTGGAGCACTCCATGTGTCCGCAGAAGTACCAGCATAGCAAACATTAGCTCTCTAAATGTCCGGAGCTCCCCTCGGACCTTTGTCACGGTATTCTTTGCAGGTCCTGCACACTGGATCTGGGCCTCAAGCTCTTTCATTTTTCTGAGGAAGCACTCCTGCAGGTTCTTCTGAGCAGACTGAATCTCATCCAGCTGAGACATATTGAGGTGTAGAACAAAGAAAATGCTTTGACAGTTGAAAGTATTAGAGATAGCTATATAATAATTATTGATTCATGTACATAATTTTGAACACAAGGTGGTGTAGTTTAAGGTGCTATAATTACATGGGCAGTATCACTAATATAAGATCAGCTGCTTAGGCAGTTTATTTAGCTAATTAAATCTTAAAAACTTAAAAAAACCCTTAATTATATTTTAAAATGCATTTACTAAAACCGATTGAAAAAAAAGCGTCTTAATTTTTTCTACACCTACCGCCACTACAACGATGGGTTCGTGGAAACTGTCCATACGGTCGGGTCTAAGTTTTTCAAGACCCGTCGTGCAAATAAGAACAAGAAACTGTCCCATCCAACTCAAGCTCGTGAAGGAGAGGCGTGAAATGATCCTACAGTCTTCAGACGATGCGTGAAACTACCTGCGGCTCAATAGACAGATCTCGAAGTCCCTATATAAAAAGCGACCTCCGCCGCTTTAATACTGAGCGTATTAAAGACGCAATTGAGCGGCATAAGGGCTCCAAGGTGTTTGCAAGAGATCTGGCTATTGGGCAGAGCCAGCTCACGAAACTGAAGCCCGACGATGGCTGGATCGTATCCGTCAAACCGTAGCTTCTGAGGGAGATCGAGGGGTTTCGAATCTAGCAAACGACCCAAGAGCTAGATTAACCCGACAGTATACCAAAGACATCCCAGATGTCAGCCTCTACGAGATTAGGATGGCTCTGAAACAACTTAAGAACAACAGGGCGCCGGGTGATGACGGAATTACGGCCGAACTCCTGAAGGCGGGTGGAAAACCGGTACTTAAAGCCCTTCGGAAGCTGTTTGATTCTGTCAAATCATTCTCGAGGGCAAAACGCTGCATGGTGCAGGGGTGTGGTGGTACTCTTCTTTAAAAAAGGGCGACAATGCCCGGCTGAAGAACTATAGGCCCATCTCACTTCTTAGCCATGTCTACAAGTTGTTTTCAAGACTCATCACGAATCGTCTCGCGCGCAGGTTTGACGATTTCCAGCCCGAACAAGCCGGTTTCTAAAAAGGCTTTAGCACCGTAGACCATATACATACGCTACGGCAGGTTATTCAAAAGACCGAAGAGTATTACCTACCTCTTTGTTTAGCGTTTGTAGACTATGAGAAAGCCTTAGATTCGATCGAGACTTGGGCTGTACTGCAGTCTGTCCAAACGGTGCCAAATCGACTACCGGCACATCGAAGTGCTGAAGTGTTTGTACAAAAATGCCACCATGTCAGTCCGCCTTCAGGGTCGGTCTTTGGAACCTATCCTTTTGCAGATAGGTGTAAGACAGGGAGACTTCATATCTCCGAAACTATTCTCTGCTGCACTGGAGAATGTCTTCAAGGTTCTGGACTGGAGAGGGCTAGTCATCAACGTCAATGGTGAGTACATCACTCACCTTAGGTTTGCCGACGATATAGTGGTCATGGCTGAGACCATGCAGGACCTCAGTACAATGCTCGATGACCTTGAAAAGTCGCTACTCTAGAAAATTTCTAGAGTAGCGACCGCGTACCGGAAGACGCAGCGTTGGAAGGGGAGTCCCTCTAGGTGGAGCGACGACCTAGTCAAGGCTGCGGGCGTCCAATGGATGCGAAACACACAGGACCGATTAGTGTGGCGACGCTTGGGGGAGGCCTATGTCCAGCAGTGGATGTCTTTCGGCTGAAATGATGATGATTATATTTTTTTCTAACTAGGTAATTGATACCAAACCAAATCATGTCTGCTTGATAAGAACAAGCAAAGTGGTTTTGTCCACAAGAAACTTTTATCTGGGGGGTGACCATAAGCTCTAAGAGCGGTATCAATTTGAGATCGAGTAAGTGACAGATGTATACAAGTCATATACATCTGTCCCTTATTCGATCTCAAATTGATACCGCTCTAAGAGCTTATGGTCACCCCCCTGGTCTTGTATCCGGTGACTTAAACAGAAGCAGCTTTACAACATTAGCTATCTGCCAATGAAAGTCCCGTCAAAATCGGTCCAGCCGTTTACCGGAGTTTACCCGAAACAAACGGAAAGACAAACAAACATGGATATTTTTTTTCTTTTCTCTTCTGTAACTTGGCGATCTGTGTTGACACAATAAGCCAATCTCCTGACATTAATTGGATAAAGACAAAAAATAACAAACATAGATATAGACAAAAAATAAAAATTAATCTATTTTTATTAGAGCTTATATACTTCCTTTGCAGTTTAGCTATTTAATTGATATTACAAACAGACACTCCTTTTTATCCGACTGCCGCAGGAGCGTAATTTGTTTATTATTTATTTGTATAGAATAAAAAGATGTTAAAAAGAGAGAGAGACACGCCAATTTTATTTATTTGCATAATCAGGAAGATAATTCGCATAAATTAACATTTTTATCTAAACTGTAGCTTCAAAGTGGACTGGTCCGGTTTGTTTTATTATTGTGTGAGAATATGTAACTACCTACCAATATCTACCAACATTATGTAAATAATTCTCGTCGCTACACACATCGGAGAAACATTTTTATTAGCTTGATTCTTATTTTAATTCAGGGATAAAAAGGTAATAACTTTGGAACATAAAAGGATCGATGATACAGTCTTAGGCCCATAGGATAGTTTTTAGGTTTCCGTATCTACCCAAAGGGTAAAAACGTGACTCTATTACTAAGACTCCACGATCCGTTTGTCTGTCTGACCGTCTGTCACCAGGCTGTACCTCATGAACCGTGATAGCTAGACAGTTGAAATTTTCACAGATGATGTATTTCTGTTGCCATTATAACAACAAGTACAAAAAACAGAATAAAATAAATATTTAAGTGGGGCTCCCATACAACAAACCCATCCCATACAAATTTTTTTTTGCCGTTTTTTGCGATAATGGTACGGAAACCTTCGTGCGCGAGTCCAACTCGCTCTTGACCGGTTTTTGATCCGTTGTTAGACTAACAATTGACTAGAGACGAACGAGGAATATTTATTATTATTATTTATTTATTTATTTATTATTTATTTATTTAATATTTATACTGTGGATCAGTGGTGGCCCAGTGGTATCGGCTGCGACTTACAAGTTGTAGGTCTTGGGTTCGAATTCATAACCACTGCTCTCAAAACAGATAAAAATCGAAGACATTGTGATATCCACCAACACGCAATGGGACCGCGTGGCGGTACGGCCCATTCCCTCTCTCACCGAGAGGAAGCCTGTGTGCCAGCATCAGCAGTGGGAACATTAAAAGACTGATGCTAATGATGATGAGACTAACAATTTATTGATGAATAAACGCGTTTTACCGAAATTTTAAACCATTTTTGGTTAGCATATTTAACCATTGGTTGAGTTAACTACTGATCAAAATACTGGAAGGAAACTCTTCTCCCATGTGTTTTAAATTGCACTAGTTAGTACTCTTTTGTAACAAGCACAAATAAATCTAGAGCACATGGGTAAAAAACGGTTTTTAACGGTTTTTGTGGGTTCCGTAGAATAGCTAGACAGTTGAAATTTTCACAGATGATGTTTAACTGTTGCCGCTATAACAACAAATATTAAAATAATTATTTAAGTGGGACTATTATTTAAACGACAAAAAAATCACGTTTGTTGTCCCATACAACAAACGTGATTTTTTTGTCGTTTTTGCGATAATGGTAAGGAACCCTTAGGCTGGTTTTAGAGTCACGCTGACCGTCGGCGCTGACGGGCCCCGCCAGCTCGTCATTGGTCGAGTCTGACGGCCGTCAGCGCCGACGGGACGGTCATCGTGACTCTAAAACCGGCCTTAGTTAGTGCGCTGCGCGAGTCTGACTCGCTTGGCCGGATTTTTACTAATGTGTCTAGCAAGAGTATTTGAGTAGGTAGGTAGGTACCTACTTAGACCCTCTATGCTTAGGTAACTACCTAATCATAGAGGGAGATACATTGAGATGGTTCGACCGTCAGTTCATAGACCTACCTACCCATATGGGTCAAAATCAATAACGTTGCGAAAATTCGCAGGTATAGGTACAGAATGAGAAAAATCGTGGATCAAATAAGGGCGACATTTGGGATAATTAAAAGAAGCAATAAAGAAAATTGTTCTTTAGTACCTACTGCAAACAACCCCAAATATCCTGTCAAAGACAAAGACAAAGATATTTTATTTCAAGTAGGCCACCAAGCGGCACTTTTGAACGTTAGGTACATTAAAATTTACAAGTTATAAAAGTTGATTCTACCGTGCATTCGGAAAGTAGCTTGTTATGGAGAAGAATGCACAAGAAACTCCATACTTACTCTTTTTAAAAAAAAAGTTTTTTTTACAATATTTAGTTACATATAAGTACATTCATTAATAAATTCATATATGTGAGGACAATGCACCCAGAATAGCACTACACACTGTTTCGTTTGATCCACGATTTTTTGCCCACCCCGTATAATACTATTAATGTCTAATAACCACTCAAATAAAAATAAAATATGAAGGAAAGAAAAAACTAAACTGAGAACCTAATAATCAGTTGCTAAGCAGAGCAGAGATTTTTATAAATAAGGTACCTACCTAATAAACTGTAGGAAGAGCATTAAAATACACATCTAAATGTGTATAAGGAAGTTCCATCTATAACACACCCAGATAAGAGTAGCGGTTATTGTTTTAATGGTGTAACCATAAGTCTTGAATTACTGCCTTCTTTAGCCATCGATAGAATTAAATGGCCTTTTGTCTAAAATTAAAACACTAAGTATTCTAAAAAGGAAAACCTTATGTCAATTAATTTATATTTCTTATTGCCTAGACTTTAAGAACCTAACAAATTATTTAATATTTGTTATGATGTAATATGAAATATTACAGGACAAACAAATGTTTATTATTCATCATTCCGTTGTAGTCAGGCTTTAAGTCCGATAGCGATACAAAAGACGGCATTAACATTTAGCAGTTATGTCTTGTCACCCGTGGGCCACGGTACGACTCGCATCTTGCAACGGGTAGGCTGAATGAATCGCATTCTATGCCTTAAAATAAATATATACAAAAAAACAAAATGAAAATTAATTTCCCGCGCAAATGGAATGTGATTGGTATAATTTGTGGAATTGTGATTGTTATTATTGGACATCAGTTAAAGTAAGTAATTTTAAAATATATATTTGACCGTATAAATTCGAAAAAAAAATTTTTTTCCTAGAACCTACTAATAATATTTAATTATACGCAATTTGATGTTTTGGTTTTTTGAAGCGAGTACAGGACTATTATTTTTTTACTTTTTAGAGGTTCCTGTGACGGGGGTTTGTTAAATTTTTAATTTATTTTTATTTCTTGCTTTTTAAACAGCTTTATATAATATACCTGGGTTTACTGCTTGATTCCGAATGCCATAAGCCCGATGGCTAATTCCCCGAAGTCATCGGGAATATGACATTCGGCATCAAACAGTAAACCCAATATACCTACATAGTAGCAGACACACTTCAATGGAAAATCAATCGAAATAAGTAATTATAACACGATATCTTGCGGAAAAAAACCCCGATTCGAAGTCTAAAATGCGCATAACTTTAGATAAAAACATACTCGACAAAGTCACCTTTCGAACAAAAAAAAAACTAAATCAAAATAAGTTCATCCATTTAGGCGCTATGTTGCCACAGACAGACACAGATACCTACACAAATACACAACTTAAAACACCCCCTTTTTAGGGTTCCTCCCTTCGCTCTGTCCGTTTGTCCGTCTGCAGCTTAGCTCAGAGAATCTAAGTACTAGAAAGCTATAATTTGGCATGGTTTCCGTCTTATATTACTTAGATAGGTACATCATTGGGGAAACTAGGGAATTTATTATTATATATTTATAATATATTTATTTAGCACCCATACCCTTTTACCCTCTGTAACTAAAAAAACAAAAAATGGAGTTTGTATAAAGTATACATGTTGCATTTTGTTATTATACTCTTGTAGATTTTCTGCCGTCTGGTTTGCCATAATGTTGCTAAATCCTAAGGTTAATTATATATAAATATAAGGAGAGTTTTTTTAGGGTTCTGAAGTCAACAAGGAACCCAAGGATACATTAGTCGAAAATTCTTCCATACAAACGTAGTCTAGGGATTATTCCACTGTTTGACGATGTACGTTCAAAATAAAAAGTGATATCAATTTGTCTCATCATTATCTAGCCCTGTATGGAAGCAAAAAAAGAAAATATTTGAAAGTTTGAGCGTCGAAAGTTCCACATTTCGACACTCATTTTAACGTATTTTTGGGCGCAAATAAATACAAACGTAGAAGACGGAAAATTGCAAAACGGCCTCCATACAGAGATAGATTAGTAGTTCAACAATGCAGATTCAGTCGTTTTTTCATGATATCTAGACTGCCAAAGGTCTGTTTATAAAATTTCGCGCGCTCGGTTTCGTCCTAAATCATTATCCATTTCGCTACAAATTTGCAAAAGTGTGTATTCGTACGCGAACTAGCTTCCTACTGCTCATCACAGCATCTATCTCTTCCGAACGTGTTGTCGGTTGATATAATAGTACATTGTTACCCTAGGGGTGAAAGTAACTTATTTAGTCCCGAGACGGGGTTTGGCGCCCGGAACGAAGTGAGGGCGCCAATAGTTCGAGGGACTAAATAAGTCTTCAACCCGAGGTAAACACTGTGCTTTTCATTACAAATACAAGGAAAGTAAAAATAATTTGCTAAAGAAAAAATTAGTAAATTTTATTATTACATTTAACAACAACTTTGATGAGATAATTTTATTTAAAGTTTATGGTATTAGCCTCTTCTCTTATAAAATCAGGCGTTAAATTCATATCAGAATCAGATAAACTCATTTTATAGGTACAAATCTCTGCTATACGTATATACAAAAGTCTTCAAATCGAAAAAATAAATGAAGATCGAGTTGCCGCTTTCCCGCCTATTTTGTTTTTTTTTTTTCTGTGGCCGGCCAGCTATTCAGCCATTATTTTTTATTTTCATCATTGAAAAAATGGTAAATATTTTGCCCAAATCTAAGTTATTTTAAAGAAATTGTTGAAACTAAATTATAATAAAGTTATTAAAAAAATATATATGCTTTAATCAATACTTAACTTTAAGTTATTTCAATTTTACATCGTGGCTGTATAGAAAGTTGGAACATGGTTCAATAGATATGTGAAAAAGAACTAGTTTTATTTTTAATAATTTCACAGCTGTCAGTTGAAAGCGATTCTCCCTAGGGATGAAAAGTATTCATCCCGCTCCTCAGGCAACTTCAGACCAACTTTCAGAGATTGAGTAATGAAAAATGCATTTTAACCCCGCGCACAAAATAGTTCGTGCCGTCGACTAGTGTACCCTTAAAGTTTCGCTCTGTCCATCTGTCCGTCCGCAGCTTAGCTCAGAGAATCAAAGTACTAGAAAGCTATAATTTGGCATGGATATACATATTAATAATTCCGACAAAGTGGTAAAATAAAATCATGATAAAAAAATATATTTGGGGTTCCTCCTATAGACGTACATTGGGGATGTTCTTTTTTTTCTCGTCTATCCCATGGTATGGGGTATCGTTGGATAGGCCATTCAAAAATATATTTGAGGTTCCTCCTATAGACGTACATTGGGGATGTTCTTTTTTTTCTCGTCTATCCCATGGTATGGGGTATCGTTGGATAGGCCATTCAAAAATATTAAAGCCATTGTTAAAACCATTTTTCGATTCAAAGATCTGCTTGCGTAAAATTAAGCTTTGAATTGCAAATTTATGTTATAGTCAAGTGTCCTCCCCTTCCCTCTTGCAAGCAAAATGGTAACTCTTGGCTATGTGAAAAAAATCACGACAGTAGTAAATATAACGAAATTAAAAGGAAAACTATCAGGGATAAGTAGGCTTTACAAGATTACGTGTAATAGTCGACCAACTTACAAAATGTACTTGGAACAGTAAAAATTTTGCACAAATGCCATTGAAAAAATACTTTAATAACGATGTTAGCTGTGTAAAACAGAGTAAATATATGCTTATGAACCATGTAAAAATACACAAAAATTAAATCATAACAGGCTTTACAAGTTTACGAGCAATATTCGACCAACTTATAAAATGTACTTGACACAGTAAAATTTTTGTACAAATGCCATTGAAAAATTACTTAAATAAAGTTGTTAACTGTTACGTGTAAAACAGATCAATACATATAATAAATCTGTAGAAAAATATTTTTTGTACAACGAAAAAATTTCCAAAAAAAATAGCCAGGGTGTTAAAGGATAACCAACAGAACACATTTCCAGCATTTTTGGAATTTTTGTCTGTTTGTCTGTTTATTTGTGCACGCATCACGTGAAATGTACGAAACCAATGTAGATAACTTTTATACATAAAAATTGTGCGTAACTTGTTGAATTACTTAGTTTTTGTTTCATCGCAATAGGTTCACTCTATCAAAAGTTAGATGAATTTAAAGTGTTCAAGAAGTAAAACTATCACAGCTCACGCAATTCAGTTACTCGGACAGTTGAACTCGCTATTCGATAGATGGCGTTGTGCATTTAAAGTCATTTTCTGAATCGCGGTGTTAAGATTCTACGCGACAGAAAGACACTAGAAAAAAAATGGTAAGTAGTTTGTATGTGTATGTGACTATGTGTACATGTGTATGCAGGGTAGGCAGGAAGGTAAGTAGGGTAGGGACTAGGGTTGGCAGCAGGCGGATGACGGGAGCGAAGCCGCGGGCACAGCTAGTAGTAAATATATGCTTATGAACCATGTAAAAATATACAAAAAAAAACTTGAGAGGTGTCAAGGGACACCCGGATGGAACGAAGTTCCTTTAGTATATATACATATGTGTATACACATATATATATTAGAATATACTATATTTATTACAATTTATAACATATTTATAGTATATTCTAATCTGTTGTCAGATTTGGCCTATCTCCTCCCGTTGCCGAGATACAATTTTATTTCTTAAATTAATGTTTTTTAATTCCATCTGATGGCGACAGATGGCGCTAGGTGACGGTTAACAAATGTGGATTTTACAATTTGAATAGTTGGTTCGGTCGTTCGTATATTTTCGATCTCACCTAAAAAATGTTTTAAAATTATTTTATGAAAGATTTCGAGTAAATGAGAGCGGGTGAGGGGGGGTGGGGGGAGGGGGGAGGGGGGGAGGGTTTGTTGTACGATTTTATAGACTTTTCATATTGATATTTTAGAATGGGGTAAAAATAAATTGCGGGGGGGAAGGTGAACAGTTAAGGGCGGGGGGGGTTATCCTATCTTGTTCTCCGGCCTGAAGCGACGGCGACATGTACACATATATATATGTATGACACAACAGCGTATAGGCTAGAACACGCACGAAACACGCGCACGCCGCACGCACACTATAGCAAAAAGTATCGTGACAACTTTTCGTAAGAATTTTTTCCGTCTAGCCCCCTTTCACAACGCGCGATACGGAACTTCGTTCCAATAAAATCATAATAATGATTTCTAAATTAATAATGTTTAGGATCGAATAACGTATTGGAGTGGCCGGAGTCGTTGGCAGTACCGGCCCGCCGTCCATACGGAGCATGCGCGCGGGGGAGTCTATTTTGTGTTAGTGCAGAAGTATTTTCGACGTTTTGTAATCTAAAGTCAAATTAGATTCGTTTGCCAAGCAAATTACTAATTTTCTTTTGACGATATCCATCTTTAAAGTCAATATTCGACCAGACTACATCACTAATTGAGTAGAGTGAAACTTTCCAGAACGAATACCGCAGATTAGCTGTGAATACATACGATTTTTTTCAAATGCCGAAAGAGAAATAAACAAGGAGCGTGAGTGCAAGGAAGGAACCAGGATCAAACCATACCATTCCCCGTGGCTCTAACGCGCGCTCGTATCGGCTCCTTTCGCAATTCGCTTCCGCGGTGATACTCAAATAGATAAAATTTACTCTGTTCACGTCTCTGGGACGGATCTGCCAAATACCAGCTTGATGCACTAGAGTCGATTGAAAAGTGAGCTAAGAAGCTCATCGGCGATGAGGCACTCAACCTATGTGGGCCCGTTTTTAGACGTTGTGTGCCGCTGAAACCGTTTTAATGTACATGTAACAACAACAAAACTTCTTAGTCCGCATTATTATGCAACTTCGGAACCCTATTACTGCGCGTGGCCTGCCACGCACATGGCCGGTTTTCTATAAGTATGTCATGTTTTGATTTGTTTTTTTGGGTTCCGTACCCAAAGGGTAAAAACGGGACCCTATTACTAAGACTCCGCGATCCGTCTGTCTGTCTGTCTGTCTGTCCGTCTGTCACCAGGCTGTATCTCATGAACCGTGATAGCTAGACAGTTGAAATGTTCACAGATGATGTATTTCTATTGCCATTATAACAACTAATACTAAAAATAGAATAAAATTAATATTTAAGGGGGGCTCCCATACAACAAACGTGATTTTTTTGCCGTTTTTTGCTCGATATTAATAACGGCAACAGGTAGACGCTTGAAATATTCACAGAATATTTAGTTGTATTCTCTTAAAAAAATAATAATAATTAAAATAAAATAAATTAAGGGGGGCTCCCATACAACAAACGTGATTTTTTTGCCGTTTTTTGCGATAATGGTACGGAACCCTTCATGCGCGAGTCCGACTCGCACTTGGCCAGTTTTTCTTTTTATATGTTTTACTATTACCTTGTAATAAGAGTTTATATTTGAGGTTTAAGAAATCTTTATTCACTTAAGAATACAATTCACTTACATGTGAAAATTATAAATAACAGTAGGTAGATTAATTAATTATTGCATATATAATTAATTAATCTACCTACATTTAATATAAGATTCTGATGATGGCAATTTAGAAACTATTTTAATAGGCATATATTAATTGCATACCTAATGATTTTAAACAGGCTCTACTTATTTTAACTGTTGGCAACAATTATAACTAATAGGAAACGATATTTAATAGCTTAAGGCCGTACCCTGACCAAAAAATCAGCATGAGATATGAGCATTCTTATTGGCCTAGCGGCACTGGTGGCGCATGAATTACGGTAGTGAATACGCCCAGATTATAGAATAAAATATTTATAAAATCGAATATTGGTCTTTTGAAAAAAATAAAACTTACAAAATGTTCGTTATCAAATTGTCTATCCATTGGTGTTAGTACAAAAAAATATAAATGAACACTTTACGAAGAGATGCATGCTATCAATAATTATTTCACATTTTTATGGTTTTGTTGGTAGGAGATTAGTGAAACATATACCTCTTTAAAATAAAAAGTGTACTACCATTTTAAAATCAACATTATGTAGAAATTGAATGTATTTTTATTAATTGATATTTCTTTTTAAATAAAGAGTAGATAGCTCTTAAAAACTGCACAAAAACGACTAGCGCGGCGTTTTGCTCGGGGAGGCGCCTTAACCTGGATCTGCAAAATACGAAAATTATATGATTGACCTACCTTTAATTGGCGTTACCTTGAAACTGTCTGTTAATAAGCTCTTACTTTACGAGGTCTACGCAAAATACCTGCTTATTATGTACCTGCTTATAAACCAACCTGAATACCTTGTTAATGTTTAAGGCTATACAAATCGGCAACACTCCTTTGCACAACAGCTTGACTCCTTTTACATAAGTAGGTAGATACATTAGTGAAATGATAAAGGTCAAAAACAATTCGCACCTACAGTCTGCACCGAGAGTCGGATCGGATAACATAACAACAGTAGGTACCTACCTACCATTGTTGCCGATGTCTATGGTCTGGATTACCCAAAAACCCGACCGAAAATCACCAATTTTAGAGTTTTTTTTTTTTTTTTTTTTCAAACCTTTTAACCTAGCCGTTACTAAGGAGTATGCTTTAGAAAGTTAACTAAAGCGGATCAAATTTCAAAGCGGAAAGGATCAAATTTTAAGCGCCCTCCTTTTATAGTAGCCATATGCGCTATACTACAGTGTCAGTGTGTAGGCGATTACGACGCTCTGTTTTCAAATTCTGTAGAACACAATTTTCTTTCGACCGATGCGTTTGAAAAAGTTAGAACAAGCAATAGGCTTATTTTTGGTATTGGTCATGAATGTTTTCATAAAATAAGCTCTAAAACCTTCCTGCCGGATAAGTTGAGTTAAGCTTGAATTATATATACATAATTTATAAATACTTCTGGTACTACTTTTATTACTTCTAAGTTCAGTTTAAGTGTAGGTAAATGACTAAATTCTCCGTGTTTCCCCACATAACCGCTCTCCCCACCAATTACGCAATTGGATTGAAAATCCCTGCAGTTTGGGGAATTCCCCACAGATTGGCAACGCTGGTTGCAACCTACTGAATGTTTGTTTTTGGGACAATCCCACCGCACTATTCCCAAACCACGTTATCACCAATTTATGGAGAAATAAAGATTTATTATTATTATGTTCCTTTATTTATCGTCTTTTATAATTAGTACATTTTTAAATGTTAAAAAAAAGAAAATTTAAATTCATTTAAAAATATATAAAATAGACGCCATCCGGTATCGGAAACAAGGTCCAAGCTACCGGTGGTTATGGCTCCAGAGACAGGAACCACATCACAATGCAAGCCGTATCGAGGAGTACTGCCTTCTGTATCAGACCCTTGATCCAATCGCCCAATGACAGCCTCGACAGATGGTCGTCGAGGCTCTTGGCCATCAGGCCGTTGGCCGTAACGACAATCGGCACAATGATCGCCGAGTCCACATTACACTTTTCGACAACCTCGTGTGCTAAGTCAAGATACTTGATTTGTTTCTCTTTATCAGCTTTCACGAGGTTCTCGTCATGCGGGATGGTGACATCGATTATCATTGTGCGGCGCGCTAATCGGTCTATCACCACTATATCTGCCTTAATGGCAACAATAGTCCTATCAGTGATGATAGCCTGATCCCAGTACAACTTGAAATGGTCATTTTTGAGAACTGGGTCGGACACATACTTGTAATACGGTACCTCCAATTCCACTAGATTGTACTTTAACGCAAGTTGCTGGTGAATAATCCTGGCCACTTGGTTATGCCTGTGTAAGTACTCGCCGTTAGCCAGACGAGAACAACCAGACATAATATGTCTGATGTATTCACCCGGACGGTGGCATGCCCGACATATGTCAACCATCCCGTCCTTCATTATATGTCTCCGGTAGTTATTCGTCAGGATAACTTCGTCCATAATTGCACAGACAAAACCTTCAGTTTCCCCGAAAAGGTCGCTGAAACGTAGCCAGGATACGGACGCTGGGAAATCTACATCGGACCCATGAAGAGCCCGATGTAGCTCCTTGCCTTGCCATACCTCTTTGCGTTCATCAATCGATAGTATTACAGGCTTATTAGTCCCTTGTCCACTGCGACCACATCCCGGTGCATACCCACTTCAGCTTTTAAAAAGTATTCTCTGAGGCTGCACACCTCGCGGTTGTGAAGAGTCTTGGCATTTAAAAAGCCTCGACCCCCACACTTCCGCGGGATGTACAGTCTCATCACCGATGATCGTGGGTGATGCATCCGGTTTGCGGTCAGCAGTGTCCGGACCCTCCTATCGAGGGCGTCGAGCTCGGTCTGAGTCCATTTGAGTATGCCGAAGGAGTACATCAAAACCGGCATGACCCAACTGTTGAAGGCGCGCACCTTATTTCCGCCCGACAAAAGGCTATTTAATACCTTTTTCAGGCGGTAAAAGAAACGCTCCTTCAGCAGTTGGTTCATGTCAATAAAATACCTAACTAAAAGTATTTGCTGACCCCGTAGTACCTACGACTACTTGAATGTCAAATTGTCAAATATCGCCAAGGTTCTATCTACTTACCTACCTAACTTCACTTTGTTTGAATACCAGTTTTAAATTAGGTAGGTACCAATTGAATTCCCACGAAAACATCTTAGTACCTACCTATATTTTAATTGTGCACTTACATTATGTATAAGTAGTCATTATATTTTAAATGATCGTACCTAACGATCATTTTAAATATAATTCGGAGTGAACTCGGGTTATAAAATTCACAATAAAAAGAATTAAACCGTGTGTTTATACACACGGTTTTCTTGGACATATTCAATTATAATAAAAATAACCGAAGAAACTTAATATTTATTTTTATTTTAGTCATTGTTTCGCGACTTTTATTTATTTATTTTGTAGTGACTAATAATCAGTTCATCTATCAACCAAAACTAAAATAATAAAAAAACTTATAATGCAGTTGTTCTCGTTGTTCCATTGGCCATAGCTTCAGATTAACCTTTTGAATATAAATTCAATTAAGTTGGTTACATAATAAGAATAAGAATAATTTATTGTAAAGAAATTACATTCAAATGCGTTGCTTCCTGGACTCACACTAGGATTCCCTGTGTTGTGAGATCCAGGCTCCTTCATTCCGTTTACATTTATTGCTGTTCAACAATATTACGTTACAATAAATTCTTAATTAAATCTAATCTACGTGTAATTTGCAAGAAAAGGAATATAAAATAAAAAGCTAACTCTAAAAGAAAAACAGTATATAACCAAGTATGTATAGTTATGTAGTCATGTACCTTTGTTGTGTGTGATTGTGATGGTGTGTATGTTTGCGTGATGGTGTGTGATAGTGTGTGTTTGTGCGGGTGTATGAAATAAGGTAGTGTGTCTGATTGTTATACCTAACTGAGAATGTATGTGATTATGTGGAAGTTTGTGATATAGAATAATAAATATAAAAATAGAGATATGTATTAGTACCTAACAAACAAATTATTATTATTTTTATTTTTTTTATTTTCTTAGATTATTCAGTTTTCGGTCATATCATAGTTCAGAGTAAGAAGCCAATAATTGGTAACCGTAATTTTGCATTTCATTTGAGTAAGTTGTAGAATTTTGAGATTGTTATTAAATTTTTCGTAAAATAATATATAATTCTAACTCCGTCCGTCCGAATTCAGAATATTTCAAAAGAGATTGCCCATACACAGGCCCCTTATGAGGTATCGTGTCTGCGGTTTCAATATTATCTAAAAATAGGCTTAATATTTTGTGTTTTTACCCGACTGCTTTGTTGTTCCTATGTGGCGTTCTAGAGACCAAACGCGTTGGCCAGTTTTGATGATTCTTACATCAATCAATTCGTCTTAAACCTGCGAATGTCACTGGCTACATTAAAATTGGATAAGAAAAAATGGCGGTTTTTGGGCGCCATTTTGTGGGGTTTTTTTTATTTAAATGATAATAGTAGATTATTGCATCGAGCATAAAGTAATTTACTACTGCACCCTCGCCTGATTTAGAGCCCGAGCGCTAGCGAGGGCTCTAATCTAACAGGCACGAGGGCAATATAAATTACTTAAGGCGAGGTGCATAATCTGCTTTTCTTTCAACTATTACCTATAGGAATAGTAGATAAATCACTTTTTTAAATTTCTTTCATTTTGAAATCAGAGTTAGCAGCAATCATTTTTTAAATTTGGAACAAGTAGGATGAAATGAATAATACGTACGTAAAAAAAAAGTATTGATATCGGCTGGCTGAATAGAGCTAATCCATTGAGATTGGCAACTTTTGGTGCGATTAAAAAAAAACAGTTTTTTACATTTTTATTGCTCTAGAGCATTAAAGACTCGCTTTGTACTGAGTTTTTAGTGTGATTGTGATGCAATTAAAGCATAGTTGGAAGAAAATGATTTTATTTCTGGTTGGTTTGTACAAACACTTTTACATGTCGATCATTTTTTAAAACTAGATGAGGTCGGCGTTGCCTATCTGACTACTCTGAGAAGAAAGGGAAACAAACTCAGAGGTCACAGTCTCTTATAAAGTCCAGACAAAAATCTTGGTTAGATCATGTGAAGACCATGCAGATTGATGTCTGAAATGTTCTTTTGAGGAAAGAATCAGCCAGATTGAGTGGACCTGTCCAGTCAGTGCACGCATTTGTCAATAACCGAGCAGCTCAACACAGAATTTAAGGAGCTCAACGATTCGACGAATAATACCAAAGAAAGGACATTCGGGTAGGCCGCATAAACTACTCAAACTGCCAGACCACGATCAAAAACTAAGATAAATTAAAAATAAAAACAAAAAAATAAAGATTGGTCCACATAGTCTTCACATTCACAATATGTGATACACTTGTCATTGCAAGAAAACCAAAAAAAAAAAAAACTGGAAAATATAAAAAATCTAAATTCATGCTCAATCCCAAGCCTCTTTTGTCCTCAACGTAATCTTTAATGGTATAAAACGTTTTCTGGCACAACTTACGTTTAATGAATGATTTGAATTTATTAAGACTTAGAACTTCTACGTGGCTTGGAAGCTTATTATAAAAGCGCACACATTGGCATCTAAACGAGCCACCTATTTTCTTGAGCCTTGTTGTTAGTACTACAAATTTGTGTTTGTGCCTAGTATTTATGTTATCACTGTATTTTTAATGTAATTTATATATTTATGGGCATATGAAAGATTTTCATTAAAATACTGAGAAGGCACAGTCATTACATTAATCTCCTTAAATTTATCTCTGAGAGAGTGTCTCGGGCTTACTTTGTAAATTGAACGAACAGCTCTTTTCTGCAAAACAAAGATAGTCTGGATGTCGGCGGCGTTTCCCCACAACAGAATACCGTACGACATTACACTATGAAAATAGCTAAAGTATACTAAACGGGCGAATTTTATTAACAGCATACGCTGCGGAGCTTAGCTTTTTTGACAATTTATCTATATGTGGGCCCCACTGAAGCTTAGTATCCAAGGTTAAGCCTAAGAATACTGTGCTATTTTCAGGATTCAATTCTTCGCCCTTTATCATCATCATCATCATCATTTCAGCCGAAAGACGTCCACTGCTGGACATAGGCCTCCCCCAGGCGTCGCTACATTGACCGATCCCGTACGTCTCGCATCCAGCGCCTTCCCGCAACCTTAACCAGGTCATCGGTCCACCTTGTGGGAGGTCTTCCAACGTATCGTCTTCCGGTTCGCGGTCGCCATTCCAGAACTTTTCGGCCCCATCGGCCATCCGTTCTGCGAGCAATGTGCCCTGCCCACTGCCACTTAAGTTTGGCAATTCTTCGGGCTATGTCGGTAATCCTGGTTCTCTTGCGGATCTCCACATTTCTGATTCGATCACGCAAGGAAACTCCGAGCATAGCCCTCTCCATTGCCCTTTGAGTGACTGTAAGCTTCCTGATAAGGCCCATTGTAAGCGACCACGTCTCAGAGCCATATGTAATCACTGGCAACACACACTGGTCATAGACTTTCGTCTTGAGACACTGTGGTAAGTTGGACGAGAAGATACCGCGCAACTTCCCGAACGCTGCCCAGTCGAGTCGGATTCGACGGTTGACCTCTTTCTCGAAGTTGGCCCTACCCAATTGGATCGTTTGTCCCAGGTAGACATAGTCGACCACAACTTCGAGTGTAGAGTCTCCGACCTTGATAGGAGTGGGTGTAACATGGGCATTCACCATGACCTTGGTTTTGTCCATGTTCATTTTCAGACCCACTCTTTCGGAAGCTCTACTGAGGTCATCGAGCATTTTACTGAGGCTCTCCATGGTCTCAGCCATGACCACTATGTCGTCGGCAAACCGAAGGTGAGTGATGTACTCGCCATTAACGTTGATGCCAAGCCCTTTCCAATCCAGAACCTTGAAGACATCCTCCAGCGCAGCAGTGAACAGTTTCGGAGAAATGACGTCTCCCTGTCTCACGCCGCGCCGGAAAAGAATTGGTTTCGAGGTCTGATCCTGAAGACGGACTGACATAGTGGCGTTCTTGTACAAACACTTCAATGTACCGGTAGTCGATCTGGCACCGTTGGAGAGACTGCAGTACAGCCCAAGTCTCGATCGAATCGAAAGCTTTCTCGTAGTCCACAAACGCTAAACAGAGAGGCAGGTTATACTCTTCGGTCTTCTGTATAACCTGCCGCAGCGTATGTATGTGGTCTACCGTGCTAAAGCCTTTTCGGAATCCGGCTTGTTCGGGAGGCTGGAAATCGTCAAACCTGCGCGCGAGACGATTCGTGATGACTCTTGAAAACAACTTGTAGACATGGCTAAAAAGTGAGATGGGCCTATAGTTCTTCAGCCGGGCATTGTCGCCCTTCTTGAAGAAGAGTACCACCACACCCCTGCACCATGCCTGTGGCGTTTTGCCCTCGAGTATGACGGAATCAAACAGCTTCTGAAGGGCCTTAAGGACCGGTTTTCCACCCGCCTTCAGGAGTTCAGCCGTGACTCCGTCATCACCCGGTGCCTTGTTGTTTTTAAGCTGTTTCAGAGCCATCCTAATCTCGTACAGGCTGACGTCCGGAATATCTTCGGTATAGTGTCGGGTCAATCTAGCTCTTGGGTCGTTTGCTAGACTCGCAACGGGCTTGCTGATTGATGTGTACAACTGCCCATAGAATGTCTCGATCCCCCAGAATCTCCGGTTTGGCGGATACGATCCTGCCATCGTCGGTCTTCAGTTTCGTGAGCTGGCTCTGCCCAATAGCCAGATCCCTTGAAAAAACCTTGGAGCCTTTATTTTGCTCAATCGCGTCTTTAATACGCTCGGTATTAAAGCGGCGGAGGTCTCTTTTTAAGGATTTAGAGATCTGTCTATTGAGCTGCCGGTATTTGCACGCCTCATCTGAAGACTGCAGGATCATCTCACGCCTCTCCTTCATAAGATTGAGGGTATGATCAGAGATCTTTTTCTTTTTATCTGTACGACGGGTCTTGAAAAACTTAGACCCGACCGTATGGACAGCTTCCACGAACCCGTCGGCGTAGTCGTCCACGGAGCTCCCTAGGCACTCGAAACGATTCTGGAGTTCGAGCTGAAAGCTTTCGGGGTTTTGGACCTGGATCTGTGCTGGACGGAGCGTTGACTTCATCAGTCGAGACCTTTCAAGCTTAATATTAATGTTCAATGTGCCTCTTACCATGCGGTGATCGCTCCCGGTTTTTACCGAATTGATCACAGAGACATCATTGAACATTTGCTTCTTGGTTGACATGATGAAGTCGATCTCATTTTTTATTGCACCATCGGGGCTCTGCCAGGTCCACTTCCTGTGTTCACGCTTTTTGAAGAAGGAGTTCATCATAAAGAGGCCCTCCTTCTCCATAAAACTGGCCAGTAGGTGAACCCGGTGGTTCCGTCGTCCAACTCCAAATTGCCCCACTTGCAGCTCATCCTCGTCTCGTTTGCCCAGTTTCGCGTTGAAGTCCCCCATGACAACGGTGAAGTGAGTTTTTAAACCATGCATGGCTCTGGAGATATCCTCATACATGGTCTCTACCTCGTCGTCGGGGTGTGCCGAGGCGAGGTTGGGGCGTAGACCTGTATGACCTTCAGCGAATATCGTGAGGATATTCTGAGTATAAGGCACGCCACCCTGGTCGACACACTCTCGATCTTCACCACGTTGTTCACAAGGGACTTGTGGACGATAAACCCGACACCACCCTGGGACTGCCGGTCACCCTCTCGGAAATAGAGCAGGTTACCGGATTTAAGGATTATCGAGTCCTCCCCCTCTCTTCGGACTTCCGATAACCCTATAATACTCCATCGCAACCTGCTCAATTCCTCTTCGAGTTCGGTGATCTTCTCGTCGGTCCGAAGTGTGCGCGTGTTGTACGTTGGCAGGTACAGTCGTCTCGTCGGTAATTCTTTGGGTAGCCGGATCTCGTCCGGAGATTCTTGGCACCCCTTGCCATGCCGTAACCTCGACCGCTACCGTAGTCGAGGGTAGGCAGGCTGCCGGGCACTAGGGGCCATTTTTTATTTGTGCTTTTCATGGGGGGGTTTTTGCCATAATCGCCACGCTTGGCAGGCGGGTTGGCGATCGCAGTATGGTTGTTGTAGAAGCACAGAGAATGCTGCTGCCCATTCTCTGGTTTGTCCCTTAGTCGCCTCTTACGACACCCACGGGAAGACATGGGATGGTGAAATCCTTTACGTCCGGCACCATACGGAACTTTATCAACACATCAGTTTTCACCTGACTGACGCGAGGTAACTTAATGCATTTGGTTTTTTTTTTTCATTAAGAAGTAAATTGTTAACATTGAACCAGTGAACTACTTTTGAGATCGCGCTATTTACACCGTCAGTAACCAGCTGCTGACGTTTAAGTTTAAACAAAAGTGAAGTATCATCCGCAAACAACAGTATGTCATGGTTATCCTTTATGAGGTAAGGCAAGTCATTAATATAAATAAGAAACAAGAAAGGACCAAGAATTGAGCCCTGCGGGACTCCCATTGTTAGATCCGGGAGATCTTTTTCCACTAACTTCAATGCTCTGAATCCTATTACTCAAGTATGAAGTAAGAAGATCCAGAGCGCTGTCCCGGATCTCCGTCAATTGTGGACCGATTTTAAAAATTCTTTTTTGTTTGAAAGAGTATGTTATGAATTTGGTCCCATTTTAATTTGGTGAAGATCTGATAAAGAACTTCGAAGATATAGAACAGAACTCTTCTATAAATAACGGCAAATCTCTCGGTACTGCTGCAATCGCATGCCTGTTTATTGTTTATATCATTTCATATTATAACATCACGCCAGTACGCTCTTAAGGGGGAAACAGATCTCTCATTTGATCGGTTTTGTTCAAGTTTCATGATATTCGGGTAATATATTCTGGCGTTATAGGAAACTTACTTAACAACTTGCCTATTAGGTAGGTAACTAAAAAGTGAAAAATAAAAAAAACTTTTTTACAAAAAAATACTACCGACTTCCAAATAAGAAAACTACAAAGTGAAAAATAACTTTATTTTTAGAAGTCGGTGTCCATAACGCAAATAAATGGTACCTACGAAAGACACCGACTTCCAAAAATAAAGTTATTTTTCACTTTGTAGTTTTCTTATTTGGAAGTCGGTAGTATTTTTTTGTAAAAAAGTTTTTTATAATCCACGATTAGTAGTGGTAGTGCAATACTTAAATACCTACTAGATATGTTCTACTAACTTTGAAACTACCGCAAACCGCAATACTGGGTAAATGAAGAACCTAATATGGCTACGGTTCCAACTTACCTACAGCTCTATGTTTATCGTATGACATCACGACTACTGTATTTATTGAGCACTTGAAGATTAAACTGTTTAGAACCTACGCATGATGAGGTGGTAGCGAGTGTTGTTCCGATAGTTTTGTCGCTCGGCTATAAGAGAGTGTTCTTGTGAGACGGGCGATTACTCGCACAACTCGCTATGGGCGGGAGCACTTTTGGTAGAAATGACCGCTGGTTGGTTACTCAGCGTGAGTTCTGACCGCCAAGCGAACATCGCTGAGCGAGTTTAACTTTGATAGCTCTTTATCTGTTCTGTGGTGTGAACAGCCAGCGATCAACTTTTACTGTATGTCTCTTTTATTGACACGGAATCTTGTATCTTTTGTATGTTTCTTCAGTGAAAGCCCAGCCCTACGGGGAACACAGGCGTGATATTCTGTTCATCATCAGCCTTTTTAATGTACCCACTGCTGGAACACAGGCCTCCTCTCAGAAAGAGGGAATGGGCCGTAATCCACCACACGGGCCCAATGCGGATTGGTGGATGTCACATGTATTCGAATTTTTGTTTCTAGGACATGCCGGTTTCCTCACGATGTTTTCCTTCACCGTTTTGAGAGCAGTGGTGGTGAAATAATTTACACTAAGTAAAGCGCCTGCCTGGGTTTGAACTAGGGCATGAATATCGGCATCTCGGAATCTCGTAATATCGGAATCAATTCTGATACTGAGTGATCCAATTTCGGAATCTCGGAATCAGAAAAATACCTTAATTTTAGCTCCTTGTGAAGCGTCGAGCAAGAAAACGCGGTTAAGCCCGTTGACTACGGTGATTAGCAGTGGTCGGATATTCTGTTTACTAATCGGGCACTTATTTACTTAAACTTCACTTCATGAAAAAATAATATGTGCCTTGATGAATTCCGGGGTTACAGTCCTGAGATTTCTAAAAATGTTACCTTTAGAGTACAAATATTTTTTTATACACCGATTCATAAAACCCGTTGAAACAAATATATTTTCATTCCGTAGGATTTGAAACGCACGGGATCGGCCAATGTGACGACATTTGGGGAGGCTTATGTTCAGCAGTGGACATCTTTCGGCTGGAATGACGATGACGCTCACTAAGAGCAGTGGTGGCCCAGTGGTAACGGTTCTGACTTATGTATCGTAGGTCGTAAGTTCAAACCCAGCCAGGCGCATTACTTTGTGTAAATTATTTCACCACCAATCTTAAAACGCTGAAGGAAAATATCGTGAGGAATCCGGCATATCCTAGAACCCAAAATTCGAAAACGAGTGACATTCACCAACCCGCACTGGGCCCGTGTGGTGGATTAAGCCCTATTTTCCTAATTGTGTCCCAGCAGTGGGAACATTATAAGGCTGATGATGATGATTACTCACTACACTTATCAGTACTACTTTCAACATTTATTTTCTGGATATTTTTGCATTATGCTTTTTCAAAGAAACATGACTTACATTGTTTCTTAGCAACAAATGTGCAGTTTAGGTAAATAAGCGCCCGAATATACAGTCACTGGCGGTCACAGAGACACAATTGAAAATCCTATAATGTCGCGGCAGAAATAAGTTTTTTTATTGCACTCAATCCAACTTTATACCGAATTTGTGCAATTAACAAAAAAAAATGCGATATTTAAAGAAAGTGCGAAATTCCGATATTTAATATCGGAATTCCGATATTGTGATCTAATATCAAATATCAATATTGGAATTGAAAACTTCCGATACTACATGCCCTAGTTTGAAGCCAGACCGGATACCACTAAACCACTGCACTCTATACACAATATTCTGTTACGTATAACGTAACATTAAATATAGCGTGTGGTACTTATATGCGTGTAATCTTTCGTAAATCTATTCCTAATGCGACTAAAGTTATCTCTCTTCTTTTCAGAAACATCTTACACGCGGCTTCCGTAGCGGAAGTAAAGTTACTGTTACCATTGTTCAAGTTGATACAGATAGCTGTTGTGAGTCTGTACTCGTTGGATTCGAGTGCATCGCTGTATCCACCCCATGCGACAGTACATGGTAAGCAATGAGATCCTTGGAAGGTTTTTTTTAAGGGCCTTTCTCTATTAACATAGAGAAAGGCCCTTAAAAAAAACCTTTAAAAGAAGCCCCTTCCTCTAGTTAAGGTCGCGGATAAATTTCAAAGAGAATTACCGCGGCCCTAGCACAAGTACCGCGGCCCTGGCACAAGTAATTGAAGGAACAGGTGAGGGTTTTAAGTCAGTAAAAGTCTGACACGAAGTCATTGGATGATATCCCACTCTCAAAAAAAAGTGGAGGTGGTATAAGTGGGATTTAATTAAGGTCTATATATAGTTAGCTGCTAATACGAGATTAAATTGACAATAATGTCATACATAATGGACCCGTGTTAGCTACTAGTTAAGGTCTATCCACACGTATCAGGGGCGTGCCCGGGACGTGACAGGGCCGGGCCCAGGCATTGAAGTTTCGTCACTGGCCCGTGCACGGACGTGTGTGAACGGGTTTATATGAAATGTACACACCGATATTTTTTTGAGCCCCTGACGGGGCACGGCCCTGATATGTGTGGATAGACCTTTAGGAATTAGTAAGAAAACCCAAAGTGACGCAAGAGGCATCCTTATTGCGTAAGCAAAGTGTCATTTGTAAGATGTCATTCATCTCGCATGTGATTGGCCCTTTGATAGCGGTCAAACCCTTCATTTCACTTCCGCAATTCGGCCGCGGGTCAGGTTGGTTCGAAGAGCCTTCTCGCTTCTCTCGTGCTCCCAAGAAAGAAGAGTTCCTGGAAGGACTTTGGGGGAGATTTCTCCAGTAGTGAGACAGAATCGGCTATTAAAAACAGGCTCTCTAACTGGCTGCCTTAACTTGCCTTACACATTCTTTAAAAGTGAAAAACACATACAAAATTAATGTTCCTTATTCAGTTGAATATTCTTCATTAGGTAGGTAAATCTTACCGACTTATCAATAAATGAAAACAGTACTGTGTATTTTGACAAAATAAATGTTGACAAGCCATTATACATATACAAACCATGATAAGTATTATCTTATACATATACTAATTGTCTCTTAATTTGTTTTATTAAGCTGTGTAAACGAGACGATATGATGAGCATGTGCTGCGAGTGGGGCAATTAAAAATGAGATGGACTGCATCATATCGACGAAGAGGCACATATTCAATGATGTCTCTGTGTTCAACACGGTGAATCCGGAACTGATCACCGTATGGTAAAAAGCACATTGAAGTTAAATTAATTAAACAGAAATGATCTCGACTGATGAAAGTCTACGCTCCATCCAGCACAGATCCAGATCCAAAACCGTGAAAGCTTTCAGCTCGAAATTCAGAATCGTTTCGAGTGGGAGCTCCGTGGACGACTAAAAGCATGGGTTCTTGGAAACTGACCATACGGTCGGGTCTAAGTTTTGACCCGTCGTGCAAATAGGAACAAGAAATTATTGGATCCTACTCTCAAACTCATGAAGGAGAGGCGTGAAATGATCCTGCAGTCTTCAGACGATGCGGGAAACTACCGGCAGCTCAATAGACGGATCTCTTAGTACTTTAAAAGCTACCTCCGCCGCTTTAATAGGTACTGAGCGTATCAAAGACGCGCGATTGAGCGGAATAAGGGCTCCAAGATGTTTGCAAGAGATCCGGTTATTGGGCAGAGCCAGCTCACGAAACTGAAGACCGAAGATGGCAGGATTGTATCCGCCAAACCTTCTGAGGGAGCTTCTGAGGGAGATCGAGGGGTTCTATGGGCAGTTGTACACGTCAATAAGCAAACCCGTTGCGAATCTAGCAAACGACCCCAAGAACTAGATTGACCCGACAGTATACCGAAGACATCCCGGACGTCAGCCTCTACGAGATTAGGATGGCTCTGAAACAATTTAATAACAACAAGGCGCCGGGTGATGACGGCATTGCGACCGCAATCCTGAAGGCGGGTGAAAATAACCGGTACTTAAGGCCCTGCAGAAGCTGTTTGATTCCGTCATACTCGAAGGGAAAACGCCACAGCCATGGTGCATGGGTGTGGTGGTACTCTTCTTCAAGAAGGGCGACAAAGCCCGGTTGAAGAATTATAGGCCTATCTCACTTCTTAGCCATGTCTACAAGTTGTTTTCAAGAGTCATCACGAATCGACTCGCGCGCAGCTGACGATTTCCAGCCTCCGGAACAAGCCGATATCCGAAAAGGCTTTAGTACCGTGGACGACATATATACGCTGCGGCAGGTTATACAGAAGACCGAAGAGTGTAACCTACCTCTTTGCCTAGCGTTTGTGGACGACAAGAAAGCCTTCGATTCGATCGAGACTTGGGCTGTACTGCAATCTCTCCAACGGTGCCACATCGACTTCCGGTACATCGAGATGCTGAAGTGTTTGAACAAAAAAGCCACCATGTCAGGCCGACTTCAGGATTAGACCTCGGAACCTATTCTTCTGCAGCGAGGTGTGAGACAGGGACATGTCATATTTACGAAACTGTTCTCTGCCGCACTGGAGAATGTCTTCAAGGTTCTGGACTGCATAAACGCATGTACATCACTCATCTTCGGTTTGCCGATGATATAGTGGCCATGGCTGAAACCATGAAGGACCTCAGTACAATGCTCGATAAGTAGCTCGTAGAGCTTTCTACCTGGGACAAACGGTCCAGTTAGGTAGATCTAACTTCGAGAAAGAGTTCAACCGTCGAATCGGACTCGGCTGGGCAGCGTTCAGAAACTTGCGCGGTATCTTCTCGTCCAACTTACCACAGTGTCTCAAGACGAAAGTCTATGACCAGTGTGTGTTGCCAGTGATTATTTACGAGACAGAGACGTGGTCGCTTACGATGGGCCTCCATCGTGAACGTCTCTGTCTCGTCGATGGAGGCCCATCGTGAGCAGGCTTAAATTCACCCAAAGGGCAATGAAGAGAGCGGAGTTTGTTTGCGTGATCATATCAGAAATGAAAACATCCACAAGAGAACCAAGGTTACCGACATAGCCCGAAGAGTTGCCAAACTTAAGAGGAAATATGGGCAGAGAGCGCCGACTGAATTTCCTTAGTAAAAAGTCATAATTCGAGGTTTGGCTCTCGTCTCTTTCCTCCTCCAATATTGGACCAATTTAAAAGATATTGCATAAACTGGTAAAGTAAGATAAAATATACTATGTTTTCCTTTTTTCATTTATATTTGTCAAATTTGTACACTAACTAAGCCTCTGTTGACAGCGCAATTTTGAGCATTTTTTGAGGGCTCTAGTGCTTCTAAAGATAATGTATATGGAAAACATAGAGACATAGTGTATATCTTAAATTTTCAGTTTACGGAATAACTTTTAAATTGGTCCAATATTGGAGGAGGAAAGAGACGAGAGCCAAAACTCGAATTATGACTTACTAAGGAAATTCAGTCAGCGCTCTCTGTCCCCGTTTCCTCATAAGTAGCAGGTGGGCAGGGCACATTGCTCGCAGCACGGATGGCCGTTGGGGCCGAAAAGTTCTAGAGTGGTGACCGCATACCGGAAGACGCAGCGTGGGAAGGTCTCCGTCTAGGTGGAGCGACGACCTGGTCAAGGCTGCGCGAGTCAGGTGGATGCGAAACGCACAGGACCGATCAGTGTGGCATGGCGACGGGGGAGGGAGGCCTATGTCCAGAAGTAGAAGTCCTTAAACTGGAATGATGATAATGATGATGAGGTAGGTAGTAGAAACGTACCGAGTACACCTACAACCTATTTTATGCTACATTATTTAAATAATTCATGTTTTACAAGATTGAACCGAGTATTGAATTTGGTAATACCTCATGTACCTATATATAACTCATGCGCAAAGGAAGCTGCGTATGCGTCACTTTTGACCTGCAGCATTATTATTCTAATGATTTTAACGACAGCTCAACTGGTATTAATAATGTCAATGTGGTGCAAAGCCAACATTTTATTTGATATAATATGTGTGCCGTCAGTCCGGTCAAAATAGTAGAGATACTTACATTAATTCGCATAGAGCTGAAATTAATTATTTATACAATTTGAACAATGCATACGCTTAATATAAATAGTAACATAAAATAAGATTGTAAAAACTCATAAAACCAGAGAACAGGACTTAGTTTTTTTGAGTTTGTACGGTCGGCAACGAAAGTCGGTTAACAAAAGTTTATAAAAAAAACAACAAGATAGGTATCTACTACCTTCTGCCAGCGGCTTCACCCGCCTGAGTCAGAAATAATGTATCCCAAGGTTACATACTCCCTTCATAAACAGTATCTATCCTATATTGGTTTCCAAGGTCCAATCTATCTCTGTACCAAAATTCATTAGATTTGGTTCAACTGTTTCTACGGTGGCACATTGGTCACGTGCTGCCGTGCACACCAAAGCTCAGCGGATTGGACCTTGGAAACCAATATAGGATAGATACTGTTTATGAAGGGAGTATGTAACCTTGGGATACATTATTTCTGACTCAGGCGGGTAAAGCCGCTGGCAGAAGGTAGTAGATAACTTCGGATTCGCACTCGCCTCGCAGTCTCAATAATGATCCCCAGGAATTTGCCATAACAGGCGTTGCACAGAGGGGGTGCCGGGGAGGTATTTTAAGAGGTAACGGGGCCCATGTGCTGATGGTGATCACCGGAGTGGTTTTAGTGAGGTAAAAATCCCACACTCCCTGGTCTTATCCCCAAAAAGTCCAGGCACCTTTTTAAGGTTTCCCACCGACAACAAAACATACATACTTTATTCCTGGACAAATATAAATTAAAGATGGGCCACAGGAGAAAAGCGGCGGGAAATACTAACTTTGTTAAAAAGGGCTCCTCTATATTTGTTGCGGAAATCAGTTCTTTTTTAACAAAATGAGGACAAATTTTCAAAGATAAACAAGTCATAAAAACCGGCCAAGTGCGAGTCGGACTCGCGCACGAAGGGTTCCGTACCATTATCGCAAAAAACGGCAATAAAATAACTTTTGTTGTATGGGAGCCAGCCCCACTTTAAATTTTTAGTATTTGTTGTTATAGCTGCAACAAAAATACATCATTTGTGAAAATTTCAACTGTCTAGATATCACGGTTCATGAGATACAGCCTGGTTACGGACAGACAGACAAACGGATCGCGGAGTCTTAGTAATAGGGTCCCGTTTTTACCCTTTGGGTACGGAACCCTAATAAAGAAGAAGTCATAAAGTTTAATTTAATTGCAATTTGGAATTTATTTTGACTTTATTTTATGCCGATTTAGATTTTGATCAATAAATTAATTTTAAATATTCATTAAATATGTTTGGCAGAATGAATATTTTGCTCGTGCCTTTTTGCGTTACGACGTGACAGCTATTTGCACATACGCAGTAGATATTCCCGAGGAACTATTAGTTAATCTGTGGATATGCTGAGCGTGCTTGAATAAGCCCGCCATTTTATTAATTTCTTGCTTGGTTCAGATATATTTTTTTATTTCCTCGCACAATGCATAGTAAAATGTTGTATGATACACGTACTTAAGATGATTTCCGACTCGTGTCCATTTATCCACTCACTCGCTTCGCTCACTCGTGAATAAAAATACCACTCATCGGAAATCCCCTACCTTCCGCACTTATAGCATAAATAACTATTATTTGTCAATAAAATAATAGATTTGATAAATAATTTTAATTTCTTTGCATATTCCAGATGGTCAAACGTTTGACTTCATAATAGTGGGCGCGGGGTCAGCAGGCTGCGTGCTAGCCAACCGACTAACAGAGATATCCAACTGGAATGTGTTGCTCATTGAGGCTGGGGATGACCCGCCAGGAGCTTCAAACGTAAGTTAAACCTATAAATAAACTGTAGTTCTTGTCTAAAAAAAATACCTTCAAACTTGGTGTATGAAATCCCTAGACAGCTTAATTCTGCTAACATCAGCCGGTCGATCCTATAAACATCTCATCGTGAAATCTCTTCATATTCAATGCACCTAAGTTTGTACGGTGAGAGTTTAATAAAATAAGAAGACCGCCTGTTAGGTACTTCCCGTACCTATGTCCAAAAGAGTGCCTTGTTCTGGTGCGATTTGTGCAGGAACATCGTCTAAGTACCTACCTATTTCCCAAATCGTCTTTTGCACCAGCAGCTGCAAAGGAAATTTGTTTAATACGGAATTCTGTAAATCAAATGAATGCACATTTTTGACAAGTTTCAGATTACCTAGAATTAAAAATAAATACTTATCTTTACGCTCTATCCCTCCAGGGCGAGACAAAAAAGTCAAATGCTGCCACATGGCACCCGTTAAGCTCTTTGATTTTGAAAGAAAATTAAAATGATAACACAATAATTACTATCTCCTCTCCATTCCAGATTCCAGGTCTATCAGTATTAGTAGCAGCAGCTCTACCCGACTGGGACTATTTTACAGTCGACGATGGCTTCTCAAGCCAAGGTCTCAAGACGAACAGCATCCAAAACCGTAGAGGAAAGATGCTTGGAGGTTCCAGTGGGGTCAACTTCATGTTCTATGTCAGAGGGAATAAGGCTGACTATGACAATTGGGCCAAACAGGGCAACGAAGGCTGGGATTGGGACAATGTGACCTCATACTTCAAAAAAAGTGAAAAACTGAACGACAAATGTATCATGAACAGTGAATCAGCCGATCTACATAGTACTAAAGGATACCTAGGCATCACACAACCAGATTGGAATAATAAAACGAAAGATTACTTCAATGCTTTTAAAGAAAACGGACATAAAATTTTTCAGGACTGCAATGGCCATCAGCAGTTAGGATACGGCCCTTCTAGTTTCACAGCCGATAAAAATATTCGACAGAATACAGCTAACGCCTTTCTAAGTCCCATAAAGGATAGGAAAAATCTGCATGTCCTTAAAAAAACACTTGTAAGAAGAATTATTTTGAACAAGGATAAAAGAGCGATTGGCGTTGAAGTGAAACTTCCAGAAGGCGGTATTATAAAGCTTAAAACCAAAAATGAGGTTGTATTATCTGCTGGGGCCATCAACTCTCCACAGTTGCTTATGCTGTCTGGTATCGGTCCAAAAGATCATTTAAAAGAAATGGACATAGATGTAGTATTAGATTCACCAAACGTTGGCCAAAATATGCAAGACCATCCTTTAGTCCCTGTGATTCTTTCTGGAAAGAGGAGCATGCCTTCAATTTTAGACAACATTGAGCCTTTTAGCAGTCTGGATCGTTTTCCTATGCCAACGATTTTGGGATTTGTAGCTCTCAACAAAACTCAAGGCTACCCTGACTATCAGATCACTGCTGTACCTACACCTACGGCTGCAGTTCTTCCTCCATTACTATGTTCTGATACTTTCACACTAAAAGACAGATATTGTATAGCTCTTGCAGATGCGACACAGCAAAGAGGAGCCCTATTTACTCTAATAACACATTTACACCCAGAATCCAGAGGCAAAATTTTACTCAAAAGTGCAGACCCAGAAGACAGTCCTCTTATTTATTCGGGATACTTCAGTCAAAAAAGCGATTTGGAGAACTTTGCAAAGTACGTCGAAGATTACATAAGTGTGTTAAACACGACGTATTTCAGGGAGATGAAGTCTGAAGTAATTTATTTAAAAGTCCGTCAATGTGAAGGCTTAGATTTCGGCAGCCATGAATACTGGAAGTGTTACGTTTTAAACTTGGCAAGTACCCAATATCATGCTATAGGTACTTGTGCAATGGGGGTCGAAGGTAAGGGAGTGGTGGATGAGAGATTAAGACTAAGGGGGGTGCAAGGCCTAAGGGTAGTTGACGCAAGTGTTATGCCATCTATAACCAGTGGGAATACCAATGCTCCAATCATTATGATTGCAGAGAAAGCCGCAGACATGATTAAAATTGACCACGGAATTCATGTGCAATTGTAAATTTTTCTTTATTTCTGAAGACGATTTATATTAAACATCAAATCATAATTTATCTCGAGGTCTTTAACAATATCTTGACAGTGAATAGAAAAAACACAAGGAACTACAAAAAGTACAAAGGAATAATCTGTAGAGTGAAGTTTAAAGTGACTAGAATATTATAAGTAGGTAGATAATTTATAATTAATAAGACATAATATGTAAAATGGAAAAAAATGGAATAAATAAATAAATGGAATCCTATTCAATGCGAACTTGTTTATTTTCATATGTAATTTTAGAGTTACACCTTCCTTCTTGAAGATTGAGACGGAAGACCCATCGGGAAGGTGCTCGCTTGGTTTTGAATAATGAGTGGTTCGAGGTAAACGACGCCTTGAAATTGCCTAAGCTTTGGGCCAAACAATAAAGGCTCTAGACAGACGAACTGAATTTGAGTGGACTGCGCAGTCGGTTAGCAGTTTCGATGCAGTTGTTCATGTTAATGTGTTATGTATGTCATCTGCACATAAACTGAATTCAAACTGCTTTGCAGTTGAAACGCAGTCCGTCTAGAACCTAATCTGAACGACTGACGTGCCACAGCGACAAGAAGAATACCTATGTAAAGTTAATGTCGAAATCCAATATACCTACGATAGTGTTGTTAAGGTCTATTTTGGAAACGACTAGGTAACCTTAAAAATAGTAAAATAAAAGGCATAATTATTTACTCCCATCATCCTTTTCCACATTTATTTCATTATTTGAATGCCTTACAACAATTATAGCTTTAACTAACATTTAACGTAAAAATATTTAACATTGTTTATACAGATATTTACAAAAGTTGTACAAATAAACTTATAGAAAATAATCACGAAGGCTTACATATAATCACGTTATTTAAATTAGATGTAGTTGAAATTGAAATTATGAATCAGAATATAAGCTCTCTTCGGCATAACGCAGATGACAATTAACCATGCACTTTTGGACCTAAAATAAAAGGGCCACGACTTCAAAAATCTGACTCGCAGTTTTTACGCTTTTCAGAATTTTTGCGCGTGATGGTCGAACGAAAGTTCTGTTAATTACGTTAGCCCTTATATGCGTTGTAGCGATGGATGTGTGTTGTGTAGCATACTATACAAGGTGTAAGAGAATGAACGCAAAACCTGAAAAGGTGTAATTCTCCATCATTATGACTAACTTTTACTACGGGCACGGGGTCCCAGCGCTAAGAAAGAAAATTTGGTTCAAATAAGTCAGTAATAATATCACTAGAAGCCGCGTTAAGCATTGAATTATTTGTAAAATTAACATTTTCTGGAATTGATCATAAAAATTGTATGTTCTTGTTCAATCAACTCTCTTAAACACAAAATTATGGAATATTGGGCTCTTAATTCTCATTTCAAAGATTATTTGAACGGATCATTTAAAATTGATTGCAATAGATGGCGCGGTTTAAAATTAATGAGGCATGCCACTCGGGTTTTTAATGTTGTAACACATTTTGGTACAATGCAACTGTAAAAACGTGCAAAAAGAAAAAAGAACAAATAGTCACTGTATTTAAACAAAAAAATTGTCACGAACCGAGGAAACCTTTTTACTTGCAAGTCACTGCTACCACCATACATAGCCGTGGAATGGAACCGAACGCGATCGATGTACTTATAAAAATAATCGCTATAATCAGACGAAAAACTAGTATTATATTATCTGTGCTATGACACCGTGGATGCTAAGATCACGAAAAAAAAATGCGCCCTACATTTTATGTTTGCATAGGTCGATAAAATTACTGAACAGCTGATTTATATAGTGGCAGAAAAATTGTTTATAATGGTGAGTAGAATTGACTTAGATTTTTCAAGTTTTTCGTTTTTTTATTACACGTTGTATAACTATACAGAGTGCTGTCTTTTAACTCATTAGCAATCTTGCAGGGGCTGAAAGTGCTCATAAATAAAAAGTACAACTTTCAGTTTAGTACCAAATCTAAAATATAAAAATAGCTATCGCGTTATGCGAACTCAAATGTACCTACCGACATCAAGTGAAAGTTGTCTATTACAAGCTTTTTTTTTCGGTTCCACTTGTCCCGTTGTCTGTGTTAATAATCAAAGCTTGCAAGATAAAATTGCAAGTTAACAAGCTATTTGAAGCAAACGTTCGGTTCTCGTTACAATGCACACATTTATTATAAAATGTTGTTTTATAGAAATATATTTATATAAAAGCTTGTATTCATGAGTACTTTTATGCCCTGAAATATTGCCAGTGACTTTAAAGTCACCCTGTATGCAAGGTGTAACAGAAAAGTTACTCTTAAAACCTGCAAGTTTTACTTTAAACTTGCAGGTCTTTAGAATATAATTCCTTTGATTAAAAAATATGGGATGAAGGGTAAAATACTGTGCTTGTATAAAACGAGCAGAGTAGTTTATAGAGACTGTTCTATAAACTGCTCTGTTTGTGGTGGCCCAGTGGTAACGTCCACTTAGGTGTCGTAGGTCGTGGATTCGAACCTACCTGGGTTCGAATCCACGACCTTATCCGGTGCTTTACTTTGTGTAAATTATTTCATCACCACTGCTGTAAAATCGGTGAAGGAAAACATCATGAGGAAACCGGCATGTCCTAGAAACAACAATTCGAAGACATGTGACATCCACCAACCCGCACTGGACCCGCGTGGTAGATTAAGGCCCATCCCCTCTCTCACAAGAGGAGGCCTGTGTTCCAGCAGTGGGAACATTAAAAAAGGCTGATGATCATGATGATAAAATAAGCACAGTATTTTACAATAATATTTTTGAAATAGGTATCGGTATCTACCAGCCCTTGTCCCATATTGCTTCCTATTCGCGATGTCAATTGCTACACTATCATTGACTTTTCGTATCCCTTCTCACACAGTCCCGGCCTTCCTCTCTCTTTCCATCTGTCCACATTTATATTCATAACTTTTTTAGTAACATGCGTTTGCACCAGGACAAAAGTTTCCCTTTCAACTTTTCTGTCACTGGCACTACTATCAAACTTCCTCTACCGAATAATTTCTCACCTTATCAATTTTCATCACTGCGCACATTCATTTCAACATTCTCATCTCGGCTATATGCAAGCTTTTTACATCCGCATTTTTTATAACCCAATATTCGCAATCCCCAAACAAAGTATTTGCACACCTTGATATCACTTCAAATACAGATATAGTAATCGATTTAACGCTCACAATAATCGATTTTCAAGTGAAAAGTTATGTTGACAAAGTTGAATAGAATAATGTTCAGTCGGTAATTTTATTTATCACGTATCAAATGATTTATAGAATAAAAGACCAAAGATTTAATTTATAATCATTCGTTTTGACTGATTCCTTCTCTCAAGGCCATGCCAAACTACACAAAAGTTGTAGGACGTCTTCGCGTGCGCTAGCTTCGCGTTTACGTAGCGTATTCATTTGACTAGCGCCAACGAAAGATCCTCATAGGTGTCTTCTGTACGATTCAAACTTCACAGAACGTGATTGATTATGTTTAAATTTAATAACAATTATAATTAATAATATTTTTTTATTTTTTTATTAATTTATTTATTATAATTCATATTTGCATGACCTATAAATATCTAAACAATAATACTCGCCCATCACAATAAATCTATAGTAGTTAATTTTAATAGTAAAAAACTGAGGATACTTGACTAAAAAATTAATTCTAGGATAACTAAATGAAAAATGATTCTAAAATCAATAAGTTAGGGGCTTAAAATTAAAATAAACTAATACTAGTAAGTATCTGATTTAGATGGACGTTAATAAACGAAAACTATAGGAGGATAGTCTTGAATAAGTGCAATCGGTAACTTCCAGCTTCCTTCGAGATTCAAAATGGTGTCTGTACAACTTTTTAGATATTCGCAAAATTAGGCAAAATCGTGATTATGTGGAAGGCACATTTCAAAGACAAAATGTCATTTATGTAATTTCATGATAAAGTATGGACATGACGTTATGATCTTCAGGGAAATTACAAAAATAATACATTTATACTAAATATTCGCTTACCAAAGCGAATTTATCGCATATTCAAAGAAAGTTGATGAAAGTATCCACTGCTAACTATATTGGAAATGCTAATATTTTATTCTTATCCTACATTTCTTAAGACTTAACAATAAAAATAAGTAAACTTGTTATAATTATTGCATTTGTTAGAATCAACTTTGTTAGCCATGAAACTTTCACAGGTTTTAAATATTTTTCACTTTAATTTCAAAATACATTAAAAATAAAATAAATTGTAATATTGTAATAAGTAACTAACATTTCTTCACAACATATTAAATAAACAGTAAAAGTAGATAAAAGAGTGTAGGGCCAAAAACGCAGTATTAGGGGCTGTAGACAATTATGAAATGCTAATATGAATTCAAGTGACATTTCGATAGCGATTGTCAATCTGTAAAGATTTAAAAAAAACATCTTACAACATAATAATGTCAGTAGCGTCCTCTAGTGATAAAAAATTGAATTTGATGAATGAAACTGTAATGTTTACCATACATCGGCTAGATGGCGTTAATGTCTAATCGATTAAACAACATTATTTAGATACATTTGGATGTGCGTAAATAATAAATACAATAAACATACAGTTATATTTATAAACAATTAATTAAATTTTATATTGAGATTGGGCAACATAGCATGCCATAGATGAGCGGTCTACCAACTAAAGAAGAAAAAGAACGCTCAAGGTTTATGCGGTTGGCAAGATTTACGATCTTTTAGAATGTGCGTCTTGATGAAGCTCCATCTATCCGATGTATGGTAAACTTTACAGTTTCATTCATCTAATTCTATGTTTATCACTAGAGGACGCTACTGACATTATTATGTTGTAAGATGTTATTTTTTAATTGCTACATTTCCCATTTCATTTTTGTAACTTTTGCAATCGCTGTCACGACGATGTCACACGATTTGTCTAGACTTGTCGTTTGTTTCAGTTCACTACTCGCCAGGCGCTAAGAAAGCCACCTGTCAGTGCGTTTTCGGCTTAAGAAAAATATTAGTATCCACGGAAGTAGTAAGCTGTACAACTGAAAGGTTCACTGTTACCAAAACGCGAGCCGAAAGAGAGGCTCTAAAACTGCACGCTTCCCTTTCTAATAATCGTTGTTTGATTTAATATCGTTTCGAGTAACAGTCAGTCTAATCACACAAACCAATAACATGATTTGTTTTCAATTGTGTGAAAGGGACACATGAAGATCCAGAGAGTCTTTGCTATTGTATTTTTTTTTATTTAAACTCTTACGGCTTTTAGAATTGAGTTCATTTTTGTTTAACACGGCATTTCCAGATAATATTTCATTTGCTGAATTTACTACTTCCATGGAATAATCATTTAAATAAAGCGTCCGTCACACAGAAGGCAAGAAGCTATTAGCTATTGCGTTACTATAAAAGTCTGAGTATCTATTGGACCTTATTACTCCAGCTACGATATATTATCTAAAGATCTTTTGTCTGCCTTCAGCACAAGGTGCGCTTATCTCTTGTTCTCACAAGTTATTTTGTCATAAAAATCTACAATTTATTCTCCGGATAGGATGGATCACAATAGCATCTTATAGACACATAAACGGTGCATAATGGTTTGCTGATACCATAATAGTTGCGTGAAAAATATAGAGCTTTAAATTCACTTAAAACAAGGCTCGCATTTCAGAAAGAGAATCTGATTAAATTCGGATCGCATCGCGTCTCGTTGTAGTACGGGCAACAGTGATTTTGACAGCTAAAAAAACATGTGTACCCTTGGTGCTTTCAATTTGGTCGAGGTGTTGCAGCGACTACACAATAAACATTACGCTCTACTATTAAGCTACAATTTGACACGAAATTATTTCGCTACATCCTGTCGCCCAGATTGAAAGCACTTCTATGGTCTTGAAGCTTTGTTTGAATATCGTCCTAAAGTCAGTGGTAACAAGAACCAGTATAAGTTTGCCTCATATTCTATTGCAACTTCTTACTACATTGCTACGGCAGCTTAAGCTCAGTGTTACCACTAACGTTTGATCGACTGTCCGTATTTTAATGTAAACCTTGCCTAAGTTCAACTGATTTATTTATCATGTATGATACAATTTGCTAAAACAGAGAAGTATACGAGTACTAACGAATTATATATATACTTTACGAATTATGTAATAATTTATTTAACTATTAACGCAAAATGAATTAGCTATAAATAAATATAACTTAACAATTTGCGCTGAAACAAACATGTTATTGTGTATGTATATTGAGTAATCGCTTATTTATAGATTTCTAGTTAAATTCATTAGGGTCAGCGCACACGAGACGCGGTGCCACTTGACGAATGAGCTCTTTTTAAGATAATTGGACAATATAGAATGTAAATTAGTACACAAAAAGGTATATATTACAGAGTGAGAATTTGAAAAATCGTGCCTTTTGTCACGCTGCGCCGAGACGCCACAAAGCGTTTCTAGGCGTAGTGCAGCGCACTGCACTGCACCGCACTACGCCTACTTTGAGGCGTCTATCGCAGCGATGTTTCGGCGGTAGATGGGGTTCCAGAACCCACTAAGCTCGTGTTGCACTTCGTGTATTCGAATAATTCGTGCCGTCACGATGCGATTTGCAGCGCCGCGCTGCGCAGTGCGAAGCAACTCATATTTTCAAGCATCGTCAGTTCGCTTCGCATCTCGTTGTGACCTGACCCTTAGGGCACAGTCGCATCAAGAACCACAGCTATTTTTCTCTACTTGCAAACCAGCAAACTATTATATTTTCATTTCTATTAAATATAGCTCTTCTTGAACTACAAAATTAATATTTAATAGCTCTTAATGGTATATATGCAAGCAATATAAGACCATAACCTTGTAAGATTATAATTTCATTTTGCTTGCATATGAAACTTATTTTTAATATAGAAATAATTAAAAGAAAGTGATTTAACTAGTAACGTCTTAAAAAAAAAGTTAGTAATTAATATACCAAGTTTAGTTATTTCTATTGCTTAGTCAAATATACCCCACCATAGATATTATAGGTAGACAAACTACAGCCACAAGACACAACAGAAAGACATAGAAGACCTTTACTAATATTAATGGTCTGCCATATCTTTCTATCACCGTGATTATGACCCTGATCAAGTGTAGATCAACCAAACTTAAACTATTGCTATCTCTCCCTTTCAAATAAGACAAGAAAGAGATGAAAGTATACAGGTTGTAACGGCAAGGTGTGATCATATTTAAAAACCGCTTCTGCTCATATAAATGAACAAATTTTGGTAAGCTGAAGACAACTTTGTATGGAAAGGCAATTTTTTGTGAATTGGCTATAGCTTCCTTGGAGAAAATTGTTGATATTTATGATCACACTTTTTCTTTAAATCCTGTATAAGAGCCGACAAAATAGGCTTCAAATAGTACGTCCATCAAAAGGGAGATGCCATTGTGGGATGCTACAGGCTAGATAAGAATAGACTAGAATACTTCAGAAAGAACTTGCTAAATATAAACAAGACTAATTTGACAGCTCTAAATCATCGCAACCCTTTTCATTCTATGCCGTGGTTCACACTATAGATTGTACTGCATGTTGCATATTGAAAAGAGTATGCTTAGATGGTTTGGCTATGTTGAGAGGATGAATAAAAGGTGAAGAACATTTAGATTCTCATTGCGTATGACTGCGCCGCACGCATCCATAGACAATGACACTATTTTTCTACATTAAAATTGGTTGAGTTGCTTTGTTCTTAAACTTTTTTAAGAACAAAGCAACTCAACCAATAAGTTAAAAAAAAACTCTATAACTCACTTGTGAATGATACCAATGAAAAAGTCACAGTTTGATAACAGGTATCATTATGTGCCTAATTGCGGTGAAATTAGAGCGACTTTATGAGCAAGTGTGTTGAAAAAGGTATTTACAAGGCAGACGTAAGTGGAAACGCCGGGAGGGGAAGCCTTGCAAGGATACAGATCCCATTGGTGAAGTTCTTCAGAAAGGCCAGGTGTTTAATACTCATAACCGGTGTGGATGTATGACTAGATGTATGAACTTAAATTATGTAAAAGCAGTATGTAAGGATCGTAGCAGTTGGCTTTCTATAGTTTCATGGAAAAAGATGTGAGTTTATGTATCTTTTCTGTATAATGCTGGGGTCACGCGTCACGTTAATCGCGTTAATACTTTTTGCCGATATCAACAGCGGGATGGTGCCGTTTGATCCCAGGATTATACTGCAAATAACATACAGTACAATGCAGTGTGAACCACGGCTATGTCAGTAAGAGATAGCAGTAACTTACGCTTAGTTTGTAACACAAGAACAAAGCCAAAGTTAGCTTGCCCATTCTATATCTCTATGCATTCATCTGCTTCCCATTTCAAAACGTCAAACGGCTGACAGATAATATTTGACAACGTCAACTAGTGTACACAGATAATATATTTACAAATGTAACTACACAGATACCCGTAACACTAAAAATGAAACTTTTTAAGCAAATCGAAGGAAATGATCAAAAAAATGGTCAATTAGAGGCAAATGTTTTATTTGGAAACTTGTGATAAGTGTAGATGTAAGTTTTTTTTTAGCAGATATACAAATTGCACAGAAATTACATTTATACCTTCACATCACCATTTTTGTGTCTCTATGTGCCCCTAGTAAGTAGCATTGGCAGTGCCCATAGAATGCACTTATACTTAGCGAAAGGACTAGAAAAAAAAATTGCTTTAGTTAATTGCACTTCTGAGTGACTGCAAAAGATAGGATAACGCCATGGCGCTTTTACCAGATCCTACATGGGCCACATATAGCTCTCTTAGCGTCCGTAGCCTGGCTGCGCTTTGGTGACCACTTCGGGGAAAAAGAAGGTTTGTCTTTGCGATTACGGACATTGAGAAGGACGGCATGGTTGACATCTGTCGAGCATGTCACCGGCCGATGGATTCAATCCGACACATTACCTACGGTTATTCTAGTCTAGCTAATGGAGACTATTTGTATACCACAACCTTCTCACCAGGACTATCGACCACCAACTTGCTCTAAATACAATCTTGTGGGATCGGAAATACCGTAATACAGCACGGTCAAGAGAATTGAGCACCCGAAATGTCAATGTCACTCTGACATTCGACTCTCGCTATTGGCGCACGAGGCGCGGGGCGGTTGGAGGGAGTGGGGCCATTTGACATTTCGGGTGCTCAGTTATTTTTACCGTGTAGTATGAGTATGTGCTCGACCCAGGGGGGTGACCATAAATTAATAAATAAGCATAAGCTCTTAGAGCAAGGTTATTTTGAGTGTGCGTAAGGGACAAATGTATGTGACTTGTATACATCTGTCCCTTTTTTACAGTCGAGCTATGATAGTTTTGACACGTCAGGGCACGGGAGCAGTTCTCGAAAATGGCAATATCACTTTGTATAACTTCGTATTCTTATTTAGTTGACCGAATTTCCTTCTTTTAGCATATCTTTCGTCTGGTCTCTTTTCGCTTTTGTTTTTCTTCCTTGTTTTACTTCTTCTTGTTTGTGTTATCGCCTCCATTTTGGTTAGCTAGAGGGTTGTTGGCTATGGATTACTCAAATCTTTTCTTTCTTGCGTTCAAGGCTGCTCTGACTTCTATTGTGAATGAGACAATGGGCCTTTAATTCTTATGAAATATATCAGGGTTGTTGTTTAATTTTCTAAGACAAGCCAGTGCATATTAATGTCTCGTGAACATGACGTAACCGTAGCCTTTTGATGGATGCTCGCTAACCTGCGGCGTCCTCGGGTCACGACACGCGGTGCAGCGACGCGTCATCACGGTGCGATGATCGTCACCACGAGGCGGTACCCGCAGCAAGACGCAAATGTTGAAGAATCTTACCAGATTCGTACTGTTAAGATTCTTCAACATTTACGTCTAGCTGCGTTCTGGCGCGCGTCGCTTGGTAAAGTCGGATTTTGACACGCCGATTGCTGTTGTTGTGCCTGCTACTACCATTCCTTCTTTCACCAGGTTCCTATTGCCCTTGGCTTCCTTGGTGTCCCCTTTCTGCAGTTTCTCTCTCTTGAGCGCCGTCCTGACCTTTCAACTTGGGCTGGTCTACTGGTAACCAGAGGGAGGTATCGGCGTGGTCCTTATCCACAAACTTGACCAAGTTGGAACCGTTCGAGTAACCCGAGCGCCAGCGCATACATGACGGGCCCTAGTCTCATCGCAAACTCGCGCAGCTGTGTGTTGTCCTCGCCGAACGGGATGTTCCGTATGAATACCGTGCGCATCCGTCTTCTGCATCGTTCAGTTTTATCCGGTGATCTTCTGATTTCAAATCCGCCTCTGGTTTACGTTCATCATCATTATCATCACCATCATGTTCACTGTTCTCCTCCTCATCATCATCCTTGTCCGATTAATTCTTTACATCATCTTTCTTATCACCGTCATCATCACTCTCTGAATCACTGCCCTCTTCATCAGATTCTGCGTCTGAATCACTCTCACTCTTAACTCCGCCTTCACATTTTCATTGGTTATGTATAGCGGCAGCTTGTCTTCATCATCATCATCTTGTTCAGTCCTCCTCATCATCATCATTGTGGGTTTAAATCGGGGCAAGTACCAATGTGACTTTTTCAAATTCATATGTACTTTCTAAGTTTATCTTGGACATCACAGGCAAAGGTGAAGGAAAACATCGTGAGGCAACCTGGACTTATAAATGTTAATGTAAGTCTGAAATAGCCAAGTCAGAGGCCTGTGGGGTTCACAGAGGTGGCTTAATTAACTTTGACACCAGAGGTGGCCACGTCCTCACACGAAAAAGAAGAAGAAAGATCATGCTCATCCGATTCACTCTTTACATCACCAATATCATCACTCATCGAATCACTGCCTTCTTCATCACTGTCTGGGTCTAAATCACTCTCATTCTCAGGCGGAGGCGCCTTCACATCTTCTGAACGTCACCTCAGCGGAGGTTTGTCCAGCATTGAATCTCTTCTTAGTATTTGCCTCCATCGCCATCTGCTGGTTCAGTACGTCCTGCAAGTACTTGTTCTTGGCTATTGCCCAATCCACAGATATTGGTCGACCCAAGAATGGCTTCATATTCGTGTACAGCAATGCCTTTTTAGCCATCGGTACATTTTTAAAATGTACAAATACCCATCCCACGTGTTTGCTATCCGGCTTCTAAAAGCAATTTCACCTTTAATATACTGTCATTATAAGACACAAAATGCTCTTTCAATTTATCCGCAGTGGCTTTGAATGATACATTGCGGATTATAAAGCGAACACTGCGGTTTCTTCGCTCTTTCTTTTGTTTTTCTTTGTGATTTTTCTTTTAATTCATGTGCTAACTAACTTAGATATCGCAGCAACTCTTTGCACTTTCACAAAGAAACATTAATAATTATGGAGATCCATGTCGATTTTCAAGTTTTCAACAAAATTTAGCCCACATTAGTCCACAGCGGTGTTACCAGATTTGTCAAGCAAGTATAATTATGGAGATCCATGTCGATTTTCAAGTTTTTCAACAAAATTTCTCCCACATTAGTCCACTGGTATTACCAGATTTGTCATCATCACTGACAGGACTCAGGACTATTGTTGCCAATGAGTCTGACATAGAGGTGATAGACCGACTAGATCGTCGTGCATTGATTGTTGATATAGCGGTCCCCATGACGAGAACCTCGTGGAGGCTGAGAGAGATAGGAAAATTATCTTCTTATATCTATCTTGATCTGGCACGCGAGGTTGTCGACTTATGGGATGTCAACAACCTCAGTATATCAACCTGAATACAGCAGTCATTGTGCCGATAGTCGTTACGGCCAATAGCATAATAGCCATGAGCCTCGACCAACACTTGGGGAGAGTCTCGTTGGGTAGTTGAATCAAGAGCTTGATCCAGAAAGCGGTACTACTAAGGCGGAGGAAAACAAAACTAAATACTTGCGTGGTGTTAGTGTGGAGTGTAAATGTGTGTGTGTGTGTGTGTCAGCGCTATTCCTTTTATAAGTTATATATTTTATTTCTATAGTATGTTCAAGGATAAATACAGTAAAAATGCTGATTTGTAATGGGTGACTGGGTGATATACGTGATTTCACCCAGCAAGGTCTGGACCACTGCAAGTTACATGGTTTGTGTGTAGATTTAAATCTTAAAAAAATCCATATAACCGTGTATAATAGTGTTTTGAATAAGATAGATAAGTTGTACCCATTTTAAATTGAGAAAATTCAATTATTTATTTATTTATTTTACCTTAATATGCTCGAGACATTTACACTTATCACAAATAATAATTTAATAAATTCTCCCTACACAGATGAACCTCAAAAACACGGCAGAATTGCACAACAACTAGATATGTTATTTTATACCATCAATGTATAATATAATTAAACGATTTGAATATAATTAATATAATCATGAATTTTTTGTGAAACATTATGCAGAAAAAATAACAGGGAAAAAGAAATATTTTAAAAATGTTGAAATTATAACGATTAATCAGTCTTGGAAGACACTGAAGTCTCTTTCGTGTGGATGAGAAAAATATTGCAACATTTTATATGGCTATTGACTATAGTTGTATTGTTTTACCCTGGCAATACCGGTATTTAACCTATCCCTAGTATATCTTCGTAGAAACCCGAAAAATAACGAATTTATAATATGTTAATTAGTATTTATTAGTAGTTTAGTATTTATAGAATGTTTTTATTAGAAAAAAAAGGGTGAATATCACGATAGATGACGTTTTAGGACGGCTTTGTGTATTTAATTTTTTTTTGAATCATTATGTCAGAAATGCGTAGATGGTACAATTACCGCTATTGCCATGTTAAAACGAAAATGGTAGGAATATGTTTTTAAATCATTTAAAGTTAAATTAAAAGTTTTGACCATAACCAAATTATTTATTAAGTGTCATGAAAATGAATTTTCAGAGTGATGAACACTCGGAAATCATGATTTTTATTTATACCTATTCATCATTAAGCGGACTGCTCGAGTCCGTAACTTTTCGGAAAGTTCCTAAGCTTGTACGTTAGTTGAATCACGTTTAGGATTAAAAGCTTTATAGCCTAAGTTCCCACTACTAACATCTGCAGGTATTACACACGTTACAGGGGAAATTCTTAGAAAAGGGCAAATACAAAATTGCGCTAAATATTGCCAGTCAATCCTGCAGTATTCTATTCTACTATCAAGTATCATTCGAAAATAAGTTTCATAAAAACAAAATATCTGCAGATTTTTGTGGTGGGATCTTGTACTATTATAACAATCTTTTTTATTAACAAAATCGACTTTCATACTAAAGAAATAGTCAAATTCTCAACTTTCTATAGCAAATATTACGTGAATATAATATTTTGAACTTAATGGCATTATAAGAAGTTTTATTTTTAATGGGAGACATTATTTTACATCATAGAAAATCTTATCATTAAAGATTTCAATCACATTTAGAGTCCAATAAACAGAAAACAATTAAGAAAGGAACTTCTTTAAAAAATTCAAAGATATATCATTTTTTTATCTAATTGGTACACTTTTACACAGAACGGACTAGATTGTACAGTCGTGGTCAAAAGCGTTAACTCATGTTTGATTATATTTACGCGATAAATACATTTAAGTCTTAAAGAAATGACAGTGTGCCTATATTGATGTATAAAATTAAATAATAATTAACTATAGGTACACATTGTGGGTTATATTTAATCTACTGTACACATTCGACTATGAAGACATCACAAGGCTTGTGACCGCGGCTGTACGCTGTACGTGTTTATTGCTGATCAAGAGTGTTTTTACATACTTCGATTAGTTCCATTAGTTGTGAGAATTTTACATACGCCTCCTGAAGCATGTTTCTGAAAAGAAATAATTAAATTATTAAGACGTATCTCCATGAGTATGTTTTTAAGACCAAAATGATCATTGACTAAATTAAAAAATTGTTTCACAATTTTTAACCGGGAAAGGAGGTACTGTAACAAATAAAATATGTTACTATGTACATTAGCGACATCTGGTATCCTAGTGTCAAAAACAAGTTCGATTAGGTGTGTCCCTGGTTGATTGTTTGTTCACTTAGGTGTTAGATGGCGCTGACATATGTATGGCATTGATAAACGCCACCTCACCACACCACCTCTAGTCTAGATCACCTCTGACCTAGACTAGAGTCAAGAGCAAACCCATCTCGAATAAAAAAAAAAAAAAAAAAAAAACGTATCAATAAAAAATATATCCTATTTGTGTGAAATCATTTAATTCAATAAACACACAAATTCAACATACAAAATAATAAATTATTAAATTCTTTTCAAATTAGTTACATAAAGGATACTTTAGAAAATGCGTCTATGGTTTAAAATAAAACGTTCAAGGGCTGTGGTTGAGATGACTGTCAATTCTTTTACTAGAGTGAACTTGAGGCTAGCGTCAAAATGAAAGATCCAATCGTTCAGTAGGCGCTGTGAGTATTAGTTTGAATTTTTCTGAATTGCCATGTTCGTGACACACGTGCGTTTGATTTTATCATGCAATTTTCTTTTCCTTGGCAGGGCTCCAAATGTCTCTTTAGGAGTATCCTAGATTATACATAAATGAGATAAATAATGGTCAACTAGCAAACATAGCTACAGCAGGTTTCGAACACTCCTGATGATATAATTTACAAAAGTTTGAAGACAGCTACACAGGATAACGGTACTGTTTGAGAAATCATATCTCCAGGGAATTGATGGTAAAATGTATTCCTTCTGAAAGTGAGTTGTTTATACCTATATTTTGAACATCAAGAAATTTTAATAACGGACTGTATGCTCGAAGAATTAAATTAGTTGACCAAACTGTGTGACTTTTACTTTAATCAACTTCATGTGAAATCATCCCTGCTATAGTCTCATGCAGAAAACCTACCCCTGAGCACGCTGGTGAGTAAGGGTGAAAATTCTACCTTACACAGTGACAACCCCCAAATGTCAGTTTAGTCTACGAAATTAAAAATCAGAGTATAGTTAACATATAAAGATACCCATCAAACTACATACCTGCATTTAGTGCAGAAGACGGCGAGTCTGCTCTTGTTGATATACTCGTTGTCCATGCAGATGAGCGACAAACTGTCGCGGAACGCTCGCTCCAGGTCCTCCACGCACGCATCCGGAGTGTCTGAACTTAAAACTCTGGAAATATATTAAGGAATTTTGTTAGAACGTGAACGTACTTTGTTTTGTTTAAAACTCCATTTTGGAGTTAAGCTCACCTTTGCACGTGAATATTGATTTCACTTTGTGTAAATGTATTGTTATGGTGTACAATAAAGAAATAAGTATAAACAGGAACCTGTAGCGGCATCTACATAAAATATCCAAATACGAAGTAATGTCCTGACGTCACACAATATCCTGCACCGCGCAAGCAGTTTTCGGCGCGATTTGAATGTATACATAAGTCGACAACAATCATTGGACAGTTGTCCAGACCAGACACGACATCGGTCTGCTCGGAGGATCTTCCCTTTTTAATGAAAATAAAGAATGTGCGCCGAAAATATAATTACGACCACAACGCACAACATCGCACAACTGTAAGCTCTCTGCCCATGCACAATATTTCTCACTCCGATCATTCGTTTAGAATTTTCCTGCTGGAACAACGTTACTCCAGTAGCGTTTTTTCGGTTTTTTTTAAAAACGACGACACGCACTAATTTTTTATGCTGCGGACATTCACAGCAGATTACGCACTAATTATACGTTCCACTCCAGGAGCCACTTTCCTGTTGGGGTAACGTAAACGCCCGGGACTTGGACGGACCGCGCCCCGTCAGGGGCTTAAAAATATCGATGTGTACATTTTATATGAACTCGTTCACACACGTCCGTTCACGGGCCGTGCACAGGTCAGTGACGGAGCTTCAATGCCTGGGCCCGGCCCTGATATGTGTGGATAGACCTTAAACAGAGAGATATTCTTTTCCCTGAATCTACTGTTTTAGAAAACAAGACAAATGATGCTCCAACTGCACTTTACTTCTAGCAGTTTGCATAAAAAGGAAACCGTTAAAAACACACAAACATACACTGAATTTCAGATTTTGAAATTTTTATTAAAGAATAGCTGCCCCGCGCGGCTTCGCTCCCGTCAACTGGCTACCTATCTGCCCATTTACCCTACCTGCTCTACATACATGATTGTTGCGTAACTTAAACCGTTTACGCAGCGCACGCAACGGAAGCTCTCAAAAAGGAAGCCTATAACCTTCCTCGATAAATGGACTATCCAACATAAAAAAAAAAACGATTCCGACCAGTAGTTCCTGAGATTAGCGCGTTCAAACAAACAAACAAATTCAAATTTATAATATTAGAGTCTGGCAAACGAAAGTAGAGACTGAAAAAGCGCGGCAAATTTAAAAAATATTAGCATAGCAACCCCAAAAACTAGTATGCAATACCTGGCATAACCTTATTTGATACTTTAGAATTATTGACATTACTTCGTCTGAATTAAAATACTATAGGTACATTTAGGTAGGTAATATTTTAGATATATTAATCTGAATAAAAAAAGCAACAGTATTCTATAATAATTTTGGTTTATTCACTATCAATCAAAATCTGTATCTAATACTTTCATGTGAAAAGATTCATAAGAGTCACAGGAATCATTGTTTTTTACATTAATAATGAAACTTTTTAAATTATTAAACAGAGAAAATGTTTTTACAAAAATATAAATAGTGATTACGAATTAAAACAAAGTATCAACTTAGTAGCGTCATACGGAAAATTGGGGTTGACATTAGCATAGCATTGCCATATAAAAAGTTTGCAAATAATTCGAGTGTCTACTTTCGTTTGCCAGACTCTAGTATAGATAGGCTTTCGCTTGGTCACTATCTCACCTGACGGTAAGCAATAATGTGGTCGACGGTGAAGCACGCTTGCCTAGAAGTATCCTACGCATTTTTTTGGAAAATATATATGTTACATTCACAGATTACCTCCCAATAGATTCCGCATAGAAGACAACTTACGCGCACCACAAATCAGTTTAATTAGGCTGATATAACTCAGTGCACGGTATGATTTCTTTAGTTTCGACCAGACATTAGAGCTGTAGGGACGCAAGCGATTTCTAGTTTTAATTCAGTTTTAAAAAAAAAAAACAACGGTTTGCCTTAAAAAAAAGACGAATTGTGCAGTAAAATGGTGTGTAAAATCAACCAGCCCTTCAAGTTCAAAAAAGATGGGATAGCATTCCACCGGTAGGCAATTAATAAATATTGAACAATCTAAAAAGGTCAAGTTATAATGGATAGCAAATCAAAAATTGCACACTTTACAGTAACGCTTGTTGATGTCTTTTGTGAAAGTCCCTTTCACTCATACGGAATTATTATATTGCTATCTTTTTCCCACCGAAGTAAAAATGTTAAGAAAAATATGTTTTATGCTTATCGAAAAGTATCGATGATCGGTATTTATAGGAGAATAAAATAATTTTGTTATAATTTATTATTTAAAATTAACTATTTACTTTATTTTAACTTTGAACTAATTGTGCTCTACTCATAACAAGGGCTCAGTGTGACCCTGTTTACATAGGATTCAAATTAAATTAAATCACTTCTGGCCAAAATCAAAATCTTTTCGCAATCGATGTTTTTTCTTTATTATTATCAACAAGCGAACTAAAAAGACTTGATTTTTTTAATTAACTTTTTATTTATAACTTTTAAGTTGTTTTTTTAGAATTAGATTACGTACATTTAAACATGTGTTAAGTATATATTTTTGTAATCACCTCTTAAAACCCTTTATTTTGATACCCCACACATGGTATACAAAAAAAAAAAATTGCTCCGGGGACAATATGGCGGGTCCAAAATCCGCCCATTTTTTATTTTCAATTTTAATGTAGCCAGTAGCCAGTGACACTCGCAGAGTTAAGACGAATCAATTGATGTAAGAATCATCAAAATCGGCCAATGCATTTTGCTAGAACGCCACATAGGAACAAACATACATACATACTAGACTGATAAACACATTACCCTCCTTCGGCAAAACAATAATAAAAAAAAACTATGATGCGCTTTATCTTTGTAAATTTTATTTATTTGATAAAGCAAAAAATACGGGTGCAGTATTATTTGATAATTTCACTGACGGACAAAATAGAATTATAATTTTTCTACACAGGAAACATCTATTGTATTTTTTATGCCAAAAACATGCGAAAAGGAACAGACTTACTATGTGGACATTTGCTATTATGATCTCGACATGCATTATGTCTAGCCTAGATTATTCATCATCTCAGCCGAAAGTCGTCCACTACTGAACAAAGACCTCCTTCAAGTGTCACCACATTGACTGGTCCTGTGCGTCTCACTTCCAGCGGATTCGGTCTTTGCCTCTTCGGTCCACCTAGTGGGGTCCACTCAGTGGGGGTCCACTTAGTGGGGTCCACCTAGTGGGATGTAGAACTTTTCGGTTCCATTCTAAAATATTATTTTAGGAATTCTTATTAGTATTCAATATACAGATTCATTGTTACGCCACTGAATAAGTTTTCTCAGATCATACAAAACCTAAAAAAACCTTCTCTGCTTCAGCTATATTATCACCGAAAAAAGTATCCATCTATACTTCCATAATAATATTATAAATGCAGATGTAACTCTTTTTGTTTATTACCTTTTCACGACTGAACCGATTTAGATGTAATTTATTATAGAGATAGTTTGAGACCCTGGCAAGGACATAGAATAGTTTTTATCCCGGTAGTGTGTTCCCATGATAAACACTTTTTTCGCGGGCGAAACCGCGGGCAGAAGCTAGTACTATATTGATAAGACAGGAATAAATATTTAGGCTTACCCTTTGATAGCGAGTGTGAAGGCAGTGATCTGGTTGGTGAACAGCATCAGTTTGCTGACCAGCGCTTCTAAAGGTTCATCACCGGGCCACTTGTCTTCTATGTTGTGGGGCACGCCGATTCGGCTCGACAGTTTGGCACTGGAACAATGGAAATAATTAGTAAAATAAACGTTAGTAGACTGAAGCACTGGGTCAAATAAAATGACGTAACTAGCGTTTTTCATCTGATTAAGATGATTATTTTTATAAGTACTTCGATCGCGTTCGGCTCCGTTCCACGGCTATAGATGGTGTTAGTAGTGACTTGCAAGTAAAAGGGTTTATTCTGTTCGTGACTATTTTTCTCCTTAAATATAGTGACGGTTTGTTTTATAGTGATTATGCACGTTCTTACAGTTTCATTGTACCAAAATGTGTTACAATACAAATTTAAAAATCGAGTGCCATGCCTCAGTAATTTAAGGGTACACTAGTCGACGGCACGAACTATTTTGTGCGCGGGGTTAAAATGCATTTTATATCAACCGACAACATGTGTGGAGGAGATAGATGCTGTGATGAGCAGTAGGAAGCTAGTTCGCGTAGGAATACACATTTTTGCAAATTTGTAGCGAAATGGATAATGATTTAGGACGAAACCGAGCGCGCGAAATTTTATAAACAGACCTTTGGCAGTTTAGATATCATGAAAAAACTACTAAATCTATCTGTTCAAAATAATATTATTTGCATTATTGAACTACTAATCTATCCCTGTATGAAGGCCGTTTTGCAATTTTCCGTCTTCTTATGGTATTTATTTGCGCCCAAAAATACGTTAAAATTAGTGACGAAATGTGGAACTTTCGACGCTCATAACTTTCAAATAGTTTTCTTTTTTTACTTTTTTGCTTCCATACAGGGCTAGATAAAAATGAGACAAATTCATATCACTTTTTATTTTGAACGCACATCGTCAACCAGTGGAATAATCCCTAGACTACGTTTGTATGGGAGAATTTTCGACTAGTGTAACCTTAAAACCGCGCCATCTCTTGGAATCAATTTTAAACGATCCATTCAAATAATCTTTGAAATGTGAATTAGGAGCCCAATCAAAAAAAAAAACTAATATTATAAAGAGGAAAGATTTGTATTTTTGTATGTAACGAATATACTTATAAAGTACTGGAGCGATTTCAAAAATGATTTCACCGTTGGGAAGCTACACTATCTCCAGGTGACATAGACTACTTTTTATACCTGTATTCCCATGGGAACGGGAACTACGCGGGTGAAACCGCGAGACGTCCGCTAGTATTCCATAATATTGTGCTTAGGAGAGTTGAGTTAATTTTGTTCGACTGTCGCTATTGACGTACGAGGCGAACTCGGGGCGCCGCGCGGGTTGGCGGGAGTAGGGGCGAAGTGCACAGTTATTTTGAGTGAGTAGTAGATGATAACTCACCAAAAACTGGACATAACAGTCCACACATTCTCGAAGGCATCTATGACCATCAGTTCACCGTGCTTCTCATCCTCTGCATCTACGGAACGGTCGTTCAGGAGACGGTCTACCGTGATCTTGGCCAGCTCCATGTATTCTGGTATTATCTGGCATTTCTTGGCCACGTCTAAACAGAGGTCCTTGAAGTTTGAGACCTCGGATTCTGTTAGGGATTTTGAATCTGAAAGAGATGAATAAAATTTGGTAAGGAATTTGTTTTAAGCCTGTTTTAAGTTATATCCAGATTTATTGACTTTTTTATGAGTATCAAGATATTGGTAGCGTTTTTGCAACTCGTAAAAATAGGAGGTTATCTATACTTATAATATTATAAAGAGGAAAGATTTTTTTGTTTGTTTGTTTGTACCGAATAGGCTCCGAAACTACTGGGCCGATTTGAAAAATTCTTTCACCAATAGAAAGCTACATTATTCCTGAGTGACAAAGGCTATTTTTTAATCCCGAAAATGGTTCCTGTGGGGTGATCCACGGGAGCGAAGCCGCGGGCAACAGCTAGTGTTTAGATAAAAAAAACAACAAGTAAGATGTTCTTAGTTTAATTTTTTGTCTCAGTATATGGTCTCTTGCACAAGTCTCTTGACAGGAGACACAAAACAAAACTTACCAAATATTATGAACTTTACTTACTTACTTTACTTTATCTAAAAGTTCATAATATTTTGTACACTTACCGGTATCACAATTTGCTTTTGTAAGACAAGGTAGTGAATCACCTCTAAAACAAATGATTGCAGTGAACACTTGGTCCTTACCTTTACTATCAACAGAAGTCAATGTAGTGCTCAAGTCAGTGATGAGATGTTCTATCCTCGGGAACACCTCGTAGAACGTCCCTTTCCAGCGTTTGAGCAAATTCTGCAGCACGTCTGCTAACGTCCAAGGAGGTGCCTTGAACAGCATGTGCTCCCATGATTTGTCGTATCTCGCGCGCATTTCATTCTGAAACGATGGAAAGATGGTTTGACAAAATTGTTGAAAGATAATTTAAGGTATAGTAGCTTTTGCCTTTTCACCGATGAGGTGGACCGACCAAATTAAATCTGCGGTTGGAGGTCCTGTAAATGAATGTAAACTTTCAGCTATCAGAGCCAAATGGGGTGAGATCGTAAGGCGAGTGACAAGAACACCAGCAATATCAGCGCAGCGTTATTTCTTTTTCGGATATCGCTGCATATGCTGAGATAGGAGCCTTTTTGGTCTCGCACGGGGCTTTTATTTTTATTATTGTTTAATTTTATGCTTTTTCTCGTGTTTTTTTTTTATTATAGATAGGCTCGCGCTTGACCACTATCTCACCTGATGATAAGCGATGATGTGGTCGACGGTGATACACGCTTGCCTAGAAGTAACCTATTCACTCTTGACTTAAAGACCCCGAGGTTGTAGCTATCTGGAAACACAGATAGCTACAACCTCGGGAAACACTGCCGGAGGCAGGGAATTCCACTCCTTAGCTGTACGCATAATATTTCCAAAACGTTTTGTGCGTATGGGTGGGATGTCCAACATGTACCGATGGCGCATCGCCGTACGTCTGGTAGTCCGATGATGAAACGGGCTGGGCGGAATTAGATTATGCAATTCCATCGCACACTCCCCGAAATGCAAACGATAAAAAACCGACAAGCTGGCAACTCGACGACGATGTTCAAGGCTTTGGAGCTTTGACTCGACCAATGCCTCATTGCCGATGAGCCTCTTGGCCCGTTTTTCGATCGACTCTAGTGCATCAAGCTGGTATTTGGCCGATCCGTCCCAGAGATGAGAACACGTGTCTCCTGTGCGGGTCACAAATAAATATTTTTTCTTTCTTTCTTTCGATCAGACAAAATTCATCGTGACCACGACCACTCTGTCAAGAATACCAGCGATCGGACATTTTTTTTTTGGGTTGAAAAATACCCGTCCAAGTGAGTCGGACAAACCTCAGCTTAAAGGTATTATAGACCTGAATATTTGATATGAATTTCAATTTAATACCTCTACGCGTTCGTGAGGAAAGGGGTAGTAAGTTTAAAATTATTAAAAATACTTTTATTATATGATGAAAATGGTTTTTTCGTGTAACTATATACACGTTAACTGTATATAGTTACACGTGTAACTGTATATTGCTTTAAAAAATAAATTAACAACACAATATTATTTCGCTACTTTTGGATACTCCTCCAAAACGACTTGGATGTTTAAAAATATTTTTACACAGAAAAATTGATGGCTAGAATTTCTTCATAACTGAAATAGCATATTATGTAAATCAAAAAACATTTTGCAAACAAAACTGTTCAAAAGAAGGTTCAATATTGATATTCTGGCTCCGAGCGGGCGCACGTCTAGTACTGCGTTAACATCAATACATATAATAAATCTGTAGAAAAATATTTTTTGTACATCGAAAAAATTCCAAAAAAAATAGCCAGGGTGTTAAAGGATAAACAACAGAACCCATTTCTAGCATTTTTGGAATTTTTGTCTGTTTATTTGTGCGCGCATCACGTGAAATGTACGAAACCAATGTAGATAACTTTTATACATAAAGATTGTGCGTATCTTGAAGAATTACTTAGTTTTTGTTTCATCGCAATCGGTTCACGCTATCAAAAGTTAGATGAATTTAAAGTGTTCAAGAAGTAAAATTATCACAACTCACGCAATTCAGTTACTCGGACAGTTGAACTCGCTATTCGATAGATGGCGTTGTGCATTTAAAGTCATTTTCTGAATCGCGGTGTTAAGATTTTACGCGAAAGAATGACCCTAGAAAAAAAATTGGTATGTAGTATGTATATTTTTTAACCGACTTCCCAAAAAGGAGGAGGTTCTATGTTCGACATTATGTATGTTTTTTTTTATTGTGTACAGTACACCGATATCTCCGTCAATTGTGGACCGATTTCAAAAAATCTTTTTTTGTTTCAAAGAGTATGTTCCAAAATTGGTCCCATTTTAATTTGGTGTAGGACTGACGAAGCGATTCGAAGATATACAACAGAACTCTTCAATAAATAACGGCAAATCTCTCGGGATTGCTGCAATCGCATGTCTGTTTGTTGTTTATACCATTTCACAACATAACATCACGCCAGTACGCTCTTAAGGGGTACGCAGATCTCTCATTTCACCGGTTATGTTCAAGTTTCATGATATTTAGGTAATATATTCTGGCGTTATACGAGTAGGTAACTTACTAAACAACTTGCCTATTAGGTAGGTACAACTAAAAAGTGAAAAATAAAAAAACTTTTTACAAAAAAATACTACAGACTTCCAAATAAAACTACAAAATGAAAAATAACTTTATTTTTGGAAGTCGGTGTCCATAACGCAATAAATTGGTACCTACGAAAGACACCGACTTCCAAAAATAAAGTTATTTTTCACTTTGTAGTTTTATTTGGAAGTCGGTAGTATATTTTTGTAAAAAGTTTTTTTGAGTATGTGGAGTAGGCAGGCAGGCTGGTAAGTATTGTAGGGTTGGCAGGCAGATGACGGCAGCGAAGCCGCGGGCACAGCTAGTTTAAGAATATATACGCCTTAAGGTGGCGGGAATCCGCTGGATGCGAGACGCACGAGACCGGTTAATGTGGCGACGCTTGGGGGAGGCCTATGTCCAGCAGTGGACGTCTTTGGTCTGAAATGATGATGATGGCAGATAAAACTACATACCTCCAATATATTAGCCAGCAGCTGGTATATAGTAGCTTGATAATGCTTCAGGTTGTCAAAGACGTCAGGATCAGAGTCCTGAGAAGTAGATTCCAGTAGACCCTTCAGCTTCGATAGTCCTAAACTCTTGATGCTGTTGATTTCTGCCTTGCTGCAGAGGTTCTTGTCGTTTGATAACAGGATCTGGGAAAAAATATTTATTTTTAAGGTTAGATGTTTTTTATTTGGGAGACAGATTATAAAGAGCTTGGACCTAATTATATAATTAGTTATTATCCGTTCCACTTTTCAATAAGACCGCCTATTGTACACTTGTTCTTATAAATGTTTGTCCTGCAGCCTAAGTGAATTCGGCAAGGCGAAGGATTCGATCCCATCAGTCGACCAATAACGTGCGAGATGATAGTCGTGTTGTGGATTTCAGTCTTTGTGATTGGTCGATTGATAGGGACAAATCCTTCGCCTTGCCGAATTCACTTACGCAATTAGGCGTACTTATTATGTGGTGTACAATAAAGTATATATTAAACTAGCTGTTGCCCGCGGCTTCGCTCCCGTGGACCACCCCACAGGACTCATTTTCGGGATTAAAAAATAGCCTGTCACTGAGGAATAATGTAGCTTTCTATTGGTGAAAGAATTGTTCAAATCGGTCCAGTAGTTTCGGAGCCTATTCGGTACAAACAAACAAACAAAAAAATCTTTCCTCTTTATAATATTAGTATAGATAAATATACACATTTTTGAAACACCCTCTGCGCTTGTGACATTCAAGTTAACCAGTTCTACTTATATTTTTCCGAACGCATTCAACCCGAATCTCTTCAAAGTTAGAGTGAACAGGCTTCTTCTGGGTAAGCTCACTCCATCGTCGACTCTGTCTCTGTCACCTTTGACCTAGACTAGAGTCAAGAGCAAACCCAATAAAAAAAAAAAAAATATACTAGTTTTTTTCACGGGGCCCTGCCTGCCCTTTTCCGCAGAATGCGCATTTTCCGGAAAAGATTAGCCTATGACAGTTAGTGATAGTTTCCTATCTATGAAATTGTTTTTGTAAACGGATCAGTACTTCGAGATATATATTGTATATCGAGATGTATATTGCCATACATATAAACATTACACATTAAAACATTGTTTTTCTGGTTATAACGCCATTTCTGTCTAACATTTTAAAACTAATTGCTAATTAGTTTAGCTCTTCTTGAACCATTAATACACTAAATCTCAATGTGACCGCATCCTTATCTATACTAATATTATAAAGCTGAAGAGTTTGTTTGTTTGTTTGAACGCGCTAATCTCAGGAAATACTGGTTGGAATTGAAAAAATATTTTTGTGTTGGATAGTCCATTTATCGAGGCAGGTTATAGGCTATATAACATCACGCTATGACCAATAGGAGCGGAGCATAAATGAAATATGTTGCAAAAACGGGCAAAATATTCCTTTTTGAGAGGTTCCGTTGCGTGCGCTGCGTATGCGGTTAAAGTTACGCAACATTCATGTATGTAGGGTAGGTAGTGTAGGGTAGGTAAGTAGCCAGTTGACGGGAGCGAAGCCGCGTGGGACAGCTAGTAACTTATATAAAGTGTTAAAAAAATTACTCTAAGAAATTTAAGGAGTTGTTTAATATAATATAATATATAATAATAAATAATATTTAATAAATAATCACGACACGATGAAAATTAAAAAAAAAAACATCACCGTTCTAAAGATATGCAATTGTTTGTTTTACTTTTCAATTATTGAATTTGCGCACAATACAGCAGCGCTTAGGCGGTCAGCCGCTCTGGTGGACAACAAGTCGCGCGTGGTCGAAGCGTGTCTACTACTAGAGAAATTATATAGCATGAAATAAAAATATTTCAGGGACTTTTCAAATATTTAATTTTTTCTTGTAATAATGTCGAATGCACTCATATAACACACATGTCTAAGTACTCGCAATTAGTGTAGGTAAACGGCATTATTGATAATGTGTGCGCGCGTATGTTACGAAATGCCACAGAGCGACAGACTCTTCCCGCGCGACAGATTTTGGTCGACTGGCGATTGTTGGGTCACGTTGGCTGAGGTACCGAGCATCTGCGCGCATACGTGTGCATTACCCCAACAGGAAAGTGGCTCCTGGAGTGATATGAGTGGAACGTATAATTAGAGCGTAATCTGCTGTGAATGTGCGCTACATAAAAAACATGTGCGTGTCGTCGTTTTTGAGAAAAACGGAAAAAACGTTTCCTGCTAGGGTAACGTTGTTCCAGCAGGAAAATTCTAAACGAATGATCGGAGTGAGAAATATTGTGCATGGGCAGAGAGCTTATAGTTGTGCAAGAATGTGCGCTGAAAATATAATAAGTGCGTAATCTGGTTTTCGAGATATTGCATTTCCTGCTGGGGTAACGTTTTGCAGAATCGTGTATCTCTGAAACTATTGTATGTGCGCCTGTAGAATAAACATACACGAGTAGCTCTTGATTTGTGCGTATTTGTGCCGGAGTTAGATTTAAGAAAATATTTATAGTTTTAAAGAAATCGCACTTTTTTGAAAACCCGAAAAAAAATCACAGCGCCTAAATGAGAAAACTTATAAGCTCGCTGAAAACTGTAATCAGTCCATCTTGACGCTTGTATTAACCATAAAAAGTTTCAAAAGTATACATGCTTGCGTTATCGAATAATATTGCTAAAAGTCAAAACGACGGTGTCTTAACTTTGACGGCAAAATACGAGAAACCGGCTCAACCCAAGATGGTAGGTGTAAAGCACAAATAAGAGAGTTTAGTCAAAAATATATTGTGAAAATATTCAGCTTGGAATGTTTCGCATTAAGTAGATTTAAACACAAAACTAAATATGTAAACAACGGCTGGTTATCCGACCAAATTCGAATGACTACAAAAAAGCGACGGATTCATACATAACGATGACCTTCTTAATTGGACGTATTAAACCTAAGCTGTTGTCCGTACAGTCGCGTTCAAACGTTTGGTGATTTGACCTAATTTTGGGGGCTATTTAAAAAAAAACATTAAATGCACCTTGTGACCATAACAAATGAAAGAGCTTGTTGATGTAGAAATTATTATTTTTCTTCCCTAAATTATGTTTCTTAAAGTAATAATGGCATCAAATTACAGATCAAATTACAAACCTATTAATCTCAAATTAATTATCTCAAACAGGATTCCGTATTTTCGATTTCCTTTAGGGTTCCGTACTCAAAGGGTAAAAACGGGACCCTATTACTAATACTCCGCGATCCGTCTGTCTGTCTGTCACCAGGCTGTATCTCATGAACCGTGATAGTTAGACAGTTGAAATTTTCACAGATGATGTATTTCTGTTGCCACTATAACAACAAATACTAAAAACAGAATAAAAATAGTATATTATGCAACTAGTGAATAAGGGACGGTTTTAAAGCGAGGGCCATAGATGAATCACGAACAAGTAAAGGATTCTATCAACTGAATCACTCCCTGCGGTCGTGATTCAGTCTTAGAATCCTGAGTGACGCGAGTGACTCATGGCCCTCGATATAAATCCGTGTTATTCAAGAGTTGCATAATTTTATACCATGACTACGAGAAAAAGAAAGATTTAAGCGAAAATCGCAATGAGTAATAATAAATAAATGTTTTATTACCTTCAAAATTTACAAAAAATTTGAAAACTCAGGGTTTCACATTTTTTGTAAATTGAAGCTGAGCTAGGTAACAGCATCTGTTTTTCAGGGGCTAGTGACTACCTCCGTTACGTTACATAATTATAACTAATTAAACACCAATACAATTAATATTAGAATTACAATCCAAATAAGTATTCACTAAACATCCCAGACTAAAATCAAAATCATGAAAATCATTATTGAAATCCTAAATATTAATCAAATTAAATATCGTTTTTTGCGATAATGGTACGGAACCCTTCGTGCGCGAGTGCGACTCGCACTTGGTTTTTATTAAAAACAACCACCATCAAATTTTTGGTCTTTAAATTACTTTTTTTTACTAATATTATAAAGGCAAATTAAAATGTCTGGATGTGTCCACAAAATTCTGAATGTATTTTAATGAAAGTTGGAATAAAGTGTTCTTACGTAATCAAGTGCTTGGCACTTGATTACGGAAACAGCTAGTAGAATGTAATCCAATAATAAGTTAATTATTTTAATACTTTTCTACCTCAGTGTACTCAGGCACAACACGTTTCAACCGATTCGTGAGTAAAGTTAAGAAGGTCATCGTTATGTATGAATCCGTCGCTTTTTTGTAGTCATTCGAATTTGGTCGGATAACCAGCCGTTGTTTACATATTTAGTTTTGTGTTTAAATCTACTTAATGCGAAACATTCCAAGCTGAATATTTTCACAATATATTTTTGACTAAACTCTCTTATTTGTGCTTTACACCTACCATCTTGGGTTGAGCCGGTTTCTCGTATTTTGCCGTCAAAGTTAAGACACCGTCGTTTTGACTTTTAGCAATATTATTCGATAACGCAAGCATGTATACTTTTGAAACTTTTTATGGTTAATACAAGCGTCAAGATGGACTGATTACAGTTTTCAGCGAGCTTATAAGTTTTCTCATTTAGGCGCTGTGATTTTTTTTCGGGTTTTCAAAAAAGTGCGATTTCTTTAAAACTATAAATATTTTCTTAAATCTAACTCCGGCACAAATACGCACAAATCAAGAGCTACTCGTGTATGTTTATTCTACAGGCGCACATACAATAGTTTCAGAGATACACGATTCTGCAAAACGTTACCCCAGCAGGAAATGCAATATCTCGAAAACCAGATTACGCACTTATTATATTTTCAGCGCACATTCTTGCACAACTATAAGCTCTCTGCCCATGCACAATATTTCTCACTCCGATCATTCGTTTAGAATTTTCCTGCTGGAACAACGTTACCCTAGCAGGAAATGTTTTTTCCGTTTTTCTCAAAAACGACGACACGCACATGTTTTTTATGTAGCGCACATTCACAGCAGATTACGCTCTAATTATACGTTCCACTCATATCACTCCAGGAGCCACTTTCCTGTTGGGGTAATGCACACGCGCATACACCGAGCAGGCATGAGTACGGTTCGCTTAAAAATAGTTTTAGCAAATATTTAATTTTGCTCAACTTTGTAAATAATTAAAATTGATTTTTTTTATTCCTTTTGCTTATCGATACCGAGCATCCTCTTTAAATGATTAAAGTAATTTTTTTAACACCTTATAAATAAATTGAGATAACTAGACCTGTGTTTAGAGTACCTCTATATTTAATTTCTTGCAGTTCCATTCTCCAGGCTGGTTACCCAGAAGACTAGTATGATGACATCAGAGTATGGTGTCAGCAGAGTATGATTGGATGGTCTTACCACTGACTTGCCCCTCTCGGCCTGCTGTAGCGCGCAGTTTAAGATCTCGTCGTCCGGAGACTCGCAAGGGTATATGTGCGAGTTTGCATCACGGAGCGGTTGACCTGCACATCAAACAGCATGATTTAATATGTATTAATTCATATTTATCACAATTAACATTACAGGTTTCCCTAATTCGATAAATGCACTTACGCTTGCGATAAATGATAAATGATTTTATTTCTGTAAGGTGGTTTGTACAAACACTTTTACATGCCGATCATATTTTTAAAACTAGATGAGGTCGGCGTTTCCTATCTGACTACTCTGAGAAGAAAGGCCGAAACAAACCCAGAGGTCAGTCTCTTTTAAAGTCCAGACAAAATTTGGTTAGACCATGTAGATTGATGTCTGAAGTGGTCTTTTGAGGGAAGAACATGATGAAGATTGAGTGGACCTGTCCAGTCAGTGGGAGCAGTGGTGGCCCAGAGGTATCGGCCGCGACTTACAAGTTGTAGGTCGTGGGTTCGAGCCCAGGCAGGCGCTTTATTTTGTGAAAATTATTTCATCACCAGCTCTCAAAACGGTGAAGGAAAACATCGTGAGGAAACCGGCATGTCCTAGAACCAAAATAAATTCGTAGTCATGTGACATCCACCAACCCTAGTGCGGGTCCGCGTGGTGGATTACAGCCCATTCCCTGTCAACAATAATAGGCTGATGATGTGATGTGTCCAGTCAGTGCACGCATTTGTCAATAACCTAGCAGCTCAACTCAGAATTTAAGGAGCTCAACGATTCGACGAACAATACCAAACTGCTAGACCATGATTAAAAACTAACTGAGAAGAGTTAAAATTAAATTAAAAAAAAGGATGATCCACATAGTCATCACATTCACAATAATTAAAATAATATAATACCTCAAAAAGTAAATATTCTTGTCACTGCAAGAAAACCAAAAAAGAAAAAAAAAATTGGAGCAGCTCAATCCCAAGCCTTTTTACCTCAACTTAATCTTCTAACAAATAGCATGATTTAATATCTTATTACAAATAGCATAATTTAATATCTTCTAGGAATTTGTCTCCCGAGAACTGCTTCGCAAACGCTTTTGTGATAGCTTTGTAAAAGAAGAGGCCTGGTTGACAGGCCTCTTCTTTTTAGGACATACGCAGCACAACGCTAAGTTTGCAAACCTAGCTTCTCCTATAGGTTGACCTACACAGCACTTTCTTCGTCCTCAGCTATCACAAGATAAGTCTCTTTCTTCCTAAAAACCTGTCTTCACGGCTCAATCATCATCATCATCATCAATACATATATAATATAATAAATCTGTAGAAAAATATTTTTTGTACATCGAAAAAAATTCCAAAAAAAATAGCCAGGGTGTTAAAGGATAACCAACAGAACCCATTTCTAGCATTTTTGGAATTTTTGTCTGTTTGTCTGTTTATTTGTGCACGCATCACGTGAAATGTACGAAACCAATGTAGATAACTTTTATACATAAAAATTGTGCGTATCTTGAAGAATTACTTAGTTTTTGTTTCATCGCAATCGGTTCATTCTATCAAAAGTTAGATGAATTTAAATTAAAGTGTTCAAGAAGTAAAATTATCACAGCTCACGCAATTCAGTTACTCGGACAGTTGAACTCGCTATTCGATAGATGGTGTTGTGCATTTAAAGTCATTTTCTGAATCGCGGTGTTAAGATTTTACGCGAAAGAATGACACTAGAAAAAAAAATTGGTATGTAGTATGTACATATATATTTGAGTATGTGGAGTAGGCAGGCAGGCTGGTAAGTATGGTAGGGTTGGCAGGCAGATGACGGGAGCGAAGCCGCGGACACAGCTTGTATGTATATAATATTTAGAAGCAATTTTGAAAAAGAAAGGAACGTATGAACATGGTCCCACTCATACGCACAAAGCTTTTTGGGAATACTTGTATTGTGCGCACTACAACTTGGGGGTCTTGAATTACTTTTTTTTTTTTGATATGTGTTTGCTCTTGACTCTAGTCTAGGTCAGAGGTGACAGAGACTGGGTCGACGAAGGAGTGAGATTACCCAGAAGAAGCCTGTTCACTCTAACTTTGAAGAGATTCGGGTTGAATGCGTTCGGAAACAGACGAAGGCAGTGAGTTCCACTCATTCGCTGTGCGCATTATAAAGGATGTTTGGAAGCGCTTGGTGTGAATTGGTGGAATGGCAACCAGTTAAGGATGGTAACTTGCAGTGCGTCTAGGTGCCCGATGGTAGAAGAGGGCTGGTGGGATGAGGTCGTGAAGTTCTTGAGCACAGTCACTGAAGTACTGTCTGTAGAAGACCGACAAAAGCACACAACCTTGCGGTGATGAGCCAAGCTGTAAAGCTTGGCATCCATAAGATCAACGTCGCCAATGAGCTTCTTAGAATCAAGTATAAATAGCGGAACTTCAAGGCAAGCATATATTATTCATAATGGATTATTACTTCTGGTATATATACATGCTCCATCACCTGGTAGGATTTTGGTCAATCGCGAACCTATGAATAATAAAATCCTAATCCATCGATCACCCGTTGCGAGTGTGGTGCTCCTGTACCGACTACATCCCACTTGCTGGAGTATCCCAACTGTCCGTTTACTTGTATCCGAGAAGACCTGTACAGCGCTTCTGACGCTGCAATAAACGTGGCCACCTACTCATCAATTCAGTCTGTGAATGCTAAACATGGGCTTCCACCAAGTGTCATGACATTGACCGGTCTCGTGCGTCTCGCATCCGGCGGATTCCCACAACCTTCACTAGCAACCTAATTGCGTAAGTGAATTCTGCAAAGCAAACAAGTCGGTTGCTTCGATTCGAGAACGTAAATTCGTTTTTGGGAAGGAATCGATTCCTTATTAATACGTAAAGTCGTTTTTGGGAAGGAATCGACTTGTTTTCTTTGCAGAATTCACTTACGCAATTAGGCTGCAGGTCATCGGTCCACCTAGTGGGAGCCACATACTGGGCCCAAACAATTTAATTAAATGTACCGTCAAAACGAAAAGAGGAAGAATAACAATAATTAAAAACTGTACACTACGGTTTTTTTTAGCTTAGGTTACCCGGACGAATCGATTGACACCTTATTCTTCAAAATCGGATGAATAGTTGAGGCGCTACGGAGGAACATACGTAAATACAATAAATTGTAGTTCTAAAAACTAAAAAACACGCTTTAATGGTAAATTGAACTAAAAAGTCGCTAATCCTGAAGATCTTGGTAAGGCATTTGGGACAAACAATTTAAACGCGCACGGTAAAATCAACTTTTATTACTTGCAAATTTTTATTTTTGTTTGACTTTCAAAAGTACTTTGACTTTGACTAAATTATTGCATTGTCATCGGTCCTTGATAGGTGTGCAAAGTTTCAAATCAATCCGACGTTTTGAAGTGGGTGAAAATCACGTTCAAAGATTCCGTTACATTGATACATAGATACATAGTTACATACATACCAAGCTAATAAAAGCGTGTTAAAAATACATAGATACGACTGCTAAAATCATAACCCTGCCTTTTGGCTTCACCGTAGTCGGGTAAAAAAGCTACCGATATAATTTAGAGCCAGAATTTTGGAAACCGGTGATAGAAGAAAGTCATATTTTCGAGCCAGATATAAAACGGCACTAAATAAAATAAAATAAAATAAAATGTATGTACGCGGCGTACAGTACACCAGATTGTACTCACCTCGTATCCTGCTATTCTCAGGCAACGACTTGTAAAGATACTCCATGGCTGCTTTAGCTCGCTTCCATATCGCGCCGGTGGAGTTGTTGTTATCTTTCAGTCGATCCAGCTCGTTGATTACCCGCCAAGGCACCAACAGGGTTGCCTGTTCGTCGTATCCTGAAAGTGAAGACAGGGATTATTATTAGGCAAATTAATTATTATTTATTATATTCTTTATTGTACACTACAAAAATATATACACAGGACAAACAATCATAAAAGCAAGTGTACTATGGGCGGCCTTATCGCACAGGGCAATCTCTTACAGACAACCTTTAATTGAAATGGCAAGAAATGAGAGTGAAAGGGATGATGAACAAGAGGCTCGTCGGAATTATTTCTGGTTTAGAATATTGTAGCATAAACATAATCAGCCTATAATATTTAAACTCTGTAAAAAAGAATGGGCCATCTTTGGTCGTTGATATCCACTATCACATGCCAGTGTCCTTACAAAAAATGAAATGCAAAAATGTATACAAAGTAAAGCGATGCCTGGGTTCGAAATTTCGAACCCTCGCTCTACAACTTGTAAGTGTAACTTTTGAACGGCTGAACCGATTTTAATCAAACATAGCTAATAACACTCTCGACAAAGTCACCTTTCAAACATAAAACCCGGCAAAGTGCGAGTCGGACTCGCACACGAAGGGTTCCGTACCATTATCGATATAAAACCAGCCAAGTGCGAGTCGGACTCGCGTACGAAGGGTTCCGTACCATTATCGCAAAAAACGGCAAAAAAAACAGGTTTGTTGTATGGGAGCCCCACTTAAATATTAATTTTATTCTGTTTTTAGTATTTGTTGTTATAGCGGCAACAGAAATACATCATCTGTGAAAAATTCAACTGTCTAGCTATCACCGTTCATGAGATAAAGCCCGGTGACAGACGGACAGACAGACAGACAGACGGATCGCGGAGTCTTAGTAATAGGGTCCCGTTTTTACCCTTTGGGTTCGGAACCCTAAAAAACTATATCAAAATCGGTTCACCCGTTAAGGAGCTATGATGCCACAGACACACACAGATATATATATATACTTATAACACCCCTCTTTTTCCGTCGCGGTTTAAAAAGTAATGATACCCAGCGATATTGTAGCTGTGTATTATTGAAATAATATTCGTAATCGAATCAATACCTCAGTAGTGATAGTTTTAAAGTAAAGTGATCATCTATTTTTCAAATAACAGCAATGCAACTGCAATCGATACTATGTTAAACGTACGGGTAGGGGACCATTAATCATCAAATCGATTGATTGATCAATAAGTTCTAGGAATGAAGGGCTATCGCGTGCCTTCAGTGCATGGTCAAAAGAAAGAATACTCTTCTACGAAAACGATTTTATGCCAGAAGCTTTCAAGTTTTTATTTATTTTTTGTGTTAATGTTTTGTGTGTATCAGACGTATTACCCAATAATTGGGTTATGGAGTACAGATAGGCAGTCGTTCCATTTATAATACAGTGACTCAGCTGCAACAAGTTAGACTGGAACTCTGGAAACCGTCCCCAACATACTTGGGGAAAACATAGGTGTAATCCCCGGCATGTAACTTGGCAAGGTTTTAGCGTAGTAGGGGTAGGTTCGCGTATATTGCGCGAACTAACCAATCACCATACAGCGCGAACGGAACGTGACGCAATTGGTTACGTGAAGGTGAAGCGGGGGCTTCACTGCCAAAGAGACCTAAAATGTGACTTCTGCGCATCTAACGACTTTTGCCAACTCACTTAGCGGGGGTTATAGATTGATTGATTGTGTGTAACAGTGGGATTTGACATGCCTCTGCCAAAGTCTTGATTTCCGATAATCAACAAGAACAGATACAACATAATGTTGTTTCTACTACAGTACGCAAAGCTGCTGAGCACCCTAGTACTTTTAAGAGAGTGCCCATACAAACAAAAATTGTGTTCAATTTATTTTAGAGTCCGGACCACAGATAAAAATCTAACTAGATGACGCGATTGTGTGTACTTCGCGAGTCAAAAAACGTTGTCAAATTTAGCATTATCGCCACCGGAAATCCACCGAAATCTAGAAAATGCCTTTTTATGCCATATTGAGCTGTAAAGACTGTATAGAAAAAGTTGGCCGACGCATTGGAAATGTTTCCTTTCATTGGTAAGTAAATTTGTTTTTCAATTGTGTGTGAAAAAGTGGCACGCTTGGTTCTCATACAGGTGAGGGACTTGCGTTATCTAGTTAGATGTATGTCTGTGGGCAGGACACATAATGTGTCTGTATGTTTTTATCTTCGCCACAACAACTAAACGGATTTAGATGGATTTTGAAACACAGGTATACAATGGCCTAGAATAGGACACAGTATACTTTTTATCCCGGTAGTGTTTCCTTGCAAAAATTGATGAAATTCGCGCGCGTCGAACCACTGGCGTGGTGTCTCATCCTATACAAAGAAACCGTGCTGACGTACTGTACTGATTATTTTTTGTACATCGATCGCGTTCGGTTCCGTTCTACGGATATAGATGGTGATCTATCTATCGCCGTGGAACGGAACCAAACGCGATCGATTTACAAAAAATAATCAGATGAAAAACGCTAGTTATGTCAGCACGGTTTCTTTGTATGGGATGAGGCATCTGTATGCTAGTATTATATTATCTGTGCCACTGGCAAAAGTTATAACAAAATAATTTAGTTACCTTTAATATTAGAATTGAGCACATCCTTAATCATGTCCAGCTCGTGTATAAAAATATTTGTATCCACAACTAAAACCAATTTGGTACTAATGTTATCTTTTGTACAATTCACTAGAGGTGCTACTTGCATTGTCTGAAAGAAAGAAAAATTTATAAGTAGACGATGTAAGTATTTTAAATGATGATGGCAGAGGGGGATATAAACGCCACATCAAAGATAGAACACCCAAATCATCAATAATGGAACTTACAAAATTTTAATGGGTCATTTGGCCATTTGATTCAAAGGTTTTTGTTTTCAGAAATTGTTACATTAAAGGTTACACTTCTTTATCTGCCTTTCAAGGGAACAAAGTATTCTCAATAATGACTCTATATAGCAACAACTATGTATCTCACAATCAGACGTTTCAAATTCATACTAGCCACAATTAGCCTATATTTAGTCTTAAGGTTATAGGTCAGGTCTGTGGGTTCACAATTCTTTTGTATCCTTGAAGGAAACTTTGTTAATACTATGTCAAGTGAATAAGAACATTTTCGAAGATACCAGTACAGATTACTGGTCTGAATACTTTGACATACATCCAGTTAATGAAAAGCCATCAAGACACAAGAAACCAGTAGTATGCTATCAAATCTTAAGCTAGCACTTGTGCTAGGAGTTCAAATAACAAAAAGCAACAACCAGAACTACAATAGAAAACAAAGATTTGATTCAATTTTATTTTAATTCAATAAGCTCTCAAAATCCAGGTTAGTCACTTATCAGAATTCAATAGGATTTTTTAAAGAAAATCTATCTACTAAAAGAAAAAAAAACATTAGATGACAAACCTCCTTACAATCCACATCCATGGCTTCAGTCGCCATTATTTCTTTCCTCTTCATTATTTCTTTTCTTAAATTATCGCTTAATACTATAGGTTCACTCTCAACTTCCATCAAGTCACTCGCTAATACAGTCCGTAATGCCTCCATCCTATCACTTGCGGACGCAAAAGTCTTCGGAGTTGTAGTCAATTTAGATTTTATAGCGGACACAAGCTTGCTTGCTTCAGAAAACTGAGGAGGTGTAGAAGGGTGCTTCATGTATGGATATTCAGAAGTCTGATTGCATATGCCATGCTCGATATCCGCAAATGTGTCTTTTGGCTTTGTTTTATCACAGTATTCTTCAGGCAGTTGAGCCTTCATTGAGGAGATTATTTTATTTGCCGCAAAGAACTGGGACGGTGAAGGCATTGATTGTAGACTGTCACTGCTCGGTGACTGTGAGGTAGTGCATCTATTTTCATTCACCAATGGACTTTGGTTTTCTGTTTTCACCGTCTTCGTCTCTGTGGCCACAGGTTTGGGGCTAATTTTCTGTTTCGGTTTGACCGGTGAACTGGTTTTGTCATTGCTATTGCTGCTTTCATCTTGAGCCTCAGCCGCCAACTGTGTTCTTAGCTGGGAAAGTCTTTGACTTGCTATATTTTTAGCTAGAGTCTGTTTCTCCGGTGTGTCTTTTGAAACTGGGGAGGGCTTGGGCTTCGGTGGCGATTCAGTTTTAGGTTTCTGCTTAGATGGTGTGCTGCTCTCTGTATAGATATTGTGGTTGTTAATATTGAATTTAAGAAACAGTCAAATCTTCGCATTTTTTAGGCACTTATGAATATGAGACATGAGAAATATTGTCATGTTTATTTATAAAGAGCTACCTGTATTGGTGATCTTTGAAAACAATTAATTAATTTATGCAATGCAATGTTGCTAAAACTTTCTGGTTGCTGATGCTCCCTCACACTTCGGTGAAAATATATTTTAATCTTTGAGGACTCACACAAGAAGGGGCTATGTACCAAGCCCATGCTCAGCTATGTTTAAAAGCATAAAATCAAAAAATCTTATTATGTGTAATGCTCAAAGTGTCAGGGAAGTAAAATTGCTTTCCAAATACATAATAATACTTCACAAACTCGATTCAACTCAACTCTATTCAACTGTATCTGGACTGGAAGCAGACTCCATAGTAAATGCTAGGCAGATGATCACCATATATTTGACCACAATCAAACATATAGTTTTAGCCAAATGGCTTTGCAGTAGTAAATCTCATACAAAAACAGCACCAATCTGTTTCTTATGCCTCAGGCCGGTCAAGAAGTTTAGTAATGTGGATGTAGATGGTATTTAGCCACTTTGGGCCACCATATCAGAGAGCTGTTAAGATAAAAATGGTAAACAAATAAGTCAGATGAGAACATGGCATCAGATATCATGTAGGATGTTTTGATTGTAACAGAATTTTACATAATTCTTTAGTCTTCTCAGATCTACACAAAATACTGCGTTTTTCAATAATATTTAGAAAATACAATTATTATTGTCTACATTGCAAAATGAAAATGTACTTAGATGTGCATGTTTTGAAGAAGTATCAGTTTACTCACTTGCATAGACTTTACATATTTTTGACATTCTGGGATAACCTATTAGCTAATAACATAGGTAAAACATGCAAATCATTTTTTAGCTAAGTTTTTAGGTAGGAGGTATGTAAATAACTTGACATACCTACCCTTTTTATGTTTTTTCTTGACCGAATCCGGAAGGTTTTGCTCCCCATGGTTGTCGCTTCTCCTTTTTAAATTACTCTTCTGCGTATCATCTTTTTTGCTCTTTTCTCTGTTTACTTTCTCTTTCCTGTTTTTGTATTTCCTATCAGACTTTTCCGTAGCCTTGAAATAAAAGAATTAAAAAATGAAAATCAAGTTCGAAATATGCTCTTAATTATCGATTGAGGCATCCTAAAATTACCCCTAAACGTTTTAGAAAACAGTTTTGTAGTGATAACGTATGAATGGTAAAAAAAAGTACGAAATTCACCTGTGGTTGGGTCCACGACGATTTTCCTGTCCTCTTATTAAAATAATACTTTCTACCAGGATTTGATTTAGATGTGCAAAGTACCCAGCCGTCAGATAAATTGACGACTACCTTTTTATCAGAACTCATGACGAATTACTGAAGAAATTAAATAAATATCATTAACACATCACAAAACGAAAATATAGATATTTATTTGACAAATCAATTTGAGTTTACTCTATGACTTTACTTGAAAACCAAACCTTATATTAACCAAACCAATTTAAACTGTATGTTTTAGACCAGAAAGTTTAGTTTTTCTAAAATTACTCAACACCAAAGAGAATAATTTGTTACTTTTAAAAACCAAGTTTGTTAGTTATAGAGCCAACATTGTTAAAAAAATCTTGAAGGTGGAAACAGATTATTAACACCCGACCCGTCGCCTTCTGACGCGTTGAAGTACTAATCCATCCCATATAAACACATCAACACGGTCTAGGGATATTTCATACTCAATTAAATAACTCGAAAAGTACTGGCCGCATTGGAATCTTTTATACACCGATTTGTTTGTAATTTATCTCAGACTAATTCCAAATTCGAATTTTTGAAAATTCATTTGTTTCGGTGGCATAAAAATGTCTTGATGTGTAGGAGAGGGAATTTTCATTTGTGCGAAATTTAGAAAACAATACGAATTACGTTTAGTTACAGTTTTTTTTCATTTTTAAACGAAAGATAAAGTTAAAATTGAGGTATTGTAGCCATGCAACGCCAACATTTGACGAGGGCGGAGATGTTACGAGCTGTGGGAAGCTGGGTCTGTTCAGCGTAATGTTGCTGAGGCCATAGGGACCCACCAAAATGTAATTTCAAGATTGTGGACACGCTATCGTGCCACAGGTGAAGTAGCGGAGAGGCACCGGGGGCCAATTTGCATCACTACCCCCAGACAAGACCGATTTTTGCAAATTACTGCGCGAGCTCAACCAAATGCAACGGCGACTCAATTGGTCCAAAGGCTGCGAGTGGAACACCAAGTGCTTGTGAGTGACCAAACTGTAAGAAGGCGACTGCATGAAAGCAATCTACGCTCTCGTAGACCACTCCGGGTCCCACCTTTACGGAGAGGCAATCGTGGACGACGATTAGAATGGGTTCGGAACCACGTGGACTGGGGCCGTGAGCAATGGTCCAATGTGCTGTTCACGGATGAATCCAGGTTCGGCTTCCATCCAGATTCACGATGGACGCCTGTTTGGCGAGTTCCTGGACGATGGAGCCGTCTTCAGAACCCTCAGGAAGTTCACCCATACCAAGGAGGAACAATTATGGTTTGGGCAGGAATTCGTCTTGGAGGACGGACGGATCTCGTTTGGGTGCAGGGCAATATGACGGCAGAACGATACGTCCATCAGGTGCTGGGGCCCGTAATCTTGCCCCACAGAACACAAATGGGACAAGATTTCCTGCTCATGCACGACAATGCCCGGGCACACACGGCGAGAACGGTAGCAGCTTGATTACATACACACAATGTTAGGGCCTTAGACTGGCCTGCTCAATCGCCAGATCTAAATCCCATTGAGCATGCGTGGGATATGCTGCAAAGAAGAGCTCTGAAGGAAGTTCCTGAAAATCTGGCTACAGAAGATCAACTTTTTGCGCACTTCAGAAGGACATGGGACAATATTCCGCAGCAAGACATTGACAACCTTGTTCTGAGCATGCCGAATCGTTGCCGATGTGTTATGAACATGATGGGCGCTTTCTCAGACTACTAACTTCAAGTTTATAAACACAAATTAAATGATTTTTCTATTTTTTTCAGTTTTTACTCATAAATTAAAAGTTAATTCATATACGGTTTCGCTATGCTTCATTTTTTTTCCATAAAATCCTGAAATTTTAATCGAAGTACCTTAACCATTATTAAAAAATGGTAGAATATTAAATAACGTATCTTTTAAATATATACATGTCATATAAATAATTAACACATTGATAGTAATTCGCTTTTTTTTAAATATCCCTAGACCGTGTTGATGTGTGTATTTAATATGGTCAGAAACACATAGTCAACACGCCATGTGACGACACGCAATCACACGCGATAACAACTCCTCCTTCTGAATAAAAGCGATACGCTTACTGTGTATTTGGAAGAACTAGAAAATAGCGACAGACGGATCGACACTATATGCATAACAGAACATTTTATGACACCTGAACAGGAAGGTCTTTTGAATATACCAAACTACAGCCTAGCAACAAGTTTCTCCAGAGATAATAGAAGAGGTGGCGCGTGCATTTTGACCAGGGTCGGTCACCAGTATAAAGTGCTAAACTTAGGGAGATATTCCGTAATCAACGTAATTGAATGCTGCGCGATAGAATTGACAGCACACAACATTATTATTGTATGTATGTATAGGGTGCCCCAATATAATTTGGACAGATTTTTCGAAAAAAAATAAAAATATTTTGCATTTGCTATGTTTAAAATTGAATAACAAAAAGATTGTCTTATGTGGGGACTTTAATATTAACTTGTTGAAAAGAAATAAACAAACCTTAGACTTCGAATATACAAAAAATAAAACAAATACAAAAAAATGCTAAATTATAATTTAAAATTACAGTTTTCTCAACCAACTAGGCTACGCAGTGCGACCTGCTTGGACAATATAGCGCATAATGTAAAAGGTTGTAAAGGAGAAATTATAGAATTGGGCTTGTCAGATCATACCGCACAACTTTTGAAATGTCATGTATCTTAAAGCGTTGGAAAATAAAAAGGCGGAATTACTGTCAAGACAATTTGGTGAAATTTAGAAATTGCATTAAGGGTCTTACTTTTTCGGACATATATACAACTGGCGACGTCAATGAGGCATACGACCATTTTCTTGACCTGTTCAGATGTTTTTACGATCTTTGCTTTCCGTACGAAATAATATCCAAATCAATTAATAAAAAATCTAAATGGATCACCAACGGTATTAGGAAATGCAGTAAAAGAAAACGGCACTTGCTATGGCAATACAGAATAAATCCTACCCCAAAGAATAAAAAAAACCTTTAAGACATATTCTGCAAGGTTTAAAAGAGTTATTACGTTAACACAATCATCACGAAATAACTACTTCATTAAGACGTCCAAAAATAAATCGAAAGCGACATGGACCATAATTAATAATTGTAAGACCTACTTCCCTAAAGAACCAATAACTCAAATTCAAACAGGGACACAGAAAATCACGAACCCATTAAAAATAGCTCAGGTTTTTAACAATTTTTATATTAATCAGGTTACCAAACCAAAAAACATAACTATTCCAGAAATTAACGTACGTTCAAACTCTTTATTTATGGAGCCGACCATACCTCAAGATATAAATAATCATATTAACTCACTTCGAAACACCAATAGTGTAGGTTATGACGGCATATGTACTAAAGTTAGCAAAGAAGTGTCTCATTACATAGCTCCACATCTCAGTCACATAATTAATATGAGTATTTCTAGCGGAATCTTCCCTGACAAATTAAAAACGTCAATAATTGTACCATTGCACAAAAAAAACGATAGGCAAATTATGTCAAATTATAGGCCTATCGCGTTGATACCCGTATTTTCTAAAATATTTGAGAAAGTTATTTATAAGTCCTTGTACAACTTCCTTGAGAAATCAAACATATTAGTAAACGAACAAAAGGGATTTCGAAAGCAGAAATCTATCGGTTTTATCGGTTATATTTCGGGGAGTGTGCGATGGAATTACATGATTTAATTCCGCCCAGCCCGTTCCATCATCGGACTACCAGACGTACGGCGATGCGTCATCGGTACATGGTGGACATCCCACCCATACGCACAAAACGTTTTGGGGACACTTTTATTATGCGTACAGCTAAAGAGTGGAATTCCCTGCCGGAATCTGTGTTTCCCGATAGCTACAATCTAGGGGTCTTTAAGTCAAGAGTGAATAGGTTTCTTCTAGGAAAGCGTGCTCTATCGTCGACCACATCATCGCTTACCATCAGGTGAGATAGTGGTCAAGCGCAAGCCTATAGATAATAAAAAATAAAAAAACTATTAATATGGCTATACATGACCCGCTTCTCCCCATTTTGTCAAATGTAGATAAGCGAAATCCTGTATGTGCTATCTATATGGATCTAACTAAGGCTTTTGATTATGTGGATTATCCTATACTAATACATAAACTTGAAAAATATGGTATCAGGGGAGATATACTTGATCTCATTCGATCTTACTTAACGGACAGAAAGCAATTTGTAGAAATCACACGAATATCCTCAATTACCAGTTACGAGAAAAAATATCGTTCCGAAAGCGAGGTAATTAAATAAGGCGTTCCTCAGGGTAGCGTGCTAGGACCCCCCCTTTTTTTGCTATATATAAATGACCTTCCGAGGCAAATAAACCACCCCATGGTACTATTCGCCGATGATAGCACCGTAATCATTAAGTGTGATGATCCCAATACTTATGAAAATGAAATAAATATGACATTAAATAGAATTATATCATGGTTTGACAATAATAATTTAATTATAAACTTAGAAAAGACTAAAATCATGCATTTTTATCAAAGGATCCCGAATAAAATCCTTGACATTAGCTACTTAGGGACAAAAATAGAACCAACTACTGCTACTAAATTTCTTGGTATTAATATAGACAACAATTTGACTTGGAGGCCCCAGACAGACGAAATATGTAAAAAGCTTAATAAATTTGCCTATGCTCTCTATAAACTATCAAAATAGTGAGCCTAGAATCCGTACTAACAGCCTATCACGGCTATGTCGCATCAACACTCAGATATGGCGTAATATACTGGGGCAATTCAGTAGATAGACAACTCGTATTCAGGGCCCAAAAAAGATGTGTCAGAGCTATATGTGGTCTTAAAGGCACAGACAGTTGTCAAACTTTTTTTTATAAGTCTCAAAATTATTACTTTGCCATCGCTTTACATATACGAAACAAATATGTTTCTCAAATCGAACATTTCACTATACAAAATAGCTGCTAAAAGTAACTACAGAAAATTACGCGATAAAAATAAGTCAGAACTCGAAGTGACTTATGGAAAAACTGCACTAATGAATAAAAGTACCTTCTGTATGGCCATAAAAATATTCAACAAACTACCTGAAAAAATAAAAACATTAAATCGGGACACCTTCAAAACAGAACTATTAAGAATTTTGATAAATAAATGCTATTACTCACTACAGGAATATTTTGACGACAATTCTATAATTACTGCTTAAGAAAATTGTAAATCACCTCACCTTTTTTGAAGATTTTGAATTTTGTATGACATTTGCTTTAATATGACTTGTAACGTAATAAAAAATAAAAAATAAAAACACGCAGTCGGTTTGGATCAGCGTGTTGCCGGGAGAGGGGGGACACACGCCACCCGACGCATCGCACACAGAGTGTGTTCCTTCCTAGTTAACACCCGATGCCACGCGTCAGTAGAGGTGAGACGTACTAGGCAAAATGCGTACTGAGTCTTAGAAGTACGCGTCCGCTTAAATACTTATTCCAAAAACTAGGTACACGAGTATCTAGGCGTCTCTAGTTTATTGAAGTTTCCATAGCGAGTCCGAGTCCGAGTCTTCGTAATATCGAGATCGAGTAGTCAGTAGTCGGAGTAATGTAATGGAGTATTTTTGGTTTATGGATTATTAACGTCTATTAGACTACACGTTGGTAGTTGGTTTATTACGCGTGTACAATTTTAATATGCATGAAAAAAAAAACGTGAAATTCTCTGTTTTCTTGGCTTGACTTAATTAGCTATCTAAAATTCTAAATAAGTAACACTTAATCTACGACATCCACAAAAATACTTAAATAAAATCTTATTAAAAACTTCCCTTTATACTTTACAGGCTTAGTACTGTCAGCTTATTTTATAAACGTGATATACGTTCACGTAAACAATAGGTACTGTTCCTATGACGTCTTGTGACGTACAGATTTAAAAAACAAACTTTGCTAAACATTTTCAACTCTGCCTTCCAAAGTAACAGAGATTCTATTGTTATAGGCATTAGGTTTAGAAACGCTAAACAAATAAATCGACTCGCAAACTTCGAGTGCCGAACCGAACGTCTCCGAATGTCACCGGAACTGACCGAGCCTGTGGATCGCCCGCCGCTAACACTAGACTCGAGTATGGTAGTACGTGAATACGTGTCAAACGCCATACGCTTAAATACTCGAGACGCGTTTATGTGATGCGCACGGAATAAGTCTTTACACGTCCGGCCAAAAACCTATTCCAAGAACCTATTCCACTATATACGTCTCACCTCTACGCGTCAGTCAGTCGAGAGCATTCCTGGCGTAATAGTGTTAACACACGTCCGGATTTGGTACGGCCCGACCACGGATTTGTGGGCGGGGTTAGTCCGGCCCCGACCATATCCGAGCGTGTGTAGAGTGGTCCGCGGACATCATTATTATTAAATTGATTCCGTCTCTGTCCAAACAAGCGTGTGTAAGCGAGAAAGCATTTGTGGGCGGAGTCGGTCCGGCCGTACCAAATTCGAGCGTGTGTTAACACTATAGATATTTTTTGTATGTTTTTATTTCATGTCGGATGAACAATTCATCGAATTAGTAAAACGGTACTCATTATTATATGATAAGATTTCAGGCCAATACCGTGATCATAGTATTAGAAATAATACTCGAAACAAAGCTATGATATGATCAGTGGTGCCAACTTAGGGTAATTTACCCTAATTTAGAGTAAAGTTCAATCAGCAGGGTAATTTTTCGGGTACAAACTCGGCGAGCGTAATTTTTATGTTTATGCTATAATAGAAATCATTAACTTATTTGAGTCAAATTTTGTATTGCAAGTCTGTTGTATTTTTTACCCGACGGCCCATCAGCAAGGTCATTTTTAGGGTACAAACTCGGTGAAGGTAATTTGTATGTTTATGCTTTAATAGAAATCATTAACTTATTTGAGTCAATTTTCTAATTGGAAGTCGGTTGTTTTTTTACCCGACGGCCGAAGGAGGGGAATGCGTTTATTGTAAAAAGTTTTAATTGTTTACTTTTTAATGTGGCACATTACGGTACGGGACAGTTAGTGGTCAATTTCTATAGTAATCTTACTTTTTGGATGTATGTTTGTTACTCAATCACGCCAGAACGGCTAAACGGATCTAGATGAAATTTTGCTGGCAGATAGACTATAGTCAGGAATAGCACAAAGGCTACTTTTTATCTCGGTATAATGTTCCCTTGGGTGATAAAGCACTTTTGACATGGGCGAAGCCGCTGGCAGAAGCTAGTGTACAATAAATAGACATGCAATCCCGGGTGGTTTGCTGTAATATGTTGAAGAGTTCCGTTGAATATCTCGTAATTTCTTCATCAGATCTTCATCAAATTTAAATGGGACCAATTCGGGTACATAACCTTCCAAGCAAAAAATAATTTTCAAAATCGGTCAACAATTGACGGAGAAGTCGGTGAAAAATTGCTGTTGGTGATTTGAAGACCCGGACTACAAATAAATCCCCGCCCGCCCGCCTTCTAAACTAGCACAAATCCGGGGAATGTCGGATAGATGGCAACCCTATACTAGCGAAGCGTGTTGTAGCATAACGTGGGGTGTTGTATATGTGCACGGTTCGCGTCGGGTGGCGTCGCGTGGCGTCGGGTCAGTTGTTAATAATATGTTTCCACCTTGAATGTAGGTGTATAGATCATGAAGGTATAGATAAAGATGGAGACCACACTTCGAATACCTACTTGAAGCAAAACCTATGTATCACTATCTCACTCTCTGTGGGCAGACCCTCTCTGTCTAAGTAGGGTAACATTCATTTTATTTTTCCCAGGACATCGCTCAGTCCATTTAGTGGTTTACAATAATATTTATATGATTATCTACATCTCATTAATACTAAGACCGAGCCCCTAAAGATTATATATCATGATAATTATGCATGCGTATAATAAATTACGAAAGAAGCTGTTTAAGTGTGAAAGTTTGGATGTTTCAGAGTTTGTAAATTTGGCTGTTTGTCATTTATTTACTCACGCAGAAACTGCTGGGTCGACATGGATAGTTTTTTTCGTGGAAATAGATCATGACCAGGGCATACTATAAGGTGTTATTGTAAAGAGCTAGATATTGTATATGCTCGAAGTGGCAAAATAGCTGGATCGGGCCCTGACAAATAAGTAAGAAAAGTATAAAATTTCTGAATAGTTGCCCGTGTGACGTGTGTGCTCGTGTTTGCAGTGCCGTACCAAATTACATATATATACACAAATTCTTGGTATATCAAAGACTCCCAAATCATAAAATCTCTTTTAGTTCTGCCTTATTTTGGTTTGTCTGCTGCCAGCTGACCCGAAATTGGGTTGTGGCCTAAGGCCCGGTATCCACCAAAGTGGATAGGAGAGGAGGCGAGAGGAGATGTGTTTTAAATATCCAATCAGATTTCGTTGTTGCCACATCTCCTCTCCGCTTAGCTTCGGTGGAAATGAATCTAGAATGTTGTGCCGCGAGCGAGTAAGCGGCGCGGCAGAGCGGAGATGTGTGTAGTCGGGCGGCCGGGTGGCGGCGCCCGCGCTCGCGCGCCACTTTCCCCGCACGGCGCGCGGCGTCTTCCTTTCGTAGATGGGACTTGACTGATTTCGAGCTCTCACAGCTCACATCTCCTCTCCGCTACTCATCTCCTTTCCGCATTGGTGTAAATAACCTGCCAGCTTCTCAGCACATCTCGTCTCTTCTCCTCTCCGCTTTGGTGGATACCGGGCCTAAGTGAAAAGCAACGCCTCGATTTTAATGAATGCTTCAATATATCTAACGCGATATTCCAACTTTGAATGACAGAAAACATTTTTGGCATTTTGACAGTGACAAAGACAATTTATTTATTGATTGACAATCACAGTCAGTCGCAACAGCTGACTAACCTCAAATTCGCAAGCTCTATTTTAAAAACTTAACTAAATTATGGAAAAAATTATAAAATTACCCACACTAATCCGAAATAATTGGAAAAAGTCAGTTTTGGGCGCCATAGCCTTCTATTATGGCTGTAATAAAGCAAAAGAAAAATATGAGTGAGTACAAGTACAGTTTTGAGGATTTACCTATAATATCTTACGTATGTTTAAGTTGATTTATGGATACTGTAAAATAAATTAAATCACTCAATGCTTAGACTAAAATAATCTTAAAGTAATAAATATATTGTGTACCAACAATAAAAAAAAAGAGTAAAAAGAGAAACTGCTTCAAGGGAATCAAAAACATCGTCTACATCGATGTCAGTGAAAAAAGTTGTGGGCATATAAAAAATGTGTTTCTTGTGAATAAAAATTGCATCCTTACAGACTACAAATGACATGATTTTTTTATAGAGTATACTCACTTTTCCATTAAATTTTGCAGCATTCATTTACTTATGCGCGCAGCATGTAAAGAAGCTTCAGCATATGGAGATGGCACTATAGATATGCTAGAGAACCCTACCCATGTTACTGTCATACTTAACCCGGTTGCAAATAAGAGGAGTGCGAAGCAGGACTTTGAGAAATACTGTGAGCCACTTCTACACTTGGCTGGGTTGCAGGTGGATGTTATACAGACTACCAGCGAGGGTAATGCTAAGGAGTTGGTGGAGACCTTGAAGGGAACACAGGCTATTGTTGTTGCGGGAGGAGACGGCACTGTATCTGAAAGTGTTACAGGTGACTTATGTTTGTCTATACTATGATTTTTAATTTCGTAGACTAAACTGACAGCTGCCAATTACTACCTTATTTTTTTTAAATGTTGCAAGCACAGAGCATGTACAGCATGTAGCAGTGTATTCTTTGGCAGAATGAATGCAATATTATGTTGAATAATGTACAGGCTGCATCAGGAGTGGTTTACTATACGGACCTTGTGGAAACTAGAACAAATTTCCGTGCGTTCAAGCGTTTTTGCCATACCTTACCTATTATTGGAATCAAATAATACAAACACAATGTTAATAATTACAATGTAAGGACCCATTAATATTAATGCTAATTTTTATCCGTGGTGCTAGGCAACTGGGCTTATTCCAGTTGTAAACAACCCTTTGTGCCTATTGGCCTTGTTTGTTCTGTCTCCTGCTTTATATGGAGGGAAGTGGAAATTTATATTAATTTTTCCTACTCCTCCGTTATTCTATTCTGATTAATTTCGTTGCGAGATCCAAGACAGCTAAATTCTTTCTCCAGGACATCGTTCAGCTTCATTGCCTCGGCGCTTTTCTGTTGGTCGCCACTGTTGATTCTGGCTTTCAGGAGTTGCAGTGGTTTGGGAATAGTTTGGTGGGATTGTCCCAACAAAAATAAAAAAAAAAAAGCGCAGAGCATAGTGTTCTAGGTAAGGCTCAATCATAAGTGATTCATCGAACCAATGTGTCATGAGTCCTCAATTTAATTGTTGTAAATAAATGTTTTATGAATATAAACCAACATAATGTATTTAAATATAACAGTCTTTATGCACACAGTACATAAACATTTACATGTATTTTTCTTGAACAATTAAGATTATTATTATTTCTTTATTCATTAGATTACTTATTAATTACATTTTTAAATATTTTTATAGAATAAATTAAAAGACAAAAACATTTAAAAATATAAAAAATAGAGGCCCACCGGTATCGGGAACAGGGTCCAAGCTACCGGCGGTCAGGGCTCCAGAGAGAGGAACCTCCTAACAATGCGAGCCGTGTCCAGCAATACTGCTTTCTGGATCAGGCCCTTGATCCAGCCGCCTAACGAGAGCCTCCTAAGGTGTTGGTCGAGGCTCGTGGCTATTAAGCCATTGGCTGACACGACTATCGGTACAATGATCGCTGTGTCCACATCCCACATGTCGACAACCTCGCGAGCCAAGTCAAGATACTTGATTTGCTTATCTTTCTCGGCTTTCACGAGGTTCCCGTCATGCGGAACAGTTATGTCAACAATCATTGCACGCCTCACGATTCGATCCACCACCACTATATCAGGCATATTAGCGATAATAGTCCTGTCAGTGATGATGGATCGATCCCAGTACAATGTGATATTGCCATTTTCGAGAACTGGGTCGGGCACATACCTGTAGTACGGTACTTCCGATGCCACAAGAGTGTATTTCAGAGCAAGTTGCTGGTGGATGATCCTGGCTACAAGGTTGTGCCTATGCAAGTACTCTTCGTTAGCTAGACGAGAACATCCAGAGATAATGTGACGGATCGATTCACCCGGGCGGTGACATGCCCGACAGATGTCAACCGTGCCATCCTTCACAATAAATCTCCGGTAGTTATTCGTCATGATAACTTCGTCCATAATTGCACAGACAAAACCTTCGGTTTCCCCAAACAGGTCACCGAAACGCAGCCAGGCTACGGACGCTGCTTGGTCTACATCGGACCCATGTAGGGCCCGGAAAAAGCGTCCGTGAAGCTCCTTACTCTGCCATACTTCCCTGCGGTCGTTAGTGTCAAACACTACAGGCTTGCGCCAGTTCTCATTCGCCAAGGAGAGCGGGGTGAGTCCCTTGTCCACTGCTACTACATCTCGATGCATACCCACGTCGGTGTGTAGAAAATATTCCCTGAGATTGCATATCTCGCGGTTGTGGAGGTTTTTAGCATTTAAAAAGCCTCGGCCTCCACACTTCCGCGGGATATACAATCTCATGACCGACGATCGTGGGTGATGCATTCGATATGCAGTCAGCAGTGTACGGATCCGCCTATCCAGGGCGTCGAGTTCCGTTTGAGTCCATTTGAGTATGCCGAAAGAGTACATCAATACCGGCATGACCCAACCGTTAAAGGCGCGCACCTTGTTTCCGCCCGAAAGAAGGCTATTGAATACCTTCTTCAGGCGGCCAAAGAAGCGTTCCCTCAACGATTGCTTCATGTCAGTAGTGCTGATACCTAACGCTGCCGACATACCCAAATACTTATAGGTTTCGTTTGGAGAAAGGGATCTCAGGTTTATGGAATCCGCGAGTTGAATTCCTACGGATTCCACAATCTCCCCTCGCTTTACATGCATGACTGCACATTTGTCCACACCAAACTCCATCCTGATGGCGTTACTAAAAGTTTCAGTTACCTTCAGTAGCTCCATCAGCTGAAGATTGCTGGGGGAAAAGAGCTTCAGGTCATCCATGTAAAGGAGGTGAGATATAACCGATAACCATATAGTCTATGTGTCTCTATCTATGTAGGTTTCTATCAGTATAAATAATCGTGATTGTATACTTAATCTGTAGTTCCATATACCACATTTTACTAACATACATACAAACAATCAAATTTGTATTATTTATTTTTTTGTGACACTAAACTCATTTGTTACTCTTATTTATTGGAATGAAAGATCTCTCAGGATATGTTTTTTGTCTATTGAAATGAGTTCATTAACAGGAGTAAAAATTTATAATAAAATAAATGTGAAACAAAACAAAAAAAAACGAGCTGATCGCGGAAATCGTGCTTTATTTGTTGTGGTCAGGACATCTACTTCTCTCTCTATCGAAATCCTTTGCCTGGCCCAGTATTCGAACACGGGAACTCACTTAATACTAACGCAATACACTGCTAGGCTTACAAACTAATCTGGGTTATGAGAATATTTTTTTGTGCACACTGAAAATATACTAGGTATACGTAAGTCTAAACTAATTAGAGTAGTCCTTCTGTGAAGGCATGAAACGGGTAGTCCGGTAATTGTCGGCACTCATCAAGACCTGAATGGGGCCCAACAGGCGCATCAGCCTCTGTTCACAGTCGTACCTTGCCAACGTGTATCGCAGGAACTCAATAATTACGTTTTAAATTGTCTCGATAGTTTTGCCGTCGCAGACACTGGCTGGGACGCCCGATAATTTGAATCTATATATAATTGCGCACCCAATCTTTGTGTCTTGTGAAGGCTCTGAGGTTGTTCGGAGTACCTATCCTTTCTAATACATTATATGCCATCTTCTTCTTATTCGTTTCGCTCTTGACAGAGGGATCGTGTTCACGATGTCACACTTCGTAAAATGACTCTCTCCGTCTCTATCGAATTAGAAACGGAGTTTAGCAAAGCTTTAGGTAAGCTAAAGTCATTTTAAGGAAGTATGGACATTTTGGGTAAAAACCGATACTATTTACAAAAAAAAATTTGACCAATTATTGAAAACGTAATCTAGCAAGTGTTACACCATTTTTGAATCCTTATTAAATGCGCCAATTTTTCATGTTACTTGCCAAACTAGCGTAGTACATTTTTTTTTTCAGTACAGTCAGTTAAAGTTGGGCGAAATAGTAAATTTGAATAATTTGGTTTTGAAAAAGTTTAATTTTCTTCCAAGTAGGAGGAGTTGGCTTTGAATTTTAGGCAAAAATCTACACAAGCATTATTCAAGATTACATAATAATAAAAAAATTAGATACATTATGGGATTTGTAGCAATTGGAGTTAAAGAACCATTACAGGGATTGATTTTTTTAGTAAATTTTTAAAGTGACCATAAATTTTTAAAAACATGAGATAGATTTTTTTTCGTATTTTTCTGAGAACTGTTATAACTTGGTCTATCACCCATTTACGGCTTGACGTCGATTTCTGGGACACCCTGTATGTAGGACTGAACTACATCATAGTTGGCAATCTGTTTCACAGCCGACGAGTTGATGTTGCTACGGTCCACAATCATTTTGGTCTTACTCCGGTTGATCTTCAATCCAAATGCAAGAATCACGCGCTCCATCTTAAGGAGAAGTTCCTTCATTTGGTCAGCACTAGTCGCAAATAATGTTGTGTCATCAGCGTAGCGAAGGTTCGCAATTTTGTAAACGCCAATTGCAACACCATCAGTCCAGTTTTCGAGGGTAATTCGCATAATGAGCTCCGTGTAGATGTTAATGCCTACCTGACGTTATTAAAGAATTGTCGGATGCCTCTGTCTTAGTGCGAATTGTCTACGATCCCTTCTTACCAAAAGTCAGGCTTTCCCTCTCTGATCGAGCGCAAAAGACGTGAAGAATTCGTCGTAGACAGTTCTGGTTTCCCGGTGAAGCGCAGTGTGTTTGGGGAGTTCATTTGCCCTCTCGTTGCCCAGTATCCCAGCATGTGAGTTTACCTAGAATAACTGGACGTCTCTACCGTGGCGTTTTCATCTGGCATCGCCTGCTGTATCTTCATGTCGATGCTATTTCGCGTTTTGGGTTTAGCTACCGATTCCAGCGCCAATCTTGTGTCTGAAATCACAGGTTTCCTCTCTTCAGCGTATTTTATTGCACTGCAGATGGCGACCATGTTAGCCTGGAAAACCAAGCAATGATTTCCCAGCTTGGCAACTCCTTACATTCCTCCGGGCACCAAACTACGGCACCAACCTTACCTCCGATTTTACTTCCATCGGTATAAAGCAGTCGGTAATCGTTTCCCGTACGGTTTAGGTCTTCAACAGTCTCGATTTGTCGGCCAGTCATGGTCGTAGCTCACTTACATGACCCACTCCAACACCGCTCCCGCACAACACCACCTTAAACGGAGATGACTGCTCTTTGTCCCTGCGCCGACAGCTAGCAGGCAACCAGCTGTCCACGCGCTTACAGCTAGCAGTCACCTAGCTATCCCCGCAACGACCGCTTCGCGCGGGCCGCCCGCTTAAAGCGCGTGGTACTCGTAAGCATGCGGTAAACTAGACGTCTGCTGTCGAGTGGTACGATGGCGGTAAGCTTGCTTAAAGCGACCTGTCTGCTATTTTGTGTTGCCAATGTCTACAGAGGACGCCCTGAAGCTCGCATTTCAATGAACATTATTTTGCTGGGTCGGAACGGTGTCGTATAAGTCGGCTAAGACCTTTTACACGTAAAGTGGGCTGCGTATTTCAGAGGGGTGCGCACGTCTCTCTTTTAAGAATACCGCCCGGAAGTTCTTCCGGGGTTTTTGATAGATGTTTATTATGATAAAGAATTAACTATAATTTTAATATTTCAGGATTACTACGCCGAAATGACGACGCAAACCGTTTCCCAGTTGGAATTCTACCACTCGGTCGCACAAACACCATTGGAAACAGCCTCTTCCCTAAAGGGGAAGGTGTGTTCAGAGTCAAGCAACTCATAGAGGCATCCATGGCTATAATCAAGGGTAGTACGGTGTGGAAAGACGCCATGAAAATAGAACCCATAGAAGAAGAAGAAGATGCTGTGTTCGGTAAGCCAATATATGCTTTGTGCTCATTGGAATGGGGGGCATTCCGAGATGTTATTTCAAAACAACACAAGTACTGGATATACGGGTCATTAAGAGAATACGCAGCGTACATCTTCAATGGATACAGAGAATCTTTGACCTGGAACTGCAAAGGTACATTGACATATAGCCCTCCCTGTGATGGATGCAGCAATTGCCTCCAAAAACGGCCAATATTGAAGAGGAAATGGGCGTTCTTCATGCCGACTACATCTTACGCAAAAACCAATGATCCTGCAGATACAATTAATGAAAACTGTGACACTACGAAGGAAATTTGTTTCCAAACTAGCGACTTCAGGATTGTGACTCCAAACATACAGAATACTCACAGTACTCCTGCTTTAAGTATAGGTATAGGGAAGCATAAGTATAAGTATGCTGAGTTTGTGACCGAGGGCTGGGACAGGGTTTGTAACAATAGTATAAAAGATGCTATCTTTGCTCGAAGTGTGATGCTGATCCCGAAGGACCACATTGGAGTGATTGATATCGATAAGGAGGAATATGACGCGAAGCCCATTAAAGTAACACTGTTGCCGAAAGTTATAAAACTATTCTGTAAACACTACGACAAATAAATACCAAGCGTAACACATATTGGTAACTTCAATATGCCATTGCATTTTGCTGCTCGGCCTCGTAGATTTAAGCAGCTCACAAAGTCAAATCTGTCAGCAAAAGTAAAGGAAGACAAGAAAAATTATGTTTTATTTAAATTAAATTTATTTAATAATAAAAAAAATATGTTTTTAACATTATATTTAAATTAGTTTTACTATCATTTCATCAAATTTATAAAAAGACCAACTTTTGAAGCGGCCTAGGAAACCTTAGTTTATTAGTAATTCATATAAATAAAGGGTTGTACATTTAATCACCATGATAAAGTCCTTAAAAATCACTAACCTGCCACGTGGCTTTCATGTAATGACGTAAATGCAAAATGTTAATCGTTGTAATCTAAATCTTGGGTGACTGGCCACATCATTCAAATTGCAATGCGACATGATCTCCCTCAACAAGCTATAAGACATTTCGCCTTGCTGAGGGATTTGCAATTTAAACTTTGTGTAATTGACACAGGCCTCAAATTGCAATGCAACATGTGCCCCTATAATATAACAAGCTATTAGACATTTTGCCTGGCATAATCCCTAACAAAGATGGCGGCGGTGACGTGTATATTCAGTAATCTGACGTAGCCTCACTTGAAGATTTGCAATTTAAGCCTTATGTAATCTACACAAGGTCTGAATTGCAATCCAGCGTGTGCTATATAACAAGTTATAAGACGTTTTGTCTGGCATATTCCCAAACAAAGATGGCGGCGGTGACGTGTACGTTCAGAGATCTGACGTAGCCTTGCTGGGGGATCTCGACGCAGTGGTCCATCAGGGGTAGCAAGTCGCATGGAACGCCTTCTTTCTCGTGCCTGAAATATAATGTTGGTGAAAATCTACGTTAATGACTAACTGAATTTACACAAAAAGTGGATGTGTGTTCCACATTTATTCATGGAACTATACTCCATTTGAGATACATTAGACATTTAAATATTCCCAATTTACAGCCCGTTCAACCGATTTTGACTTCTATTGCGTTGGTGATATGACAAATAGCGGCTGTATTAAACAGTTAGTTTTAGTAACAGGTTTATGCTTTTCATGCTATCCTTATATTTACGGGATAGAACTCAAAATCGGTTGACCGTAGTGTAAAAAGGGGTTGTAAAAATTTATATTGTTATTTCAAATGGAGTATAGGTAACTATTGTTGGTGGGATATCTCTAAGGCCACGGTTCCACCTGGAACCAGGTTGCATACAAGTAGCATTGCATTGCGAGCTTCTGAGGTATAATGTAATAGATCGCTCGACTCTGCCTCACAATGTAATTAAACTTGCGTGCGAATCACTTCGCGAAGATCTAGGGCGCAGGCCACACAGAAATGGCGACATACCGTGTGTCCTAAATTGCACTTTATTTCTATGCATTTTGTTTTAAATTTGAATGGAATAGGAAGCCGCCCGTGCCCGACGCCATTTCTGTGTGGCGCCTAGCATTGCAGCACAGATTTCACTGTCATACAAATATCTACATTGTGCCACTTGAAATAAAGTCGAAAATAAGTTAAACTAGTCCTTACACTCCTTACCCGTAGGTGATACCATACCCATGGGCAGAGTGACGCAGTCAATTTGATTAATTTTCAACTTTATTTCAAGTATGATAAAGTAGCTATTTGTCTAAGAATTAATAATTCAGAGTGTAGAGTGTACGTGTAGAGGTCTCGTTATGTAGTTAGAAATCTGCAAATCTTACCCAAGTAACAGCAGGGTCTTCTTAGGAAACCTGAAGCCCTGAAGCTTGGAGCTGGTGGAGGTCTGTTCCGCAGCCACCACTGCATAGCCCTCCTCCTTCTTCCTCATGAGGTACTCCTTGAGAGGGCGGCCTGGACGTACTTCCTCTACGTTGATCCATCTCTCAGCTGATACGCTAAACGGGTATAATAAAAAAAATATGAGTTCGGTCGGAAGAGGGATGATGACTACAATATTATGAGTTCGGACGAAAGAAGAGGGATGATGACTACAAAATTCTATTTAGTACGTCAAATATATTTCGAAAACATTTGGACCCGTATTTTTTCTTTTGTCACGTTATCAAAAACCGGCTAAGTGCGTGTCAGACTTCGCACATTTAGGGTTCGATACCAATTTATCAATATATTGGTATTTGTTAGTCATATAATAAACATTATCACAAAATTGCAAGTTCAATGGGAATTTAAAAATTTCTTCGGAACAAAATGTGGGACAGACGACGAACAGACAAACGGACACGTGAGTGACAGCAATAGGGCTCCGTTTGGACCCTTCGGGTACGGAACCCGCGTGCCGTCATGCCTTGGTACAATTTTTACTGAGAAGTTACGCAACAAGCCGCCACTTCTTTATCTTGGTGAATTTTTATTGATTTGATAAAGCAAAAAATACGTGTCCAATATTTTTTTGATAATTTAACCGACGGACTAAATAGAATTTGCTTTTCCGTACCCCGTGTCCCTAATGTGTAACAAAAAAAAATCAGTTAAATAATGGCCTGGTACAGCTCGATTCAATCAAATGGCATCTGTGAAGTTCGCTACTCGCAGTATCCCACACCTCATCCGTGCTGTCACATGAAATTTCCAATGCGCAGGTGTACCGAGCCGCCATTAAGTTTTGATCGAACTGAGGTTGGATATGAAAGGCGTAAAACTAGTTTTTGCAACATAATAACCAATATATGCAGTGGACCAAACAGGATTGAAAACTAAAAATTTATAAAAAAGTCCTGCAGTTCAATTTTGTTTTTAATACTTTCCCCTACCCTAGGAACTCCTTCTTATATCGTGGGTGCGTTTACAAACATTTAAACTCACATACACAACACCCAGATCCGAAACAAGTATCTGTAGGTCATACAAATATTTGTTCCGTGCGGGAATGGAACCCGCGACACGCAGCGCAGCAGTCAATCGCTGAACCACTGCGCCAACCGTGCGCCCTGTTTATCCGGCTATAGCCTGACTGGCCAAATTATCCGGCTATTGCCCACAGAACATATATTTATTTATTTATTATATGCTTTATTGTACACCATAATACAATTATACAAAGAAACTTAAAATTAATACAAATACAATGGGCGGCCTTATCGCATTCCGCGATCTCTTCCAGGCAACCTGGTATGGACAGTAATTGTCTCGACTTGAAGTGGGGTTGGCATTGGTGTGACATAACATTGATAACTTAATATATTATAATAAATACACAGATAAATACATATGCTTTGTAATATATACATAAATACATACATAATAAAAATAATGGCAATAAAAATAAATGATGAATGACTATATTGACAATCACAAATGAACACGCTAAGACGAAGACAGTGACAGGTAATGTTCCTTTACGAGTCTTTTGAACACAGGCAATGATTGAGTACGTTTGATTGGATCTGGTAATGCATTCCACATTCCATATATACTATTGCCTGACTGGGACATATCAATAACCTGCCGACAACTGTCACAGGCTTTGTATGACTTCCTTCACCTTGAAAGGCCTGCTCCTCAATGAAAAAAACTGACTTGGTATGGATCACCTTCTATCTTATATCTATGGATAGACAAAATTGCATGACTTAAGGTCATGACAAAAGACAAGGTGCATTTCTAAAAACGTGCATCGCAAATTGACTCTTATCTCCACAACCGCAAACATTTATACTTACCCCAGATATATATCTAACTAGATGACGCGATTGTATGTACTTCACGTGTCAAAAAACGGAGTAAAATTACGATCAATGATCGTAATCTGAGCTTTTCATTCAGCTTTATCGGCACCGGAAATCCAACAAAATCCAGAAAAATGCCTATTTATGCCATAAAAAGACTGTATAGACAAAGATGGCCGAGGCAATTGGAAATATTTTCTTTCATTGGTAAGTAAATTTGTTTTTTAATTGTGTGTGAAATAGTGGCATGCTTGGTTTTCATACAGATGGAGGGACTTGCGTTATCGCGATGATGGGTGAGGAACGAAGTTACTTATGTTACAATTGTTTATGTTGCTTCTTTTTAACCGACTTTCGAAAAAGGAGGAGGTTCTATGTTCGACTTCTTGTATGTTTTTTTTTTTTTTTTTTTATGTATGTTCACCGATATTTCCGTCAATTGTGGACCGATTTTGAAAATTCTTTTTTTGTTTGATAGAGTATGTTCCGAAATTGGTCCCATTTTAATTTGGTGAAGATCTGATGAAGAACTTCGAAGATATACAACAGAACTCTTCAATAAATAACGGCAAATCTCTCGGGACTGCTGCAATCGCATGTCTGTTTATTGTTTATACCATTTCATAACATAACATCACGCCAATACGCTCTTAAGGGGTAAGCAGATCTCTCATTTGATCGATTTTGTTCAAGTTTCATGATATTCGGGTAATCTACACTGGACAGCAAATAAACCGGGCCACTCGCTACCTTGGAACTCTGATTCGATTTTCTCAAAAAGTGTAAAACTTACAACTATCAAAGTTATACCTACGGAAAGTGCATTTCATGATGATTAAAATGAATGGAAATTCATTGGGATGAATCAATTTATTAATTGTTTATTAAGAATTTTACAAAGAAGAGTCGTTATCCAGTCGTGTTAATCCTTATTAATCAAAAATTAAAAAAATAAATAAAGCCAGAAACAAAGAAAAAATTAAAAAAAAGTGTGTGGTCAGTATTCAGTATTCCCTCCCCTTGATCTTATAACTGCCAGCATCCTCGTATTCATCGACCTCACGAGCCTGACGATGAAATCTTGAGGAATTGCATTCCACTCCTCTTCAATTGCGATTCGCAACTCTGGAAGCCTTGTTGGAACAGGTACCCGGGCTCGAACCCGACGTTTCAGCTCATCCCATAAGTGTTCTATCGGATTCAAGTCCGGGCTTCGAGCTGGCCAGTTCATCGTACGAATGCCGACGTCGTGTAGAAACTGGGTCACCACATGAGCAACATGAGGCCGTGCATTATCATGCATCAACTGCATATCCTGCCCGATATATCCTACATAAGGTACCACATGGTCTGCGAGGATTTCAGTGATGTAGCGATGAGAAGTCAATCCACGTGTACGGCCCGTAGGTTCGATGAAAACTAACGCTGTATGTGCGGTTAACGAGATGCCGCCCCAGACCATTACCGATCCTCCTCCATAAGCAACAGTTTCCTCAATGCAACACTGAGAATAACGTTCTCCAGGGCGACGATATACTCTCTGACGTCGATCACTTCCATGTAGACTCACTCTGCTTTCATCAGTGAAGAGTACATTACCCCACTGCTCTAACGTCCAATCCCTATGCTCTCGAGCAAATTCAAGTCGTGCTCGCCGGTGGGCTACCGTTAATGCTGGGCCTGTTGCAGCTCTTTTTGGAGTCAGATTCCGTTCAGCAAGTCTTCTTCTGACGGTATCCGAGCTTATGACCAGTTGGCGATCGTCACGCAGACTTTGTTGGACTTGAACTGCGTTGAGGCGGCGATTTCGCAGAACAGTAAGTTGGATATAACGATCATCTGCTGCTGATGTAGCCCTAGGTCTGCCCGTACCCGGACGGCGATCGAATGCTCCAGTCTCTAGGTACCGTCTGTAAACTCGTTGCACCGAAGATCTGCTGATTTGAAGTCTTCGAGCGACCTCATGTTGCGAAACGCCTGCTTGAAGTAGTGCCACAGCTTGAGCTGCTTCCTGAGGTGTCGTATCCATTATTAACCAAAAAAAGTAGCACAAATACACGCGTCTGAGTAAACGATGCACAAAAACTAAAGAAATGATAAGAAATATCAGACAACCCTCATTGTAGAAAAAAAGAACGCTAATCGCGAACTCTAGTCAAAACAGAGCAAATCGTTAGAATTGTGTTTGTTGCTTGATTACAATGCGAGTTGGCGGTACTTTAGAAAAAGATTATAGTCGTTTTAATGAGCATGAAACGCACTTTCTGTAGGTATAACTTTGATAGTTGTAAGTTTTACACTTTTTGAGAAAATCGAATCAGAGTTCCAAGGTAGCGAGTGGCCCGGTTTATTTGCTGTCCAGTGTATTTTGGCGTTATAGGAAACTTACTAAACAACTTGCCTATTAGTTAGGTACAACTAAAAAGTGAAAAATAAAAAAACTTTTTTACAAAAAAATACTACCGACTTCCAAATAAGAAAACTACAAAGTGAAAAATAACTTTATTTTTGGAAGTCGGTGTCCATAACGCAAAAAAATGGTACCTACGAAAGACACCGACTTCCAAAAATAAAGTTATTTTTCACTTTGTAGTTTTCTTATTTGGAAGTCGGTAGTATTTTTTTGTAAAAAAGTTTTTTTTTATGTTCCTACTGTGCAAATATTTCGACACAAATGTAATGTTTGTTATGAAATAAATAACTTGAACTTGAACTGCAACTTATCTAGATAGATTTGTCTTTTTTTTTTTTGCTCGGAGAAATGCTCATGCATACTGCACTACCACGGGGAGATAGTGCAGTTATGTGGTACTCTAACCCACTAAAACTCCACGGTGTCCTCCAGTGCCGCTTATGGCGGGAACACGGGCACGCGTTAGCACTCACCGGACCCTCCTCGGGGAGTTAGATTTATATCTGTGATACAGACATTAAAAGAGGTCCGCATTCAACATCCGAATTATCCAATGCAATCGCCGAATTTTGAGCAAAATTGTTTATTACCTGAGCCCTTGGAACTGCTTATCCTGCAAGTGTCTCAAGCTGTCCACCACGTAAGTCTGGACTCCGAACACTTCGCTGGTCCGTGCCATGCCGCCCAAATTCGGCAGCTTGTCGATCAGGGATGCTACCACGATAAGTTGGCTTGGGCATTCTCTCTGGAAAACCAAAAAGAAATATGATGTTTCGATACTACGAGGAGATACTTCGACTTTTCTTGGCGAAGGCACTATACCGCGCTCCAAATATTTCAGCCAAAAATAATTTATAATAGACTGTTCAAAGATATTTACAGTTAAGGGTACACTAGTCGACGGCACGAACTATTTTGTGCGCGGGGTTAAAATGCTTTTTATATCAACCGACAACACGTGCGGAAGAGAAAGATGCTATGATGAGCAGTAGGAAGCTAGTTCACGTACAAATACACACTTGCAAATTTGTAGCGAAATGGTTAATGATTTAGGATCAAACCGAGCGCGCGAAATTTTATAATCAGACCTTTGGGAGTCTGGATATCATGAAAAAACGACTAAACGTATCTGTTCAAAATTAAATTATTTGCATTGTTGAACTACTAATCTATCCCTGAATGGTGGCCGTTTTTCAATTTTCCGTCTTTGTATGGCAAATTTTTCGTCTAGTGTAACCTTAAGGGTACACTAGTCGAAAATTCTTCCATACTATCTTAGTCTAGGGATTATTCAACTGTTTGACGATGTACTTTCAAAATAAAAAGTGATATCAATTTGTCTCATCATTATCTAGCCCTGTATGGAAGTAAAAAAGTAAAAATAAAGAAAATATTTGAAAGTTATGAGCGTCGAAAGTTCCACATTTCGACACTAATTTTTACGCATTTTTGGGCGCGAATAAATACCATAAGAAGACGGAAAATTGCAAAACGGCCTCCATACAGGGATAGATTAGTAATTCAACAATGCAAATAATTTTAATTTGTACAGATATATTTAGTAGTTTTTTCATGATATCTAGACTGCCAAAGGTCTGTTTATAAAATTTCGTGCGCTCGGTTTCGTCCTAAATCATCATCCATTTCGCTACAAATTTGCAAAAGTGTGTATTCGTACGCGAAGTAGCTTCCTAATGCTCATCACAGTATCTATCTCTTCCGCACGTGTTATCGGTTGATATAAAATGCATTTTAACCCCGCGCACAAAATGGTTCGTGCCGTCAACTAGTGTACCCTTAAGGTTACACTAGTCGACGTAACCTTAAGGGACAAAACTGCAGTCATACTCTACCAAAAATTTTTTATTGGCCTTAGAATTTCAACTATTTACGGTTAGAAGGTATAGTCGTTATCTATATAGTTAACCGACTATGATGAAGCAAATACTTATAAATAAATGGTACCCACTGATGAAAATGGTACCATCGAACTGATTTGATGATGAAGCCCGGAGGTAGGTACTGGAACTCCGAAATAAAACAATGTATCCTAGTCGCGTTTGGGCTTATTGGAATCGTCGTGAGATGTACTTTGATTTGATTGTAGTGTTTTGTTTTGGAAGTCGGTTTGATATTTTTAACACGCTTTTATTAGCTTGGTATGTATCTATGTAACTATGTATCAATGTAACGGAATCTTTGAACGTGATTTTCACCCACTTCAAAACGTCGGATTGATTTGAAACTTTGCACACTTATCAAGGACCGATGACAATGCAATAATTTAGTCAAAGTTAAAGTACTTTTGAAAGTCAAACATAAATTAAAATTTGCAAGTAATAAAAGTTGATTCTACCGTGCGCGTTTAAATTGTTTGTCCCAAATGCCTTACCAAGATCTTCAGGATTAGCGACTTTTTAGTTCAATTTACCATTAAAGCGTGTTTTTTAGTTTTTAGAACTACAATTTATTTAACACGCTTTTATTAGCTTGGTACCTATGTATCAATGTAACGGAATCTTTGAACGTGATTTTCACCCCTTTCAAAACGTGGGATTGATTTGAAACTTTGCACACTTATCAAGGACCAATGACAATGCAATAATTTAGTCAAAGTCAAATATGTTTATTCAACTAGGCCAATAAGCGGCACTTTTGAACGTCAAACAAAAATTCAAAATTTACAAATAATTTTTATTTATTTATTTATTAAAAAAAAAAAAACGTTGCCCCACACTAGGAATTTCTTCCTGTATCGTGGGTGCGTTTACAAACATATAAACTCACATAAACAAACACCCAGAGCCGGAACAACTATCTGTAGGTCATACAAATATTTGTTCCGTGCGGGAATCGAACCCGCGACACGCAGCGCAGCAGTCAATCGCTCAACCACTGCGCCAACCGTGCGCCAGTTGATTCTACCGGGCGCGTTTAAATAGTTTGTTTGTGTGTTTGTTGTTTGTTTTGCCTTACCAAGTTCTTCAGGATTAGCGACTTTTTAGTTCAATTTACCATTAAAGCGTTTTTTTTTTGTTTTTAGAACTACAATTTATTGTTTATTAAGGTAATAAAGGGCAAAAGAGAAATCGCGCAATTCCAAGTAACATGGGACGAGAGCAGGAAGAAGATGATAAAAGGCTTTACTGCAAAAAAAATAAGAATTCGTACCTTCTTTCCCACATCGTACACATTGACATCGCTCATATTTCGCCAAGGAATATATTTCTTCTGAATAGTCCCCGTTGTCTCTGAATCTTCAGCAATCTTGTTATCAACACCTTTATTCGTTTGCGATCCAATAAACTCATCATCCGACTTTCGACAAGCCTTCCATTCGTTTATAAAACTGTCCTGAGCACTTGTGCTTATACTATCATTTATATCCTTCATAATATTCTTAACAAAATGCAAATCAATGTTTTCATTGTTATCAATCTCACAAAATCTTGGCAGTAAATAGTAAACAAAATATGGTGAAAGATTGGCGACTATGTCAAAATCGTTGATGAAATAATCCCTCCTGAGTTTCAAAAAGTTCTTGTCGCTGTTACTTTCAGCGAATGTTTGTTCAATAATACCAATCGTGTATTGGTATTTTGTTGTTTTGTTTGCTAGTTTATAAATAATTGTTGCTAAGTATTGTGCGTTCAGTCTTACGTTGAACAATTGGCCCATAGTATGAGAAAGTAGAAAATCCATAACAAAATTATATTCGTTTTCAGTGTAAGTATTGTTGGATATTTTATGTTTTAGTAGCCAATACAAAATAATGAACTGGGATGTCATTGGTAAATTCTTTGATTTCAAAATCTGTAGCGTTTCTTCGTTCAGCTGTACTTTCTGGAAATTGGAGATTTGTATTATATGTTTTGATTCAGCTAAACAAAAACTAGGTGGACTGATGAACTGGTTAAGGTTGCGGGCATGCGCTGGATGCGAGACGCACGGGATCGGTCAGAGTGGCGACTCCTGGGGGAGGCCTATGTCCAGCAGTGGACTTCTTTCGGTTGAAATGACGATGAAACAAAAACTATTGATCAATCTTAGTTCATCGCAATTTCGACCAGCCCAATTTCTGTAATGAAAATAATCGTAAGATGACTTTGCAAGCCGCCCGGTCTGCTGTGATTGATTGAATGAATGATCAAAAGTCAATCGCATCACTTGACTTGCGTTTAATGTGTGACGTGTCGATAATTTCGTTCCAGAATCGGGCCGTAAGGGCTTATTTCTGAATTTAGTATTTTTAGTTCATCATCATTATCAGCCTTTTTAATGTTCCCACTGCTGGGACACAGGCCTCTTCTCTGTGAGAGGGAATGGACCGTAATACATCACGAGTGCCCAATGCGTGTTGGTGGATGTCACATGTATTCGAATTTTTGGTTCTAGGACATGCCGGTTTCCTCACGATGTTTTTCCTTTACCTGGGAGCAGTGGAGATAAAATAAATTACACTAAGTAAAGCGCCTGCCTGGGTTTGAACCCACTACCTACAACTTATAAGTCGCGGCCGATACCAATGGGCCACCACTGCATATTTTTAGTTAAACCCCTTCTACAAAGTCGTAACAACCGCTCTGGTCGGGGCACCAAACAAAAAACCGGCCAAGTTCGAGTCGGACTCGCGCACCGAGGGTTCCGCACAAACCTCAGCTTAAAGGGATTATAGACCTGAGTATGTTATATGAACTTCAATTTAATACCTCTACGCGTTCATGAGGAAAGGGGTAGTAAGTTTAAAATTATTAAAAATATTTTTATTATATGCCGTCACCAATAATTTACGGTTTTCGCAATTATTCTTTATCTGTGCTATAAACCGTTGCTTCGTACCAAATTTCAAAATTCTGAGTTAACGGGAAGTAGGTAGGTTACCCTGTAGGTTTGGATTCCCTTGAGTGTCGAAAATTTGCAGAAATTTGCGGCATAAACGGTTGTATCTTTTGATTGCGTTGGCTTAGAAGTTTTTTTCACAGCTTTAAGAGACCGTAGACCTGAGTATTTGATATAAATTTCAGCTTGATACCTCTACGCGTTTCTGAGAAAAAGGGTCTTGACCTGTGTGATCCTATAAGGGTTCAGTTTTTTCCTTTCGAGGTACGGAACCCTAAAAATGATCGTGTACCCCCAACCACGGTTGTTGGAAGGTCAACTTAATTTGTTTGGCCAACGACCATCTACAGTGTAGACAGTGATTGGCCACTGTAGAATCTACACAATATTTTTTGGTTAATGCCCCGACCAAAGGCACCTTGATTACGCAATTGAGGTGCCTCCCCTTAATAACCCCCCCCCCCAATAGAGTCCCCCTTTAATACCCCTTCTACGCAGAAGGGGTGTTAAAAACGTCTCAGACGCTACCTTACTCTCAAAACTTGACAGGTGTTCAAGGTTTACATGTAAGATAACAACAAACACAGTAGCACAAGAAATAGCAGTTCGTCTTTATATCCAAACTCACCTGAATATAAAAATACAGCGAAACAAACCACTCCAAGCTAATCCTGACACTGGGCTGATGAGGTAACTTCACCAGCATATCCAAGCACCAAGTAAAAACATTTTCCAAATCGCCATTCTTTAACACCAGTACCAAAATGTGTTGGAGGGTAGTCTGCAAAACTCTGTGTAACGCCGAGTTACCGTGGTATCTCTGTTTGTTCTTAAATGTGTTGTCTATACGAATGGTGATGAAATTCGTGATCATTCGAATGGTATCCGTGTCCTTGATGCTGCATAGGGTCGCTATTGATAAGTATTGGATTTCGTGGTTGAAATGGATGTCGACACTGAAAATAAAATTTGATTTATGAGATTTAGGAGTGCAGACAAGTGTGATGGATGAAAAATATACATACATAAATATATACATAAACTCACGCCTTTTTCCCATGGGGGTAGGCAGAAACTACAGAACGCCACCTGCTACGATCCTTACATACTTCTTTTGCTTCACTCACATTCATACATCTAGTCATACACACACGCCGGTTATGAGTACTGCGCACCTGGCCTTTCCGAAGAACATCACCTATAGGGTCTATAATAATGTATGTCTTTCTAGGGCGTCCCCTCCCGGCGTTTCCATTCACGTCTGCCTTGTTCTTCTACCTTTCGTTAGTCGCCTTTCATTTATCCTCTCAACATGGCTAAACCATCTTAACATACTCTTTTCAATTTTAGTCACTACATCTTCTGTTGATGAAAAATATGTTTTTAAATATTTGAGGATGGATGGAGAGAGAGAGAGAGAGAATGAGAGAACAAGGGATTAGGCGATAGCTAGCTAGTCAGTTGACAGGGCCGAATGGAAGAAGAAAACGTATTACACGCCGACCTCAAGTTAGGATCATTCATCATCACTACATATTATAAAATAAAGTTCCCCGCCACGTTTGTACGCGCTAAACTCGAAAACTACTGAACGGATTTTCATGCGGTTTTCACCAAAAAGAAAGAGTGAGAAACGAGGAAGGCTTTTGTGTATAATTTGTCACAGGCGAAGCCGGGGGGGGGGGGGGGGCCGGGTCGTTTGTAAATAATAAATGGCCCTTGGGGTTGGCGCAAGTAGCATGGCACAATGGCAAGGTAATGATGTCGAGCGGTTAGCGGTGCAGAGCGAAGCATGATATTTTAACTTCCAACAAAAAATTAACACTGCAGCCATTAAAATAAAGTCGAAATTCGTGGTGATTAAAAGGCTTCACAAAAAAGATCTCACCTGTCTTCATTTATTCTATATTTTGCAGAGTTTTGCAGTACTTCCAGCGTCACATTGTCTGCTATCCTGAAAAAGAGAATCAATAGAAGAATTAAAATGAATTCAAACCATGACCATTCTCAGATACCTAAGACATTTATTTTACCAGTTTCTCTATACAGACATAAGAGTTTTTGCAGTCTGTCAAAGAGGACCATCCATCAATCAGATTCAGATTTTATACATTCTTTCATCAACACACATAGTACACATTCAGAAATTTAAGGCTAAATTATTTTATTTTGCCTGGTTATAGGCAAGTTTGGACCAGTTTTGTCTGTAGGTGACGAACTTGTCCCACCAGGAAGAAAAAAATAAAGAAGGATATCTCACCTTTGATCTTTCCTGGGTACAGGACAGTACAGCAGTATCTCAGATAATACGTAAATCAAGTGCCCATAGTCTTTGACATCCTTCCTATTCAGCCTCTTTATCAAATAATACAATGGGTTGGTTTTAACAGGACCATATTCTATGATCTTGTTGCAGTAAGAAATCACTATGTTATTATACATAGCATTCTTTAAAAGAGCATCTTGAGTTATCAGCTCAACAAACTGTTCAATGCAAAGGGAATATTGGTTGTTGGACTTCAGCTCCTCAATTTCTGTCCATACTCTGTTTATAAATTGAATCATGTTGAAATGAGTCTTTTCATCAGTAAGAGAATTGATGATTTTGTTCACTATTTTTAGGATCCATTTCAGACAGCCATATCCACCACATTCTAATACATTTTCAATGTAATTTATTACTTCTTTTAGACAGGAATCTAAAGCTTTCTCTTCATCAATTAAAAGGTAGATTACTTCACAAGATTTTTCATACAAAACGTTTTTCAATCTACCCACACTTTCATTTGGAGCATCTTTAAATTCTAAAGTAGAAACTATTTCTATAAATGTTTTCAAATTGAGCATTTCATGCTTATAACTGGTTAACATCACAGGGTTTTTTAATAACAATTTTAAGGTAAATATGCTCAACACTGCTTTATCTAATTCTTGATTATCTTTTAGAAATAATATAGCTGTCTTATAAAGTTGGAGTAAAATCTCTCCCAAGTCTTTCTGATTAAATTCAAAGTTATGCTGTTCACACAAAGTTGCAACATCCTCTATGGTAAGATTTACGTCACTCGAAAATAGACTTAGAACATACTGCAGTATAGTCTTATTTTGTCCAGAAATTATTTCACTTATGTTGTTTAGAAATGAGTCCTTATCCCTTGTTTTCTTCATAAAATGTAACATAAATACAACATCTTTTAGATAATCCTTTTTATATGAGTATTGCCTGTTTAGACCTTCTTGTAATTTGTTTATTTTTTCATTGATTATATCAATAAAAATGTTTGTATCATCTTCATGATTACACAAGTATATTATAAGTAAATCTATATTACTGTAATGTTCTGAAACTGTTTTTAAATTAATAAGTTTATCATCATCTCTTAAAGAAACTTGTTGGACTATGGGAGCAAATGGGTTTTCTTGAGAGTTTGTTCCTGTTAAATGTAAATTGGAATAAATGTTATTCAAGTCTTTCCAACTTAAGTGTTTGCAACAATTCTGAACAAATATTACCATGTTTATCTGAACTGCTTTTCTTAATACCACATTATTACAGGGTATTTTCAGAATATCTACAACAATTTTTGATGTATCATTCTCATAAATTTTTGAAAAATCAATTTTCAAATTGGCTAGGATATCAGTCACATGATACAATGGAACTGGTGACCATTTAATATTAGTTATTGTTTTAAATATTTCCACATATGAGTGGCTATCAGCAAGAAGTTCTGCTGTTTGCTTTTTAAGTGCTTCGTAACTTGAATTTTGATCATAAATGTTTATGTCATTGAGGGCTTCTAGTAATATTTGAGCTTCCGATTGATTCCTTATTTTAGTTTTAAGTTTGTACTCAATACATCTTAGTCTCACTTGAGTGTTCTCATGCTTCAGACCTATATTGAATGCAGCATTCACCCAACATTCCTCAATGCTTATACTTTTAAATAATCTAAGCGATGGTAACACTATATTTCCTTGTTTCTCTTCTAAACTGTCTATAAGAACAAAGAAATTATCCCACATACTTTTTAAAACATTGGCATTATTTTTCTTCCATTGAAATATAGTTTGATTAGCAGATTTAATACTGATATCTTTTTTAGTAGTCATAACGCAGTCTATAGCTTTCTTAGAAAGATAAACTGATATTTTTCTTACTGCTGTGTCATCAGATGTTATACCAAAAATGATCATCTCCCAAAAGTTACTTTGGAATATAATATCCGACACAAACTGGCTGTCTTCTTTTCCATCTGGTGTGGGTAGGTAGTAGTCAGAGAGGCAGCTGAGTACTTTTAAAGCAATCTCTTGTTTATCTGCTTTCAAAGATTGGATATAGATCCATATTCTATCAAGAATGTTGTATTCAAGAGCTCCTTCCACTAGTCTAGGTACTGTTTTTGTTAAAAAATATATCTTAAGTGCTTCATCTGTAGAATCAAGTATCTTTTCTAATGGTGTCTCTAAGAATAGTAGAGATACCTTTTCCCCTAAAATAATAGTAGCATTGAGAATACTATCAGCTGCTTTCAAAAATAGTAATGTGTTTATGCTTGTGTCTTTGTCTAAGAAGCTTGATGTAGATGATCCTGTTCCAAATTCAATTATAGACAGAATTTGTTGAAGCAAATGTTCTGCTTTACTCACAATTTTACTTGGTTGTAGTCGAAGTACTATATCGATTATTTTACATACATGATCAACATTTTCACTGCATAGATCCTTCAGCAATTTCACAGCAAACTCAAATTCTTCATCGTTTTCACATTCCGTATGTTCTTGAACATTTACAAGCAGTTTATACTGCAATAATTGTACCGCACTTCTTAGATGTTTCTTTGAATGTTTACCTTTTTCCATGAGATGTTTCAAAGGTTTATCTATGTCTTCCTCATTTAAATCCAATAGGTCGAGGAAGGATAATAAATCTTCTTGAGTATCCATTGTGTAAACAGCCAATTTATCAGAAGATATTGTTAAAGTTCGGGTTATTTCAAATTTTTTGAATCAATTTCAACTTTTCAAAATAAGGCAAGGCATGCCAGGCATGCACACATAATTGAAATGACAGTTGACAGTACAATGACAATGACAGTGAGTGACTTAATAAAAAAAATAACGACAGGTGCGTTCTATTTTCTGTTACGCGATGAAATTATTAAACGTAATGCGAGAAGTTCTTATAAACGAACTTGCCTGTGGGTCAACGTGGCCAACAGGGCAAACAATACAATGTACGTGCGAGTTCATTCTCGCTCAAAAAACTTGTGCGAGTTGGCATTTGGTTCAGTTGCATCCACTGGACTGGACTGGCTATCCCCAATATAGATGGGATTTTGGGAGAGGGTTAGACGATGACTCATGTAGTCACGTAGTTTACATACTTGGCCGGCTTGGGCCCAGGTTAGTCGCTGTCGCTTTAGATAAAACCTGGCCAAATGGAGTCTCAAACCCATCTCAAAACCAGTGCCAGTGGAGTGCCTTCGCAGGATATGCCCCACCTCCCTGTCTGCTCTTCGTGCCCAACCGCCTGTTCCTTTTGGGATCTGAATGTAGAACGAGCTACATAATGGTCGGGCAAAATTTTAAATTTACAAATAGAACAGAAAAAATTTGAGATAATCGAGACGAAAAGATAAATTATGTAAAATTGTAAGTTAGTTTAGTTTAATGATTAATTATTAGATAAAACAGAGGGTTTTTGTTTTCAATGCCATTTTTCTTTTTGAATTGAATATCGATTAACAATTTGAATGCTGAACAGAATAAGATATTGTTTTTCCATGATGGTAACATCATTATTTTTGTCCTTGTCGAAGTTGCCAAAAAAATCTATTTTATTTAGGAAAAAAAAACCTCCATCGAGTTACCAGTACAGTATTCGTTTCAGTTAATTTATTTATATTAACTGCTTAGATTAGCTGGAATTCTATTGCGTTGCAGTTTTCCTTTTCAAGTTTTCCATAATTTCATTGTAGAATATAATTTCAACGTAAGCAGCAATGGAAGATAATTCTTCATCCGATGACGAAATTCCTTATTCTCCTACAAGTCCTCAATTTGGTGGAAAAAAACTGAAACTGAATGATGGAAGTTCGCAGGATAGTTTCAAAGAAACAGGTAAAAGTTCGCCTTCGTATCAACCACATAAAAAATGTGACGTAAAAACTTCGTGTCCATTTTGATGTTTCTTTTTTAGCAGTGGTGGAGAAAAAAGATGAAAATGTGGATAGTGGAGTGTCTGCGGATAAGTCTGAGAGCACCAGTAGCGAGGACCGTAGTCAGGCCCCGCAGGAAGGGCCTTCCAATGAGGTAGTGCATGCAGCTCCCTCGGGGAGCAACGTTCGTGCGATCCTGCTGAACCTCAGACGTCCTAGATGGGGCAGAAATTATAGGAAACGAAAGACTCCTGACAGGGACACAGACAGTAACGCATCCTCTAGGGATTCCGACGATTTATCTACAGGCGAAGCTACTCCACCTCCAAGAGTACCTAATGATAATTCTACATCTGAAACAGAGAGTGATGATTTGAGGAGGCTGGCTGATTTTCTTGCTCCTGAGACTGATAGCACTGGTAGTGGGTGAGTATCCTAACTTATTATTGATATTTAGGGGAATAAATTAGATATTTTAGGCCACTTAAAAATAATATTCCATAGTTTATTTTGTAATAATTTGTGATTTTGAACACCTCTCCTGACCTGGTTGATAACCTAGTGATTGATAAAGCTGACCCCATCAGTAATTCAAATCATGTGATAAGTGAATCCCACATAGGATTATGTATTTAATTCCTGTATGCTTATTGGACTGGGAAAGTTCTTAAAACAATAATAACAAATCTTAATTCAAACTTTGAAGGGAAAATATACTAATAAGTCTTAGATATAATGTAGGTACATCAGTGTTGGGTGCCTGTACTAGGTAATCCTGTATCTCTGGCAGCAAGGGTACAGACAATGTACTTGGAAGGTCAAATAATTAAAAAACATTGCCTTAAAATTAGAATATTGTAGAGAGTTTTATTGATTTATTTGATAAAAGTAATTACATAGAGATGAAAAAATAAAAATATGTATATAAAGAGAATTATTATTTTTTATTAATAATTTAATTATAAAAAGAGAATTATAGACTTCAGATCAGATGATTCCTAAATTAGTTTTATGTTAAATTGTCTTAAAACCTATTATTCCTTGAAGATAATTGGAAAATTTATCGTCATAGCTTCACAAACAATGAGTGCTGCCAAACAACACCTCATTCAATATGCTCATATATATATGGAGTATCCATATATTTTGCTGGCTACTATTAAAGAGTAATCTTACTTGACTTTTGAAACTAAAACATACATGCAAACAAAATAATCCGTTACTTCATGTGTCAATAGACGTTATTATAATATTAATGAGTATTCCTGTTTTATTCTCATATCTAAGAAATCTATTCATCTATTCGATGGGCGACGACAAGCTACCACAGCCTTCATCGGACGCGTTGGTTCCCACCACAGAATAGAGAAGACAGTAGAAATCGCATATAGCTTCATTAGTATCGGAACCAGCATACCCAAACTAACACATAGACAGATTTATTGTATTTCATAACACTAAGAATTCTTGGGTGTGATTGGTAGTTTAATTTTTAGATGAAAGTAGAAAAATGTCAGTCGTCGCTTATTTGAAAATAAACCACAGGTTTATGACCATAGAGTTGGTTTATTGTCTACTCTTTTTGGGTATTTATTACTTTTCCGTTTAAAGCGCACACGGAATAGTTTAACGAGCAAGTTACGCTACCCGCCGCTAGATGTCACTACAATAAATGCATTCAATTTAAAGCCGTATTTCGTACGATAAGATTTATATTTGCGAAATGAGGTCATTACTACTCGTCCTCTTGTAGGGATGTACCACTGTCGTTGACTTATTTATCGACATTCCGTTTTATTTTCAAACAAAATACAGTCAATAACTAGAGTCGATAAATATTATTATGTTTGAAATCAAGTTTTTATATAAATTATTCTAATACTTACGATTTTTAGAAAGTATAATTATATAAAACATAAGCCACTTTTTAACTGACTTAAAAAAAGAAGGAGGTTATGTTCATGTGTTATTATTATTACACTTTGTAGATTTTGAAGGCTGTTGCCTTTTTAACCGACTTCAAAAAAAGGAGGAGGTTCTCAATTCGTCGTAAACTTTATTTTTACACGGCTGCAAGGAAAGGGTTAAGTTTTTCGCGCGTAAGAAGATTTTTTCGAATATTGTAAGTTTAAAGTATCGATAACTCATTATCGATATTGGTAATCTCTAATTGAGTAGCTGAATGTGACATGTGCATAGTTGGAATCTTTGAGAACAATGTTTGAGTTTTAAAGAAAGTAGACCTTAAATTTAACATCATAAAATCAACATTTACTTGTCTTGTTTAATAAAATATTGTTTTTACATTTTTATCTAAATAAAATAAATTAAGATTTGCCGATGGTAAGATATATCTCCATTTGATACATGCTATCGTGGGTTCCGCTAACGTGTTTACATTCTAAAACAGCACAATAAGGCATTTTTGTATTTTTTTTCAAGTTTTGTCACCGTGACGGTTGAACCAAGACTGATGTGCGTAGTGTGTGCGCGGAAGCAAACATGCGGAACTGTGCAAAACTCGGGGCACGCGGGCCCCGCCCACTTGCGATTTCTACTGTAGTAGGCGCTTTTTTGTTCTGTGGTTCCCACGGCCTTGGCTTGATCTGGCCTGTGACAAACCAGGCCTGTGGCATACCAGACCGCGGCATAAAAGGGGCTCCACTGGTATCCACTGCCATTTCAAAAGCGGTGATGATGATGAACCAAATTACGCAAAGTAAAGTGTCTGTCTGGTTTCGAAACCATGACCTACGACACGTAAGTCGCGGCTATGTGGATCACTATTGATCTCATACTGCACTGTATTGGTCTACTTGGGTATAAAAAATCCTCCAACATCTAAAATCATCATCGTTTCTCAAAAGCCTTTCCTTAAACAAAAAACAAGCATGTGTGCAGTTTACATGTGGCAGAAATAGGGACACAATAATGCGTGCGGAATGCTATAAGGCCGCCCATTGTATGTGTATTAATTTTAAGTTTATTTTTATAATTGTATTTTAAGGTGTACAAAGAAGTAAATCATCAATACATATAATAAATCTGTAGAAAAATAATTTTTGTACATCGAAAAAAATTCAAAAAAAAAATAGCCAGGGTATTAAAGGATAACCAACAGAACCCATTTTCAGCATTTTTGGATTTTTTGTCTGTTTATTTGTGCACGCATCACGTGAAATGTATGAAACCTATGTAGATAACTTTAACACATAAAAATTGTGCGTAACTTGAAGAATTACTTAGTTTTTGTTTCATCGCAATCGGTTCACTCTATCAAAAGTTAGATGAATTTAAAGTGTTCAAGAAGTAAAATTATCACAGCAAACGCAATTCAGTTACTTGGTCAGTTGAACTCGCTATTCGATAGATGGCGTTGTGCATTTAAAGTCATTTCCCGTATCGCGGTGTTAGATTCTACGCGAAAGAATGACACTAGAAAAAAAATTGGTATGTAGTATGAAGGTAAGTAGGGTAGGCAGTATGGTAATTAGGGTAGGGTTGGCAGGCACGGGAGCGAAGCCGCGGGCACAGCTAGTAATAAATAAATAAATATGATGTATTCTTTTACCACTACCTTGTCTATTATGTAACGCATTGCCTAAGAAATTCGTTTCGAAGTATGAACATTTAGACACAAGATTATAAAATAAAATTAAAAAAGAAACAAAATTACATAATAACAGATACGAATTGATTTTTGTATGGAGTTTTGATATCAGATAACTGGCAGAATGATATTGAACCTGTTACCTCTCGAAAAAGCGCGAGTTGATTGTGTGTATATAGTCTGTGGTTTTTAGTCTGAACGATTCTAGTAAATTGTTGTTGGAACTTAACTTATTATTTGGATTTAATTAAGTAAGCTTATCAGGTAGTGGAAAATGAATCGGAATCGTTCGTGTCTCGCATAAAAAGGCTTTATTTTAACACTCGCATGTAGCTTTTCGCAAATTAGCTACATCGCTCGTGTTAAAATCTCGACTTTTTATGCTCGACACGAAATGTACTATTCTCATTCGATTGCACGTTAAATCCTATAGATGATTAGATTAGGTTAGACGGGCTGTTGTCCGGAACTCCACGTCCCAGCGCTTATTTTACGTAAGGTTCCTGGAGATTTTTGATGAATAAATTATATATTTTTTTAATTTTTTTTATATATGTTTGTCACTTTTCTATGTTGCTTTTTTGAATTTCAAATCACACCGGGGCTAAAGAAGTCTTCTCTTCCAACACCTAATTTCTATATTCATCCCACAGGACATCAGAGGCTACTAACAGTAACAGTGATAACGATGAGAACAGTGGATACGAATCCGAAGGTATAATGGACCTTACCGGTAACTCAGACACTGACGATGATCTGCAGATGACACACAGGGACCTGACCACAGCTCCTGCGGAGTCGGAGGAGAGTAAGGGTAAAATGCCTCCTGTTCTACTGAAGACGAGGCCTAAGCACAACTATTTGTTGCTGAGAGGTAATACTAGTGACTATTTGCTTTTAATCTTGCTAATTAAAATATGAAATTGTATTATAGTATTTTTTTCTTATTATCAAAATTATGAATTGAAGATCATCTGAACTGGTCAAGAGTTATAATGGGTGTCTGGGAGAAAAAAAAAATTACAATACCAACCTGTCACTATAAGTTTTTAAACTGTCATGGTCACTAACATTAACATTATAATTGGGATATTTACCATGTTTACTGTTTGTTGCGAGTTCCCGATATTTCGGTGCTGTTGCAAGCACCATGATCACGGATAAACTGAAGTCATTGCGGGTGGGTGTTTATGAGGAGACACAACAAACATGAACAGTAAACATGGTAAATATACAAACAGTATGGAAACTAAGCCTAGTTGATGAAATAACCCTATTGCTTCAATGGAGCGTAGGTAACGCTCCATTGAAGCAATAGGGTTGTAACGTTTAATTTTTTTGTTATTGTTTTTTTCTTTAATTTTCTGTAGTGATCAATCAATCGAATTGAAATATTTAGCTTACAATTACAATTCAAATAGGTAATCTCATGGCTTCGGCTAATCTCAGCAAAAGACTACAGTTTAAAACACGGAAAACTGTTTAATGTTAACACGCAACAACTTGTAGAACTATAGATATTTAACTTTGTCATAACGGCGTAACATTTTACAAGTTTTGGCGAGAGCGTACGCAGGCCGCGGTTGGACTATACGTGACCACTCGTATTGACGCGGCACATACCACTGACAGGACCGCGAACGCTGCTTAGGGGTATCGTCGGTGCGCATGTTTCTGTGAGTGTGCCGTTTCGAGCGTTTGTAGGTAGTTTCCATACTTTTCTTTATTTTCAATCCAGATTTTTTCTGATGTCAAAAATTACTGTCTATCCTAAACACAAATTTTCTTATCTCATTTGATTTCACACTGCATACAACATTTTGTACTGGGTTAAAGACTCCCATATCTGTTCTTGCGCTACCTCGATCGAACATTCACGGTGCGCGTCAAAGTCATCTGCCACCGCTTTCTGTGTTGAAAAAATACCAATAAATTTGTCTGTCAACAGAAATAATAAACCGTGAAATGGGGCTGACATTTCCCTGCGGCAAGGTCACGAAAGAGGACCTCATGTTCGAAAGAAGGTTCTACGGATCCTTGCATGCGATCTACAGAATGAAGAAGCTACACAATCTCAACAAACACAAAGGCTGCGTCAATTCCATAAATTTTCATCCAGAAGGTAAGTTTTTTTTCATACTATGTTGTCCCCATAGAAATATAAAATACAGGAGAAGTGGCAAGTGGGCGTGTCGGTGTCCGCGCGACATGGACTGACTGAGCATGTCATAGACAAATGGCCGTCACCGCGAACTAGTGCGCTTTCGACCGTGATCGTGAAAAGTTATAAGAATGCCGTGTTGTTTAGTGGTTTCTTGTAAAAACCGAAGCCTAAATCAAAACTTTGTAAATCATGGAATCACTTACCATATGTAATTACAAGTATTTTATTATATTTGTCTTTAAAATCATGAAAATCAACAAATCGTAAAATTATTCTTGCCTCTACTATGTTATTTTTGTTTTCAAATAGCACAGCGACTGTACTATTTTTGCATTAAATACATTGCTTCTTAACCACTATCTAAGTTTGTCGCTGAGTGACTGAACAAGCAATGTAAAAATCACAAAACGATACTTTACTAAGCGGATGCATCGCGTAGTACGGCCGCTGCTTCTTGCGACGAGTTAGTGCTGTGCTTATGCAGATCCACTAACGTAGGCTATCGACAACAACTTCGATTGACGAATGAAATATTGCTTTTATAGTTTATTTTTCAATTTGTCAACCGTTTTAACCCAGTTGGAAGATCGATGTGAAATAATGTTTATTAATTATTTTGATTATTCTACAGCGTGGTAGAGAAATGCGTAACTAACATTTTGACAAAAAATGCCACCCCAGTAATACCAAAGTGTCAAGTGCTGCACAAATACCTCCACTTTACAGGTCATTGGCTAAACACTATAGCAGGGTTCAACAATACCTCCTGTTTCAATACGCTATGACAGCCTAAACCAACGTAACCAGATTTTTGATTGTTTGAATTTTTTGATTTACTTAATAATTTATATTTTTAGGTACATATTGTTTATTTTTATTATAATACTAGCTGTGCCCGCGGCTTCGCTCCCGTCATCTGCCTGCCAACCCTACCATACCTACTTACCAGCCTGCCTGCCTACTCCACAGACTCAAAAAAACTTTTTACAAAAAAATACTACCGACTTCCAAATAAAACTACAAAGTAAAAAATTACTTAATTTTTGGAAGTCGGTGTCTTCCGTAGGTACCAATTTATTGCGTTATGGACGAAAAGTTTTTTTATTTTTCACTTTTTAGTTGTACCTACCTAATAGGCAAGTTGTTTAGTAAGTTACCTACTCGTATAACGCCAGAATATATTACCCAAATATCATGAAACTTGAACATAACCGGTGAAATGAGAGATCTGCGTACCCCTTAAGAGCGTACTGGCGTGATGGTATGTTATGAAATGGCATAAACAACAAACAGACATGCGATTGCAGCAATCCCGAGAGATTTGCCGTTATTTATTGTTTTTTATATTTTTACGTTACGGAAGATTTGTGTTGTATATCTTCGAATTGCTTCGTCAGTCCTACACCAAATTAAAATGGGACCAATTTCGGAACATACTCTTTCAAACAAAAAAAGATTTTTTGAAATCGGTCCACAATTGACGAAGAATACGAAGATATCGGTGAAAATACAAAAAAAAAAAAAAACCAAACAATGTCGAACATAGAACCTCCTCATTTTTCGGAAGTCGGTAAAAAATATACATACTACATACCAATTTTTTTTTTCTAAGGTCCTTCTTTCGCGTAAAATCTTAACACCGCGATTCAGAAAGTGACTTTAAATGCACAACGCCATCTATCGAATAGCGAGTTCAACTGTCCGAGTATTTGAATTGCGTGAGCTGTGATAATTTTACTTCTTGAACACTTTAAATTCATCTAACTTTTGATAGAGTGAACCGATTGCGATGAAACAAAAACTAAGTAATTCTTCAAGATACGCACAATTTTTTTGTACAAAAGTTATCTACATTGGTTTCGTACATTTCACGTGATGCGTGCACAAATAAACAGACAAACAGACAAACAGATAAACAGACAAACAGACAAACAGACAAAAATTCCAAAAATGCTAGAAATGGGTTCTGTTGGTTATCCTTTAACACCCTGGCTATTTTTTTTGGAATTTTTTTCGATGTACAAAAAATATTTTTCTACAGATTTATTATATGTATTGATGACTAGCTGTGCCCGCGGCACAACCCAACCTGCCTGCCAACCCTACCATACTTACCAGCCTGCCTGCCTACTCCACATACTCAAAAAAACTTTTTACAAAAAAATACTACCGACTTCCAAATAAAACTACAAAGTGAAAAATAACTTTATTTTTTGGAAGTCGGTGTCTTTCGTAGGTACCAATTTATTGCGTTATGGACATCGACTTCCAAAAATAAAGTTATTTTTCACTTTGTAGTTTTATTTGGAAGTCGGTAGTATTTTTTTGTAAAAAGTTTTTTTATTTTTCACTTTTTAGTTGTACCTACCTAATAGGCAAGTTGTTTAGTAAGTTACCTACTCGTATAACGCCAGAATATATTACCCTAATATCATGAAACTTGAACATAACCGGTGAAATGAGAGATCTGCGTACCCCTTAAGAGCGTACTGGCGTGATGTTATGTTATGAAATGGTATAAACAACAAACAGACATGCGATTGCAGCAATCCCGAGAGATTTGCCGTTATTTATTGAAGAGTTCTGTTTTATATCTTCGAATTGCTTCGTCAGTCCTACACCAAATTAAAATGGGACCAATTTCGGAACATACTCTTTCAAACAAAAAAAGATTTTTTGAAATCGGTCCACAACTGACGGAGATATCGGTGAACACTGAACATACACAATAAAACAAAAATATTAACATTAACATACATAATGTCGAACATAGAACCGCCTCCTTTTTGGGAAGTCGGTTAAAAAATATACGTACTACATACCAATTTTTTTTTCTAGGGTCATTCTTTCGCGGCGATTCAGATAATGACTTTAAATGCACAACGCCATCTATCGAATAGCGAGTTCAACTGTCCGAGTAACCGAATTGCGTGAGCTGTGATAATTTTACTTCTTGAACACTTTAAATTCATCTAACTTTTGATAGAGTGAACCGATTGCGATGAAACAAAAACTAAGTAATTCTTCAAGATACGCACAATTTTTATGTATAAAAGTTATCTACATTGGTTTCGTACATTTCACGTGATGCGTGCACAAATAAACAGACAAACAGACAAAAAATCCAAAAATGCTAGAAATGGGTTCTGTTGGTTATCCTTTAACACCCTGGCTATTTTTTTTGGATTATTTTTCGATGTACAAAAAATATTTTTCTACAGATTTATTATATGTATTGATATTGATGATGATGATGATTGATTTTCTGGGCATGCTGTTTTTAATGTAATTTATTTACAGAACTACAATATATATAGTAAATGGGAGAATCGATAACTCTCCGATTTAGTCAATCACTAGCGTAAATGTAAAATAAATTACTTTTGCACAGCACAACGATAGCGACCGATGTTTTTGTGTGCGTAAGTTGTACGGTGCATGGTAAATACACGCTGTGTTGATGAGATAAAGTTTATAATTGACTGTGTAGTACGTTCTGATTTAAGAAATGCGGGTGTGAGCGCGACTGCGTATCTATTGCCTTCACTGAACTGCATGTGTAGTAGTTGCCGTGTGGTAGGGGCAAACTGGAGACACAGGTTTCCGATATATTTTCGTCTACACGCCATATCTCCTTGTTTAATATATCTATGGTTGTCCCACTGTTGAGTAAAGTTCTTTCCATAGACTACGACACTTTTCGGAGTTAAATCTCTGGCCAACCCGTAAATTAATGAACAAGTGACGACTTTTATTGATTAAATGGTCTCGTCCTCAAGGCTGATGAGTTTGCGAGGTTGTTAAGGCGGACGCGAAATATCAAACGTACATATAAAACCGCTGTTAGCCATACTGAAGTGAATATGACTGAATCCAAGGGGGACGCGCGCGCAATTTTTGAATACTATCCGCACGTTTTGGCCAAACCTAGGGCGGTCCCTCCCTAGGCAACATGCGACGGCATAATATATGTTGCAGCTGTGGGAACGTTTGCATTATTGATTATTCTGAAGTATTTATCGTCTTGGGGTATCCGTTCGATACATGTTCATATACAACCCGTGGCGTAACCCACAGGAATAGTGCATATTGCCGGAATAAAAAGTCGTCCTGGCACTTAGCATTAGTGGAGGTGTGAAAATAATATCGTGAGAAAAATTTCTAGTAGGAGAAAACTAAAAAAGAAGGATGAATGTGTGAAGGATAATAATATGTCTAGAAAAGGTCATTCCATTTTTAATGAGATGTTGACTATAAGTGTAAGGCCTCATTAGTGCGTTGCGTTGAGTCGTCGCAGCGTCTGTCACCAGGCTGTATCTCATGAACCGTGATAGCTAGACAGTTGAAATTTTCACAGATGATGTACTTCTGTTGCCGCTATAACAAAAATACTAAAAACAGAATAAAATAAATATTTAAGTGCGGCTCCCATACAACAAACGTGATTTTTGCCGTTTTATGCGATAATGGTACGGAAAGTGCGCGAGTTCGACTCGCACTTGGCTGGTTTTTTTTTTGTGACATGCCACATTATGCGTTGCGTCGACGCACGCGACGTTTCAACGGATCCACCGACGGGAGACGAAGCGGGGAGAGGGCGATGCGCTTGCGCTGCGCTGTCGGAGCTCCGATGCGACGACGGACAGTGTTTGTGCCGATCCATTGTCGAATCTGAAATCTACACTGAGACGCTGCGCTACGATGACGTGCATCGCCCTCTTACGTTGCGACGTCCTGCGTCGTCGCAACGTAAGTGTGGCATACAATACGTTGATCCGTTGCGACAACGCAACTCAACGCACTAATGAGGCCTCAGCCTTAGAGTAGTATGCAAGAAATCGGATCAGTGCTTCCAAACAACTGTACAAACAAACAACTTTACCTCTTTATAATATCAGTTTACGTAAAATTTATTTATAAGAACATAAACACAGGTGGTTCTCGTTTTACGATGTTTTCATTAACAGTGAAATGTTTTGATATTTGCTTCATCGATTTCATATTTATAGCATTGAGGTAAAAATAAGTATAATCCGCAGAGTATACATATGTTATTTTATTTGAATTACACAACTATACCAATATTATAAAGAGGAAAGATTTTTTTGTTTGTTTGTACCGAATAGGCTTCGAAACTACTGGACCGATTTAAACAATTCTTTCACCATTAGAAAACTACATTTTCCTGTATGACATAGGCTATTTTTTTATCCCGAAAACGCGTCCTGTGGGGTGGTCCACGGGAGCGAAGCCGCGGGGAACTGCTAGATAAAAATAATAGGCATGTGATTTGGATGTTGCTAATACAGTTCGCGTCACGACCATGATTTCCTAATAGGGCTTTACAAGTTCAACCATACGAAATAGTCAGGTCGCTATGTCCATTTTCATTATTCAGGACTTACTGTTACAAACACAGGTTCCTCTTTTGGAAAGATAATAATTAAATGCTTGTCTTGTTGTTAATTCCGTCGGTTTTTGTTCTACGGAAAAATAAAGCTCAATTGCTATTTATATTAGGTCAATTTCCGAGAGGAGCATAATACAATCACACAACTTTACCAAAATATTTTATTTGGCGCGACATTCCGTCCCACCCCCGCACTAGATTTGTCTCATGTATAGTACATATCTCGAGTACTCTCTAGTACATTGGATTCCACTGATTGACCTGATTTTTCGTTATCATACCTTACTTTCTATGAAACAGTACAGCATAAAAATCCTTTGCAGTGTTAAAATCTTAGGGTTAAAATTCAGTCGAAGCGACGAGTCAAACGCGAATTCTCACGAAGTCTTTGGTTTATCTGGATTGGAATGTGTGTATTACGTTATGAAGACCTATCTTCATAATCCTCCCCACCCCCCCTAGGAGAGTGCCTACCCTCGGAGTATCCTTGCGTGATCGAATCAGAAATGAAGACGCAAGAGGACCAGCGTTACCAACGTAGCCTGTAGAATTGACAAACTTTAGTGGCAGTTAGCTGGGCACATTGCTCGTAGAACGGATGGTTGATGGAGCTGAAAACTTCTGGAATGGCGACCGCGTACTGGAAAAGATAGCGTTGTAAGGCCCCCCAAGACTGCGGTTATGCGCTGGTTGCGAGACGCACGGGACCGATCTAGGTAGCGACAGGTTCGGGGAGGCCTATGTCCAGCACTGGAAGTATTGCGGTTGAATTGACGATGATGATGATTCTATGTGCATTTTTGGACTGACGCGCCACTTCGTGTGACCCTGAAACCCTATATTCATCTCAAATCTCAACTTTTCTTCTCAGGGCACCTCCTAGCCTCGGGTTCGGACGACACGAACGTAGTGGTGTGGGACTGGGCCCGCAATGTAGCCCTGCAGACAATCAAGACGGGCCACAAGTCCAATGTGTTCCAGAGCAAGTTCCTGTACCTGAACGCTGAGAGCCAACTGAATATTGTTACGTGTGCCCGAGATGGACAGGTGAGGAACTAATAAGACTTTATTTTACATTTTGTAGCTTTTGTTTCTGACAAAGTATCTTGACCTATTTCGGCCACATAAAGCGATGGGGAGATAACAGTCATGAAAAGCTGGTCATTGTTGGCAACACAAAGCAAGAGGCCGGTCGCCAACACGATGGTCTGACCAAGTGAAAGAAGCTATGTCCTCAAGCAAATTTCAGCTAATGGTGATGGCAACTTTGGACCGGAGCCGATGGAGTCGGATTGTCCGCTTAAAGAGGTCCAGTGACCACGATCCTCAAGAATGAGGGACCGATTGAAGAAGAAGAGAGTTGATCTGTTTAGCCATAGAGCATGGAATCGCTGGGCTCGTGATTGGCAACTGATCTGTCTAGCCTTTTACTATGTTGGAGTTTTCGCGTTCTTCAGTGTAACCGGATGTAGGTAAATGCTAGTATTTTGCATGAAGCGACTGCCTAACCGACCTCCACAACCCAGTAACCTGGTACACACAATATCCCTTGGCAAGTCTTCTGGTGTCAGTTTTTACGGGCTTCTGATCACCGTAACAACTGTCAAAACCGTTGACATTTGGAGATTAAATTACAGGGGTTTAGGCGCTTGCCGAGGGACGGAGGAGTCTCGGTCTCGGTGATCGACGTGGTCACCCATCCACGGACCGACCTCGGAATGCGTAGCTTAACCTTGAAGATCAACCCGTGCGGCTGTTATATCTTAAACATGAGCTCCTACAGCTCTATTGTCTGGAAAAGTAACGCAGTACTAAAATCCAATTGTATAAAGCGCAAGTTCGGTCATGCATGGAGTACTGCTCTCACCTCTGGGATGGATCTGCCAAATACCAGCTTGATGCACTTGAGTCGATCGACAGACGGGCCAAAAGGCTTATTGGCAACGATGCACTGGTCGCCTCAAAACTCCAGAGCCTCGAACATCGACGCCGAGTTGCCAGCCTGTCGGTTTTTTATCGGTTACATTTCGGGGAGTGTGCGACGGAACTGCACAATTTAATTCCGCCTAGCCCTTTCCATCATCGGACTACAAGACGTACGGCCATGCGCCATCGGTACATGGTGGACATCCCTCCCATACACACAAAGCTAATACTTTCATTGTGCGCACAGCTAAGGAGTGGATTTCCCTTCCGGGGTCTTTGTTCCCTGATAGCTACAACCTTGGTGTCTTTAAGTCAAGAGTGAATAGGTTTCTTCTAGGCAAGCGTGCTTCACCGTAGACCACGTCATCGCTTAACACCAGTCGAGATAGTGGACAAACGCGAGCTTATAAAATATAAAAAAAAAACCCAATTAGTGCTGAGAGCAAATTTGGTTGTCACGGGTACATGATAAATTATATTTATTTTGTAAATTGGTTAAAATAACACATAAACGTCAGGCATTGTCTGAACGTCACTTGACGTCAGATACATTAGTGTAAATGTTACGCCTACTGACACTAGGTTTTTATGGTAAAGGTGCTCATTTTGAGCATTACATTGGTGAGGGAAGAGAACCGAGCATTACAGTGCGCAACCTATAATGTAACAGATTTGAGCATTACATTGGTGAGGGAAGAGAACCGAGTATTACAGTGCGCAACCTGAAATGTAACAGATTTGAGCATTACATTGGTGAGGGAAGAGAACCGAGCATTACAGTGCGCAACCTATAATGTAACAGATTTGAGCATTACATTGGTGAGGGAAGAGAACCGAGCATTACAGTGCGCAACCTGTAATGTAACAGATTTGAGCATTACATTGGTGAGGGAAGAGAACCGAGCATTATAGTGCGCAACCTATAATGTAACAGATTTGAGCATTACATTGGTGAGAGAAGAGAGCCGAGCATTACAGTGCGCAACCTATAATGTAACAGATTTGAGCATTACATTGGTGAGGGAAGAGAACCGAGCATTATAGTGCGCAACCTATAATGTAACAGATTTGAGCATTACATTGGTAAGGGAAGAGAACCGAGCATTATAGTGCGCAACCTATAATGTAACAGATTTGAGCATTACATTGGTGAGGGAAGAGAGCCGAGCATTACAGTGCGCAACCTATAATGTAACAGATTTGAGCATTACCAGTGGTGTCTCATCCCATACAAAGAAACTGTCCCGATGTACTGTACTGATTATTCTGATTATTTGATTTATCTATCAATATCGATTGATTATTAGATGGTGATTTATCTATGATATGATCGATTTACAAAAAATAATCGGTATAATCTTATGAAAAACGCAAGTTACGTGGCACGGTTTCTTTGTATGGGATGAGGCATCTATATTCTAGTATTATATTATCTGTGGCATTACATTGGTGAGGGAAAAGAACCGAGCATTACAGTGCGCAACTTGCTTGATGATACAATCTGTCTATACTAATATTAAAAAGAGGTAAGTGTGAGGTTTTAGGGGAGTAATCTCTGGATCTACTAAACCGATTTAGATGAATTTTGGCATGGAGATATTTTGAGACCCTGGGAAGGACATAGGATAGTTTGTATTTCCTTGGGATGATAAAACACTTTTAACGCGGGCGAAGCCGTGGGCAGAAGCTAGTCTATACAAATATTATAAAGAGGAAAGATTTTTTTGTTTGTTTGTACCGAATAGGCTCCGAAACTACTGGACCGATTTAAAAAAATCTTGCACCAATAGAAAGCTACATTATTCCTGAGTGACATAGGCTATTTTTTTTATCCCGGAAACGGGTCTTGTGGGGTGGTCCACGGGACCGAAGCCGTGGGGAACAGCTAGTGTGTAATATTTTGATACAACTTGTATAATCATCGGCACGTAACTTGGCAAGAGTCGTTAGATGCGCAGAAGTCGTTTTTTAGGTCTCCTTGGTAGTGAAGCGGGACGCGGGGTACAAGGTAGCGCCAATCCGAGCGCGCCAATGGTGGCTCAGTCGACCCTTGCCTCCCGCACCGCATCCTCTCCCCGTTCGCTCCCGATTACACTTGCGTGCACTAAAATTGTACCCTTTGTTTTTGTTGAGTTTTTGTTAAGTTTTTTTAGGTAGTAGTTTTATTAAGTGATAGTGACGACGATCACGAGGACACATAATTTTTAATATTAATATCTTTTTCGAATATTTTTTTAAATTTTTAGCTGTATATATTTTATTTTATAACACCTAATAAACTTCACGAATTCCTCTCCATTATTTAACTTTCTTCTAAACATAAATCATTAAAAATAAATGATGGCCATAACCATTGAAAAATTACAAAAAATAAAAGTGACCCTTTTTTTGTGGCAAGAAGTGGACGATGCGCGAACTTACCCCCACTACGTCAAAACCTTGCCAAGTTACGTGCCGATGACTATAACATCAATGACATTGTGGAATCAACTAAATGCTGAAAATCGAATCTGAAATGCTACATTACAGGTGAATGTTACAGGTGAGAGAACGCCATAAGTGCAAGGCATGAGGTTTATTTAAATGGGCATGAAACAGTTTCAATGAGAAAGGGGTCTTCTGTGAAAGTTCTATCTTAGCTGTAGTTGCGATTCAATTTATATTCCTACTATAGTCCATTTGAGATTACATTAGGCATTTAAGAGCCCCTACAAGTTTCACGAGCTAAAAACAGAAAAAAGCTACTTTTTCTGGGTAAATTTCTCAATAACTACTAGATATATGATAAATCTTTTAAAACAACTTTTTGCGTCACATAGTTATCTAGGGAATAGACATTACATATTTTTGATAACTGCTCAATTAAAATTAGAAAAAATAAATTCCTAACACACGTTTTTACGTAATCCCGAAACACCAGCAGCCGAATTGCGTAAGTATATTATCCAAAGCAAAAGAATCGATTCTTTCCCAAAACCGACTTTACGTATTGCATATTGATACGAAAAGTCGTTTTTGGGAAGGAATCGATTCTTTTGCTTTGGATAATATACTTACGCAATTCGGCTGCAGGTTTTTATCAATTGCTTTTTCAGCTTACTGATGGCGAATAACAATCTGCAAAAAATTGTGTGGACTGGGCATATAGTATACTAGTAAGCCACCGATTTTGTTTTTTAAAGTTTATAGTATTTGTACTTAAAAAAAAATATTGTCCACGCGGAAAAAAGGCAATTTTATCATGTGCGAAAGCGTCGGCTACGTGTAAGAATAATTGTTGAATATAAAAATAACTGATAAATAATTTGAAATTTGAGGTGTTTATCAATCGAATCCAATTTTTATATTTTATTTTTGAGTACTAATTTTATTTTAATAAATTGTCTGAATATTGCCTTATAAACCGTTGCGCACGCGCGAGACATTCAATTTTGCTCATGGGCTTGTAGGCGACGGACCTGTGTCGTTATTTTTTTGTCATTATATTTTTTATCATATATCTTGTAGTAATTGAGAAATTTTCGCTGAAAAAGTAGCTGTTTTCTGTTTTTGGCTCGTGAAACTTGTAGGGACTCTTAAATAATCCCATTTTACAGCCCATTGAACCGATTTTGACTTCTATTGCGTTGGTGATATGACAAATGACATCTGTATTAAACAGTTTTGGTAACAGGTTTATACTTTTTATGCCATCCTTAAATTTACGGGATAGAACTCAAAATCGGTTGAACGGGCTGTAAAAAGGCGTTGTAAAAATTTCGAATGTTATTTCAAATGGACTATAGCTTCTGCCAGCGGATTTACCCGCATCAAAGTCGGAAATTATCCCAAGGGGACCTAACTCTTGAGAAAAAGTATATTTTGTCCTTCCACAGGGCCCAATCTATTCCTGTACCAAAATTACTCAAAATTGGTGAAAATTAAACAAAAATACACATGGACAGAGTTACTTTCGCATTTTTGCACTTTATACAGATTGGGATGATTTTAGCCTGGAGAGTTGACTTGATCGTGACGAAAGTTGGTTATTTTGGAAATAGTTTAAACGAACTCGCCCAGCGTCAACGTGGGCAGACGAAATTGTTGCCATTTCTGGTGGAATCTTGATGAAATTTCCGAACTGATTAAGACAGAAGGCTGCAGCTTTGCAAATAAGCTTAATACTTTTTACTAAATTGATTGACTAGCTTCTGCCAGCAGCTTCACCTGCATGAAACTCAGACAAATCCCATGTGTTTTTCAAAGGTCCCATACCAAAGTTCATCATAATTGGTTCAAGGCTTTGGGTGTGAAATCGTAACAAACAGATAAACGACGCATTTATGAGTATAATAGTATTAAGTAAGTATGAGGAGCTCGTGGCAAAATAATAACAGCCGCACGAATCGAACTTAAAGGTTAAGCAACGCTTGCCGAGGTCGGTCCGTGGATGGCTGACCTATGAGAACTTTATATAACGAGTTTCCTCAGAAAAAAAAAGAAAACACGTTAAGCAATTGATACCGGCTGTTATTGGGCAGTCGTTTTGGCTAGATAGAAGCCTTAAATCTGACACCAGTTCTGTTAAGAGGTATCACGTTACCCAGTTACTGGGTTGTTGACATCAGATAGACAGTCGCTCCATGCAATATACTGGTACTCAGCGGATTTCAGTTAGACTGGAAGCCATACAAGACACCAACAGGGTGGGCATACGCTGAGACGCAAGCGGCGCAGTGCAGCGCAGCGCAGAAATCTCTTCGCAGGATAGACGAGGCCTAAATAGGTTACCGATACAGCTTAGTTCAGTAGTCGGCGGCGGCGGCTTGGGCGCGGGGCTTGTGTGAGAAAGTCGAGTTCTGAGTCCGATTCCGGCTTTGAAATTAATAATCTACTATTGGTTTATGGTCTTTCAAAGAGAAAATGCAAAATTTTGTTAAATTTCGTGCTAAAATATGCCCGCCTGCCACATGTGTGACGCAGGAACTGTGTCACGTCGACAACTAAGCGCAGGGCAGAGTAGACACGTGCTTGCGCCGCAGCATCCGGCGATCCGTACTCGTTCATACTTTACAAAATTCTGCGCTGCCATTCGCTGAGCTGCACTACGTCTCAACGTATGCCCACCCACATTGTTGGGAAAAGGCGAGGCAGATTGATTGAAGTAGTTGATAGAAGGAAATAATATGGATTCTTAACTCCACCTTTTCCCCATCAGGTCCGTCTCCTCCAGTGCCACCCAAGCGGCGGCTCTACAGTATCCCGACGCAGACTCGCTTCCCACTCGCGCGCCGCCCACAAGATACACGTGTGCCCCGCAGACCCGCACATCGTCATCTCCGCGGGGGAAGACGGCCTGGTGATGCAGTGCGACGTCAGAGCCGAGCATGCGTCTAGGTAACGTTGATGTTAACACTCGCATGTAGCACAATTGCCGATGCTGTCCCACTACTGGGCAAAGGGAGGTCGGCCTCAGCAGCGCCGACGTTCATTTTCAGGCACCGATTGTGTGAAGACTTTTGCCCAGCGGTCGTTGTGCATGCGGCTGACGTGAGCCCCCCCAGTCCCAATTTTAACTTAAAACTTTATTATTTACTAGCTGTAGCCACCCCACAGGACCCGTTTTCGGGATAAAAAAAATAGCCTACGTCACTCAGGAATAATGTAGCTTCTATTGGTGAAATAATTTTTATATAATAAGCCGTTTAGACGTGATTCTCACTTTAAAATTAGCTACTCAGAGTTATCTGCGCCTTAAAATATAGACAGAGATTTCTATGATACAGTGAGTAGTATACTTATCCTGGCAACTGTTAATTAGTAGACACAATAGAAATTACCATTATCTTTCGCCGCTACGGTGATTTTGATGGACGGCTAGATAACTCGTAGAACGGATGGTTGATGGGGCTGAAAAGTTCTGGGAGTGACGCCCGCGTACCGGAAGACGCTGCGTTGGAAGGCCTCCCACAAGGTGGGCCGATGACTTGGTTACGGGTGTGTTTAATTGGGCGAGTACCTATATTCAGCAGTAGACTTCTTTCGGCTGAAATGATGATATGATAGATTACAAGAGACTCGCGCATTCGGCCGACTACGATCGTCTATGTCACATAAGGCGACGGAACGAATTTTAATTTATGCCTATATCAACATCTGCTTAGGCTTTAAGTAACCCTTACAACCTTGTTACTGGGTACCGTGATATGGCTTTGACAATATTGGTTGGCTGGTCCTTCACCTGGCATTATATATCTACTATCAAACTGAACTGAGCAGGTGGCGCTGTGACATCAGCATCAGTCAGACGTTCGTCTCGCTATTGGCGTACGAGGGGAACGCAGGCCGCCGCGCGGGTAGGGCCGCATTCCAGTGAGGTTCACAGTTGACTGTGTACAATATAAACCACGATTGAAGTCTTAACACCTTATCTCACGTTTCCAGACTGTTCCAAGTGAAGGACCGCAGCGTGGTGGTCCCGCTGTACAGCGTGAGCGGCAACCCGCGCCAGCCGCACGAGCTGGTGGTGGCCGGGCGGGACAAGTACGTGCGCATGTTCGACAGCCGCAAGGGCACCAAGCCCGTCGCGCTCTACTGCCCGCAGAGCTTCCACGAGCCTGCTGTAAGATATACATTGTTTATAACGCGACAAGTACGTGCGCATGTTCGACAGCCGCAAGGGCACCAAGCCCGTCGCGCTCTACTGCCCGCAGAGCTTCCACGAGCCTGCTGTAAGATATACATTGTTTATAACGCGACAAGTACGTGCGCATGTTCGACAGCCGCAAGGGCACCAAGCCCGTCGCGCTCTACTGCCCGCAGAGCTTCCACGAGCCTGCTGTAAGATATACATTGTTTATATATAACGCGACAAGTACGTGCGCATGTTCGACAGCCGCAAGGGCACCAAGCCCGTCGCGCTCTACTGCCCGCAGAGCTTCCACGAGCCTGCTGTAAGATATACATTGTTTATAACGCGACAAGTACGTGCGCATGTTCGACAGCCGCAAGGGCACCAAGCCCGTCGCGCTCTACTGCCCGCAGAGCTTCCACGAGCCTGCTGTAAGATATACATTGTTTATATATAACGCGACAAGTACGTGCGCATGTTCGACAGCCGCAAGGGCACCAAGCCCGTCGCGCTCTACTGCCCGCAGAGCTTCCACGAGCCTGCTGTAAGATATACATTGTTTATAACGCGACAAGTACGTGCGCATGTTCGACAGCCGCAAGGGCACCAAGCCCGTCGCGCTCTACTGCCCGCAGAGCTTCCACGAGCCTGCTGTAAGATATACATTGTTTATAACGCGACAAGTACGTGCGCATGTTCGACAGCCGCAAGGGCACCAAGCCCGTCGCGCTCTACTGCCCGCAGAGCTTCCACGAGCCTGCTGTAAGATATACATTGTTTATATATAACGCGACAAGTACGTGCGCATGTTCGACAGCCGCAAGGGCACCAAGCCCGTCGCGCTCTACTGCCCGCAGAGCTTCCACGAGCCTGCTGTAAGATATACATTGTTTATAACGCGACAAGTACGTGCGCATGTTCGACAGCCGCAAGGGCACCAAGCCCGTCGCGCTCTACTGCCCGCAGAGCTTCCACGAGCCTGCTGTAAGATATACATTGTTTATAACGCGACAAGTACGTGCGCATGTTCGACAGCCGCAAGGGCACCAAGCCCGTCGCGCTCTACTGCCCGCAGAGCTTCCACGAGCCTGCTGTAAGATATACATTGTTTATAACGCGACAAGTACGTGCGCATGTTCGACAGCCGCAAGGGCACCAAGCCCGTCGCGCTCTACTGCCCGCAGAGCTTCCACGAGCCTGCTGTAAGATATACATTGTTTATAACGCGACAAGTACGTGCGCATGTTCGACAGCCGCAAGGGCACCAAGCCCGTCGCGCTCTACTGCCCGCAGAGCTTCCACGAGCCTGCTGTAAGATATACATTGTTTATAACGCGACAAGTACGTGCGCATGTTCGACAGCCGCAAGGGCACCAAGCCCGTCGCGCTCTACTGCCCGCAGAGCTTCCACGAGCCTGCTGTAAGATATACATTGTTTATAACGCGACAAGTACGTGCGCATGTTCGACAGCCGCAAGGGCACCAAGCCCGTCGCGCTCTACTGCCCGCAGAGCTTCCACGAGCCTGCTGTAAGATATACATTGTTTATATATAACGCGACAAGTACGTGCGCATGTTCGACAGCCGCAAGGGCACCAAGCCCGTCGCGCTCTACTGCCCGCAGAGCTTCCACGAGCCTGCTGTAAGATATACATTGTTTATAACGCGACAAGTACGTGCGCATGTTCGACAGCCGCAAGGGCACCAAGCCCGTCGCGCTCTACTGCCCGCAGAGCTTCCACGAGCCTGCTGTAAGATATACATTGTTTATAACGCGACAAGTACGTGCGCATGTTCGACAGCCGCAAGGGCACCAAGCCCGTCGCGCTCTACTGCCCGCAGAGCTTCCACGAGCCTGCTGTAAGATATACATTGTTTATATATAACGCGACAAGTACGTGCGCATGTTCGACAGCCGCAAGGGCACCAAGCCCGTCGCGCTCTACTGCCCGCAGAGCTTCCACGAGCTGCTTTTTTCAGCTCTGCTTTCCTTCGTAACGGATACAGCTACAAGAAGTTGTTTTAAGATTATTGTAAATTTCCTTCGGCTTCTTCTCTCCCCAGTGTTTATTAGTAAGGTATAATGGTATTTTATGACCGTTTATTGAGAAAAATGTAGTGAAGAATAGTAGATTATTGCATCGAGCACAAAGTAATTTATTATTGCACCGAGTGCCTGATTTAAAGCCCGAGCGTTAGCGAGGGCTCTAATCTAACAGGCACGAGGGCTATATAAATTACTTAAAGCGAGGTGCATAATCTGCTTTTCTTTCAACTATTACCTATAGGAATAGTAGATAAAAGAAACTCATATCAAACAGTTAAAATATAAGTTTAATTATTGAAATTAAAAGTTATACTTGAGCAATTATTAAACGTAAGGTTAAGAGTTTTATTGGGCAAATTTATATTTGTTTGTTTAACTTGGGACTGAATAATATTATCAGACGAGGCCATCTACCTCGTCTGATAACATTATTGCCTGGCTGATTTGTTACAATGAAGTCGTTATCACGGGAAGTAGATGGGCGCGGCTATGTCGAAAATCACTTTTTTAAATTTCTTTCATTTTTAAATCAGAGTTAGCAGCAATCATTTTTTAAATTTGGAACAAGTAGGATAGAAACGAATAATACGTACGTAAAAAAAAAGTATTGATATCGGCTGGCTGAATAGAGCTAATCCACTGAGGTTGGCACCTTTTGGTGCGATAAAAAAAAAAACTGTGCAATAATGAAATTTCATACATTTTTATTGCTCTAGAGCATTAAAGACTCGCTTTGTACTGAGTTTTTAGTGTGATTGTGATGAAATTAAAGCATAGTTGGAAGAAAAGTTCTTTTCATCCTTGGGACCACATTCTGAATTGAACAGAAGTGGAAAACAACAAATGGTCAAAAAAAAAAAAAAAAAATTATTTGACCATTTGTGAGGTTAAAAATTAATCAAAAAACGCATATTACCAAAATATGAAAACTTTGGTTACCATATTTATCCGATGCCGCGATGGTTGAGTTAACTACGGATAAAAAACTGGGCTTATGCACGGGCACCCAACGCGAAGAAAGAAAATTTGGTTCATATAAATTGCACTAGATGGCAAGCTTCGATTTGTTATTGAGTTTTGTGAAATGTTAACATTTTCTTAATTCACATTTCGCTTAATTCACATTTCAAAGATTATTAAAATGGATCATTTAAAATTGATTCCAATAGATGGCGCGGTTTTAAATTTCTGAGAAATCAACTCGGTTTTTATAATTTGTTTTTGTGACACACTTTGGCACAAAGAAACTGAAAAAACGTGCAAAAAAAAATACTATAAAACAAATTGTCACTGTATTTAAAGATAAAAAGTATTCACGAACCGAGTAAACCTTTTTACTTGCAAGTCGCTGCTAAAACCATATATAACGGAACCTGAAAAATTATCAGTTTAATTAGACGAAAAACGCTAGTTACGTTGGCACGGTTTCCTTGTATGGGATGAGGCATCTTTATGCTAGTATTATATTATCTGTGGCTTAAGTCATTTTGCCATGTTGACAGTTGCTCTAATATATAAAAATCAATGCCACTTTTCGTTGTAATTTTATAACTCAAGAACGGGCTCACCTATACAAACCAAATGTTTAGGCTTTGTTCGGACTATTTAATAGATGTTAGGTGACTTTTTTTTTACTTTTTTTTTTTTGGTAGGATAGGTAGGTAGGGTAGGGTATAAAGGTAGGGTAGGTAGAGTAGGGTAGATAAATGTTTGATGTTTTTATGACAAAACAAAGTTTGCCGGGTCAGCTAGTTAACTTAATAAAATTACTGTCACAATAAAGACTACATATTTTAGGATACTTTAAGAGTTAAAAAACAATGTATTAATAAGTTTTGTTTGTGATTCCAGGCCACAGTAAAAAGGAAAGTGCGTTTGTCTATGATGCACCTCACTTGTGCGGTGTACAATTACGACGGTACGGAGATTCTCGCCTCGTACAACGACGAGGATATCTACCTGTTTGACGCGCAAAACGATGTCTTTCAAAAGTAAGTTTAAAGCTTGTGACCAAATATTTTTTTAATTAATGACAGGCTCACATTTGACCACAACTTCACCTGATAGTAAGCGATGATGTGGTCGACGGTGAAGCAAGCTTGCCTATGAGTAACCTATTTAAAACTATTCACTCTTGACTACTACTAGATACTACTACTAACATCTTCCAATTCCTGTCACTCATTTAGCCTGGAACTAAAATTTTCATTTTTTATTTCGTCTGTGAGTCGTTGCTTGCTTTTAAACATTCAGGTTGGGTGGCTAAACACTAGTTTGTAAACTTTACTTTGTAAGTAGGCCCATAGGAGAATATCAGCAAGCGTTTAATCTGGGCTATTTGGGCTATTGTTGCCATATCACGTCAAGGAATTGTCGGTCCCTAACTTTTTTGCGTGTGATTGAAGATTTTAATTACAGTATAATTGAGTGTCAGGAAGTGGAGGGTGCGAATTAACTAAACATCGATTTTAATAAACAACATTGAAAAACTGCTCTTTAATTAAACAGTAAATAAACCGAGTTTGAATTAATTCTAGTGTCTTTTTTTTCATTATCAAAAACGAAAAACATTCTGAGACACCCTATCTCATACAAAAACTGTACCGTTTCGTGCCTGCGCATCCGGAAACCCAACTTCAGGGTGGCTCAGAAGTTTGGCGAGAACTATACATAAGTAAGCCAAGTTTCAGCTTACTCTGTTGCCAGAAAGTGCTTGAAAAATGGATTACTAGTAGCCGCACACACGTACAAACGCAATGTAATAAAGCTTGTAAAAATGCCTTTAACCTTTCAGGGACGTGAGTTGTGAGAAAGACGGCTACACACATCGGTACAGCGGCCACCGCAACAGCGCCACGTTCAAAGGCGTCGCGTTCTTCGGCCCCAAGAGTCAGTACGTCATATCGGGCTCCGACTGCTCCTACATATACATTTGGGATAAGAAGACTGAAGCTATACTGCAGTGGTTGCAGGGAGATATGAATGGCGTTGTGAGTATTATTGCCAATCTTTTACAGTAGTCACAGTGGATCTTTGTGCCTCTGAAGATGCCTGCAAAACCCTACACAGTAGCTATTTTTGTGTCAATGTTGAAGTAGAAGATAGCATTGTATATCTGCCTCTTTCACTCACTAACTGTATCCAGTATACTCAATGACAAACTGTTTCTTGCGCAATGTTTCGCAGAGCCATCTTGTGAGACACAAAGATCCGCTGTGACTACTATACGTTTGTAGTTCCTGAAGGAGTTCCCAGCAGTGGGAACATTAATAGGCTGATGATGTGATCAAATGTTATTTGTTGATAATAAATGTTTCAAGAGTGTTTCCACATTTAGCGAAACGCCCAGCGTAAGTGAAGACATCGCGTAAGCGTCGCATTGAAGTTATATTGTATGCAAATAACGCCAGCTTAATCGCTTTTGGAATCAGATAAAAACATAGTCTAATAGGGATGAAACTTTAGGCTTATACTATTCTCATATTTTATTGGTCACAGCGATGCTGCGAAGAGCTATGATTGGTACATATAGCAACTGCATAATTAACCTTATAAAAAGCTTAAGTCTAGATTGTTTCCTCATACGAGTCATTATATTTCCAGGTCAATTGTATAGAGGCTCATCCGCGGTGTCCAGTACTGGCGACCAGCGGACTGGACAAAGACGTCAAGATCTGGATACCTAAGGCGCAACACGATCCCAGTTACGACGGGTTAGAAAGGGTAAGAACGCTTTAAATAAGTCATACTTATCATCATTTCAGCCGACAGACGTCCACTGCTGAGTAATGGCCGCCCCCAACTGTCGCCACATAAAATAAACAATGATTTTTAGGGTTCCGTACCCAAAGGGTAAAAACGGGACCCTATTACTAAGACTCCGCGGTCCGTCTGTCTTTCTGTCTGTCACCAAGCTGTATCTCATGAACCGTGATAGCTATTTTCTGTTGCCGCTATAACAACAAATACTAAAAACAATAAAATATTTTTTTTAAGTGGGGCTGCCATACAACAAACGTGATTTTTTTCGCTTTTTTTGCGATAATGGTACGGAACCCTTCGTGCGCGAGTCCGACTCGCACTTGGCCGGTTTTTTAAATGTTTTCTAATACTTCGTAGAAGACTCTTAAATTAAAAAATAATAAGACTTAAAAAACTGGTAGGTAGGTAAGGTAGGGTAGGCAGTTGACGGGGGCGAAGCCGCGGGCACAGCTAGTCTATACTATCTATACTAATATTATAAAGAGGTAAAATTTGTAAGTTTGTATGTAGGGGTTAATCTCTGGAACTAATGATTCAATTCAAAAAAAAAATTCACTTGTAGAAAGCTACATTATTCCTGAGTACTATATAACATCACGCTACGACCAATAGGAGCGGAGCATAAGCATAGGGTAGGTGTAGCTTAGGTGTAGGGTATGTGTAGGGTAGGTACGTAGCCAGTTGACGGGAGCGAAGCCGCTTGGGACAGCTAGTATAATATAAGAATCAAAGTCAAGATCTACCTAGCCGTCAAATATCTCCCAAATCCGTTGAGCCTTTAAAGCATGATTGATCAACAAACATCTAAACTCACATTTATTTATAAGATAAATCAGCAGATGTATTTAATAAGTTTTGTGCCCCTGACAGAATACGTGGTACTGATAGCACTATGATAGTTTATGTGTTGCAAATAATCGTGGATAGATAACCGAGCGGCATCAGGACTTATCCTTATCAGTAAATTGTAGATAACCCTGCATCAAGATTACTCGAGTGCTTATTACACTATGAATTTCAGCATGTTATCATTTCAACAACAATTGTTGTAGGAGTTAACTGTGAGATAAGGTACAAATGGTGCTCCTGATAAATGTTATCTAGCGAATAGAAGTGACTTGTCTTTGTTTGTCGTTTTGTTATCTTTCACCACTTTATATAAATTCTTAGGGTGTGTTTTGCACACTGTTTTGCAAACGTAGTAGCCGCTTTAGCTAATCAGTTCAAATAGTATGTGGATAGATTGAGCTCATGGCTACTTTCATGAAATGGTGTAGAAATCAAAAATATACATTTGGTCACAGATAATATAATACTAGCATACAGATGCCTCATCCCATACAAAGAAACCGTGCCGACGTAACTAGCGTTTTTCATCTGATTAATCTTGTTATTTTTGTAAGTACATCAATCGCGTTCGATCCCGTTTCACGGCAATAGATGGTGTTAGCAGCGATTTGCAAGTATAAAGGTTTAGGTTCGTAAATATTTTTTTCTTTAAATACAGTGAAGGTTCGTTTTATAGTATTTTTTTGCACGTTTTTACAGTCTTTTTGCACCAAAATGTGTTACAATGCAAATTTAAAAAATCGGGTGGATCCCCTCAGAAATTTAAAAATGCTCCATCTACTGGCATCAATTTTAAATGATCCGTTAAAATAATCTTTGAAATGTGAATTAAGAGCCCAATATTCCATAATTTCGTACTTAGGAGAATTGATTAAACAAGAACATACAATTTTTATGTTCAATTCCAGAAAATGGTTATTTTACACACAATTATTATATTCTATTGAATTGTGTGTACAAGTCGCGCCATCTAATGATAATTTATTTGAACCAAATTTTCTTTATTAGCAATGAGTCCCCGTGATTTGGTAAACTGGTTTGGACAGCCAAACTCTTGCAGTTTTTAAAAAGAGAGTGAATGAACTTATAACTATGTATTATTATTTATTTATAATATTATACAGTATTTATATTTATTTTATTAATATGCATGTATCTGGGAGTATATATTGATTAGTTATATTGTATTCTACTTCATAGTGATTTTTTAATATGTTTTTCTTTCATTCTTCACACGGTGTCTACATACATTATTTTTTCAAAAATAGTGAGAAAAAAGAAGTTGCCACGGGCGAAGTCAGAGGAGATTGCTATTTCTATATATTGAATTTCACCATACTCCTAAAACACGGACCATAAATATGAAAGCTAACACTAACACAAAATTCTAAAATTCCAGGTAGTACGAGAAAACAGCGTAAACCAGATAAGGAGTCCGTTATTCAACGATTTTTTACCTACACTATATAGTGCGTGGCGGGGAGAGAACCGACTGTTCACTGACGACGACTCGTCGTCGCCTTCTCTCGGCGGGAACATCGAGTTCGACGGCAATGTTTGCACGACCTTCTAGAAGTAACAAGCCCAGCGTTGGGACTAGATTTAAACGCAGCTTCACGTTGTTTTGAGTTATTTTCGTTGTTACTGTTTTGTTAAATTGGTTGGTTAGTGATGTAAGTGTTAGCATATGAACGATAGAGGTGCAGTTAAACATGAAATGATCTGGTGATTTGGAAAATCATTGTGGGATTGTGTACTTTATATACAAGGGTCAAGTGAAATGAAATAACGACACTCGGCATATGATGGATATCCATCACGTCTGCTGAGTTTTGCTAATTGATTTAATTTGAGGGTACACAGTTATTCAGATTACCCTAGAATGGTATTCTTTCGTACCACTTAATGTACTCAATTTATATTTATTATGCAAGTGAAAGTTACAGTTTGTGTCATTTAAAATCTGCTGGTCCAGTTGAGCGAGTATAGGCAGATGAAGTTGGAGAGGATTCTTGAAATCTAGATGGCTAAATTGCAATAATTATTATACAGATTGAAATTGAAATCATTGGCATCCTTCCAGGGGTTGAAAGAACTCATGCCTACATAACTTTCATCATGGGAACAAATATTAAATCTTTAAAAACAGAATAAATGGTGTGGAAGAAACAAGGTGCTTTTTTAAGGGATTTTCGAGTTGTTCCCATCCTTTGTAAGATGGAATGGGGGCAAAGTCAATCAGTATAATCTCGTTAAGTGTTTATTAGCTAAGCTAATATTGTATGTATTTACGTTTTATTATTGGTTTTGTAAATTAAAATTTGAGTCGGGAAACAGACTTATAAAACGACGTTGATGGCGACGCATTTTGTGTCGCAAGTCTGTTTCAGTCTTGTAAGTTTTTATTGGTTATGTAAAATATGATACATGCTGCATTTAAATCTAGACTTAACAAACAATTTAACTAGGAGTTAAAGTTTTTGTCTTCTAACAACTTTTTCATTCACGATTTAGTTAAAATATTGTAAATGTAATGCCAAACATACACGTCATGTTAATATTAGTTGTTTTTTTTTGTAGTCGAAGGACGCTTGTGGTTTTTGCAATATAATTGGGATTGATAAAACGTTATTTTTGTATTATCTGTTATCTTTAATGTTTTAAACGTCGGTTAGCTAGCAGCAATTTGTTTTTATTATAAAAATGGCCGGCGATTCATAGCTGCATCCGGTATTGTACTCAGGGCGTTTGTCTATAATTAACACATTGTGAGTAATATCTCAATCGCCTACAGATAGTTATGTCTCAATATTTGTGTGCACACATGGACAAATATTCAAATCAAGGTCGGCCATATACTTTTATTTTCCTGATATATATCTAGTTCGTTCCTGTAATATCAATCAGGCTGCTTGAAGGCTAGAATGCCATATAAACTGAACTAACCTCCTCACACACGAGCCCTATAATAAAGCCTGGCTGGAAGACAAACGCACGACTTGCTTCCAAGAACGCTCGATTCGTTCAGAAAAAAACATTGTTCAGCAGCTGACTGATGAATAGAATAGAAGAATAAGAATAGCCAGTGGGTGTCAAACCGGTTTCAATACTGCCCGGGACGGAAAGTCTAAGCATAGCCAAAATCGGACAGAAAATTCATAAATATTTTGAATTTCGCTCCAAAACGAAAAGGTTGCCAGTAAGAATATTTCAAAGGCTGGCAAAAAAATCATCGGTGTGAATGATTGAATAAAGGTCATGTGTAATCTCCGCACGTACATATTACGGGACGATTCGCTGACGCAACTATGACTGGCGACTTAGTCATGATGTATTTAAAATATCTATTTACAAATGACCTGTACCTATGTACTAGATTTAGTCGGTGCACGCGTGTCTGCCTGCCTTCCGCTACAGGCACTATAAGCTATGTGATTGCCTGTTTTATCTCAAGGCTGCTGTGTTTTAGCAATTTTAGTAGTATTCAATGTTATAGTTCTATTTGAAAAGTATCGGCAATATTTTGGACAATCTTAATACTTATTGATGTCGTGAAAAATATATGTATCGTTTACTATATTTAGATAAATATATTTATAGATGGCATATTTATGTAGTTCGTATCAATTAAAAGTCAAGATGTATTTTTTTAAACTTTTACAAAGGCATAAGTAACATATGAAGGCAACGAATATCAAAACTTAAAAGCTAATTTAACTTGAAAAAAGGCAAATTTAAGGAAAATTATTCGTGATATCGCAAGTTCAATTTTAACCATTTTACAGGCTGTGTTTTGCTAGAAATAATTTAAAATGTCTATTAATGGGTGTCTATTGTATATGCTATGAGTAATATAGTTGTATAGTTGTTGATTAACCATCTTTAATACAACAATACAAACTTTCAGAGAGAAATACAGATAAGTACTGTTTGAAGTCTTTACATAAAAGTATAAAAACCACAAGAGTCCCATAGTTTGATAGGTTTTGAAATTGTAAACCGTAAAACAATTTAATATTATATAAATAATATTTATATGCCTGTGATATACTGATTTCATGGATATTTTGATTCATAAATTAGAAAAACCTTGTTTATAATAATAAGCTTCGTAAAATTTAATAAGTTGATGTAACGCACGGTTTTGCATTTTATATGAATAACAATGACCGATAAATAAACAAATAAACGCTGGCGTTAGAAGCGTTTAAGAGAGATTGGCCGAAGAAGGCAAAACACCCGAGTTATGGGGGAGATCTTTGCCCAGCATTGGGACAATATAGGACGAATAAGAAAAAAATCTGACCGAAAAATAGCTCTCCATACTAAGCGTACACAAAACTTACTACTACTCGTTTTTTTATATTAACACTATTAACATCCATATAGATAAGTACTTATAAGGAATGTTCTAGAATTACCCGAAGTTCCTTAATCCAATATGGCTGACAAGTACGCTAAGGCCTGTATCTGAGTCGAGAGAAGAAAATATAGACATTTGCACACGCAACAGGATTCCTGCTTCTTTAACTCATATTTACCCTGTAGGTAATCAAATTCTAGTGTAACTTCTCATCTCTTTAGGATAGAAAGCAGAACGGTTTAGGAATGAAGTAATCAAGATCACAGAATCTGTGATCTTAGTTTGTAACAGGGTAATTCCCGGTCTTTATAAATCAGCTTTATCATCGTGCTTTGTGTTACATAAGCGTCAAAATGAATAAAAATAAAGTTACGACAGGAACGAACACTGCAAAGAGCAGGCCTTCAATAACTGAAGACTTAACTTAAGCCTCTGGAAGGCAATTCGAGAGAAATTATTCTCTATTTATAATTGCGTTATTTAAGTAGCACAGGGCACGACATCATTTTCATCTGCATAATTAATAAAAGTAACACCTTTCATGTTCTTCTTGTTTTATTATTGTGATTACAATACCAATATCTATTTCAGACGTAACGTGTTAAATTTTGCCATTGGGCAGACAAATTACATTGTTGAAAAGATTTATACAAATCAACTTGTTTGAGATAGTAACAGGTTTATGTTTGATTACAAAATAAATTGGGTTAAAGATAAAATATACCTAAATAACAACTTCACCGTTACGTCTAAAATATTTTGCGGGCTTTATAAAGAATTCCTTTTTTCCTTGACTACGTTTGCCACCGCTCATCTAGGTCATACGATTATATTTTAGTTCGAGTGTATTTTATTTATCTTTTATCGCCTCCCAGTATGTGTGGGGTAAAAAAAATGTAAGGTTAGTCCCAATGTGTAAATAAATAAATGATGATTTGAAATACGTTTCCTATTTATTTTTAATTAATTGGCATCAGTATAGTACGCGCCTAAATTTAAATTTTAAACCTTTGCGTAATATAAGCAATTATTTCCGCATGTGACGGTTCAAAAAGCACTTGTACTCAATTTTCAATATGGCGGCAAATACAAAGCAATAAATGAATAAGGCTAATATAGGTACAGAAAAGTTTCACGTTTGAAAATAAGTTTGTAAGCAATTAGTACAAAACCTCAAGGGGATTGGCAAAGGGCTGTTTTAATTCAAAAATCATGGTAGTTTGAAATATAGTAAAACGGAGGGAGTTATAAAATCGATAGTCATCATCAGGCATCGGATTATCGCCGAAAGTAATGTTAGTTTTCTTTCATAATCGATGAAAACTTGTAGTTGATGTGACTTGTAGACGATGTATTTTAGCAATCGTTGAATTTCACGATTTTCTTGATTAAATAAACATTCAATTCAAATCAGATCAGAGCAATACTTAATTTATTACGATGAACTTTTTATTTTCCCGCTTTTCTATGATTGATTGCAGCGCCTAGTAGCGTCGAAATTTGGAACTAAGTGAAGCCGACGCGATCTTATTTTTAACCATATCTCCGAATCAAAATCTTAAGGCACAAAAACAGTTTTAAAAACATCATTAAAATTAGTTTTAACACCGTTTTAACTCATTACTTGGCAGCTGAATGGTAAAATAACGAAAATATAATTCAACATTTTTACCCACATGCTAGTCATAGCTTGTTAATGGCGGACCATTTGGACCAATCAGCGACGAGGCGTGCTGAAGCCCGCGCCATCTTCGTTTTCAAACTCATCTGGCCCCTTGCTCACTCGCTCAGTCAGTCGCGCGTCGGATCCGGGCAGCCGTACAACTTAACTTACTAATTCTAGTAATTAACACCAAAATCAGAATCATGAGCACCAATGAAAATAACAGTGAAGTGGCCGTCGACAAGGTCGGCGATGAGAAGAAGGGTGACGCCAAAAGTGACCTAAAAGGAGCCAAAAGGGCAGCAGAGGTGAGTGCACATGTTAAACAAATGTATTCGTTATAATCGCTCGCCATTTTATTGAACGTTGTTATAAAGGCTACATTACACTAATTTTCATTATCTTTAGTGCTCTCGTACATCATTCCACGTGGTAAATAGTGATCTATATGTGTAGGCACCGCAACGATGCTGACTCTTACCGGCTTATTTTTGGATGTCATTTCTGTCGAGTTATGCATTTTAGCGTGTGTGGGGAAATCGATGAGCCAATAACATGATGCCCTCTGAAGAAATAAACATGCAATGTTTCTCAGAGGCGTGATACATTCGCGGGGCATATAGCTTTTGTTTACTCGTTTTCGATACGGAGGCATGACCTTGGTGGAAAAAAAAACATGGCGCGGGAACGTACGTTGTCCTCATTGATGTGGTTATTATAGAAATTGTGTCGATATAGGTGTCGTAAGGCCTAGCTGTTAATAACTATCGATTATAATGCGTGGCAAATAGTTATTTTCGACTTTCTCAGGGCTTGTGTTCATTGTAGCGTGACGCTAGATGGATGGGTAACATGGCCGGCGCGAATGTCAGTGTTTGAGTCGGATGGACTGTCACAACCACCGCGCAAACGTACACCTCGCGTTATCTATTCGGAATATATTCTTATTATTATCCAATGCAATATTCAAGTGACTGACTCAGTCACGCTGCCGTTTACAATTGTTATTTTATTTCGGCACTTACACTGAAAAGTAGTCAATGACCCGGCATTATTTGCATGTAGGTGTACGTAATGTAGTATGTATCCTTTGTTCTAGTAGCACTTGGCTATAGCACGCAGTCGTGTGAATATTCATCGACTGCAGAAATTGAGCGGGAAACGTGAATTTTCTATAATTCGCTAAAATGGGCATGTTTTATATCTTCCGTCCTGTTCACTCTAAATCTACACGAGGACGCATGGCGTGCCTTACGGCTTGATTCAAGACTAGCGTGTGTATAGGTTAGCTATGTCGTAATTTAACAATCTAAAAATTGTATGTTAATGAACGAAGCTACGAGGCTCTGTATCATTATACTTTTGACGGTTTTTAGTTGTTTCTTGTGTACCTATACGGCGTCGCTTTGGCTTTGCGAACGGTTAGGTAGGTATGCGCGGTGACCGCGTTCCGCTCAACTTTTGCCACAGGAAAAAGGGCCGTATGACGCCGGCCCCGCTCTACGTCGTTCTTTCCCCCACACAACAACTAATGACCCACGCTTCTTTATCGTAACGAATCTTTGTCACCTGCGTCTCATTAATATGCAGGTAACTTGCATCGTTTTCCCACAAAATCATCCATAAACAGATCTCGCGGTGCATTCAAAATTGAAATAATATTGGCTAATGGCCAGTTATTACTTGTTTGATCTTGAGTAAGTCAAGGCGCACCGCATACTGTCGTATACGGTACGTAAACAATAAAAAATACACCTAATAAATTATTACGTTTTTAGGAGAAAACGACAGAAGCAAAAAAGGCGCGAAAGGAGGAGAATGGCGGAGGCGGTGAGGACGAGCCCCACAGTGACGAGGAAGACCTAGAAGGAGAGGGCGAGGGTGAAGAAGATGACGACGAAGAAGTGGAAGGAGAGGATGATGATGAAATCATCGGAGAGGGAGAGGACGACGATCTCGACGGCGAGGGTGAGTAAAGCCTGCACATTATAATCTGATTTATTTAAGCGTGATTATAAATGCAATTTCGCTTCTAGGGTCGCATTATTAACTGTATAATCATACGCTAAACACTACACGTGCATAAACATACACGAGCCAAAGAGGTTATCATTACCTATGCGATCGTCTTTAAATTCAACATGAAGATACTAAGAAATGATAGTAAGCGAAATAGTAATCAATAAACAATATAAATACAGTAAAATTAAACCTTGTTAGTATATTGAAGTAATTTGTACACAACACAAATGACAGCATGAGTATAAACTAAATCGAGAGGCTGTCAAGGTGTTGTCGAGTGTATAAAAAGCTGCGTTCGGCAGTGTCGAGTGTTGTGGCGCGTACGTGCGACGCTAATATCACGTGTTTGTTGTTACAGACGAGGAGGTGGAAGAGGAGCTGCTAGGTGAAGAGGAGGAGGAAGACGCGTAATACCTCCGTGCCTCTTTATGGACAATGTCACAGTGATGTGTTAGTGCTCGTGACGCCCCGGACTGGCGCGGCCTCGCCTCGCCTCAACTGTCCACACACAGCGACAGCCCCAACTACAGGACACTAACAACAGTTGGGAACACGCGGGGCCGACAACGCTCCCACCTAAAACGGGTGCAGTTCTATTTAAATGACAAATGTAATTAATTAAGTCAAATGAAATTCAATGCAGATTTTAATTTTTTTTACAATGTTTAAGTTCGGTACTGAAAGCTGTATCTTTACTTTCTCTGCTCGTTATCGAGCATGTAATTAATTAAGACTTAGTAGAATGCTGTTGAATTTTGTCATGAAATGTACAAATGTGTTTTTCGAAAGTAAACTTTATTCTAAGTGAAATCCGCTCTGTATTCTAAGGTTTACCTGGAGCCCGTTGAATGGTGAAGTTGTGATATTTTTCTATGCTGTAGGAACCTATCCGTTACTAAAATATAGAAGTAAGCCAGTTTTGGCGCGTTATAGTAAATAAGCTGTAAGTCACAAAGCTCAATTCTTCATTTTCTTGTTGTTGATGAGAGTTTGTGTGTACATATTTAGCATAAGTGAAGCCTGTGATGATTTTATAATCAGTAATAATGTAACATAGTGTGAACGTTGCATTCAGGTTAATAGTTTTCTTTTATACAGTAATATCCACAGTCGCGTTCAGATTACACAATCGTTTCCTCGTTCGACTCGATCGCGCATTGGATCGAGTGATAAATTATGATAACGAAATAAAACTAGAAAATTAGTCATTTAGCGATAGAATCGGTACGGATGGGTACCGTCCAGGGCTACCGAGTCAGGACGAGGAAACGTTACCGAAGGCTTCCTCGCCGGTCGAGGTCGTATTCCGCACGTCAGTTTACTAGAAAAGCATCACAATTTTGCCATTATCTTGCGCCCATCGCGCGCCGGCCGCGCGCTCTCTGTTCGACCGATAAAGAGAGCGCGACGGTCGGCGCGGTGCGATAGCGAATAACAAAAATATATCAAACCGGCCTGTAATTTTTGTCCATAACTGTTAATTAGGATAGAACCTTCAGCTCGGTACTCCAGTGTCTCACGGTGTGGAATAAGAGATTCCTAGGTTAAAGTGATTTAGTATGTAGGATATACGTCATTTTTTTATGAAAGGACGCCACGGGCGGGGCGGGGTGGCGGCGCGTGGCCTCGTTCGATTTGCCGGCGGCTGCCGCTCCGCGCGCTCGCCGCAGCCCCGCACCACGACGCGGCGACGCGCTACAGAGCGTGGAAAATCACTCGTTGTGCGCTATACATCGCTGCACGGGCTCCCACTGACCCGCCAGCGATGTACTCGCACCGCCCGCCTAGACGCCGATTGTCAATGAGCGTTTTTGATACTTATTGTTGAATCCGTTTTCACTCCGTTCAGTCTTTCGCTGGGCGTCGTCGGTGTGTCGACACCTACTTGAGAAGACTTATAATTTTCATGCAGCCGACCCCCGGCGAAAGCGGCGAGATGTTTTGAGAAGCATTTAGCTAATAAATTGTTCCATTCGCTATCGAATACCAAAGGGAGCAAAGATGTTTTCATTAGAGAAAATTGCATGGAAATCAATAAAAATATCTTATGAGTAAATCTAATTGTCCCGCCTTTTCATTTTTTGTGGTAAGAATGAGAGCTGTCGCATATTTGTACTATGTACGACTTATGTGAATACCTTAGTACGATTTTATTTATTTGTGATGTTGAACACTATTGATTTTCTACAATGGACGAAATGTAAATACAACCGATTTTAAGTAAAAAAGTTATTTTGTTTTTAAGCTTATTTATTTGTCCCACAATATCGGATTGAATAATTCCCGAATGTGAAATTTTCGAGAACCGATTATGATTACGTTAAAGATAGCGTTATAAAAATAAATATGGCGCATGTCTTGAGTTGAGAAGCGCAATTGATTAGGCAGCGTTCATACTGCTACAAATACATTTAGTTCAGGATATCAATTTTGTTCTTCCGAGGCACATAAATTATTGAAGGGTGACTGAATATCCCCCTTGCTCCCCTTTTCTAAAAGAAACTCTACCCTACGAGGGTCGCCCATTGAACTTCCGGCTGGTTGTGCAATAAACTCGCCGATGTTGAAATTCGAAATTCTATCTATGCAATAGGTAGGTAGCTACCTAATTCAAAATTCCAAATGTCATAACTTGCTTTGAGAGTATCAATATGTGGAAATAGGCAAGTTTATAAACGTAGGTATTCGGCATAGAGATAACGGTAAGCTATCGTGTGAATACAGCCTTGGAGCTGTGGGAACGTTCTACTAGCGACATCTATCGCAAGGTATTTCTAACGAGTTTCCTAGATTTTATGGTAGATGGCGGCGCTTTGCGCATAGTTTATGAAGGTCACAACTTTAAGCACCTGATTAACAAAACAGATGGCACTAGCCAACTAAAATTGGCGCCAGTTTTTGACTTTGGGTAGGTGTTAATTTTCGGTTATAAACGAATCGACATGCCAGAATATATTATACGACGATTTTGAATAAGTTACACATCTTTTAAGATAGGAGCCTACGTGCATCCATACCTATTATTAATATAAATGCGATGTTTGTCGGTCTAGATTAAGACATAGGATACCTACTTTTTATCTCGGTAGGAAGTGTCCACACCCAGGGATATAAACAATTTTCAAGCGGACGAAGCTAGTCCGACGATATACGTAGTGCTAGACGTGCTAGTACGTAATAACATAACATAAATATGCTTTTTGTGTAAACAACTTTTCTTAAACTCTATCTTGTACCTACCTAAACTTTTCCTTCACATAAAGGTTCTTACTGTGTCTTAACACTATATAATTACAAATTGAATACCTACTAAAATACTCCAAAGGATAATCCATTTCTTACCTTATGAAGAAGACGAAGCTTTTAGGCACATCTAAACACAGGTTGTTGTATGTACTCATGAGGAGAGGAATCACGAAATTGATAACTTTGGATCCTAGATAAAGCACCTATTTGGATATTGTTGAACAACTGCGAAACTTTTTTTTTGAAAATAGAATTTTTCACTTAGCCAGTAGGTAGATTTGACTGATGCACATTTCATGACATTTCGAAAAGAAAAAGCATAGAGCTTACCATTATAGTCATCGGGATTTTGTCAAAAATGATAGGCAAAGGAACTGAACACACAGCCAAAAAAATATTATTTAGATCACAAGATTTAGAGATCCTGTAAGAACTATAGAAGTTTGGTAAGTATATTTTTGTCAGGCATTACTTAAATATATTAAATTTATAATTGATTTATTAGATACTTAAGTAATATAATTAAAAAATATAAAAGTTGCTGAAAACTTTTGAAAGACTGACATGAAGAAGATAAATAAATATTGTGCTATTTAATTATTACCTGTTTTTTATTTACCCAATGAATTACTTGAGTAAATTGATCTAAAGAAAATAATGTTACACCTAAATTAATAATTCAGTAGCTAACTGTATCACTTTTGTTATACTTACTAAACAATAGAGCTGTCCCCAAATACGGGTCCGCCAGTAGAACAACAAAACAACTAAGGATATTATTACTCGGATAAATTAAGAAACATTTTCTTCATTAAAAAGGATTAGTGAAAAGATGACATCTGTAACAAGTCGATCAGTATGTTGGCCCAAACGTTTGTGACATATACGTGTGTACGGATTTGGCTTTGATTCAGCGCAGTACAATAATTTAGTGCGTTTTACGCCGCGAGAGAGGGCTTACGTCTATTCAATTCGTCCTTGTGTGGTGCATTCACTGTTCGTGTGTACATTTTTTAATTAAACTGACCTTTGCGCAAAAGTTTTTTGCGACAAAAATAAGTTTTGTGTATTTGAACGCGACCATTGTGTGGGTCTATGAAAATTTTTAGCGGCAAAATGTGATAAACGGATGTGCAAAAATTGATACAGTTTTTATTTTTATTTTAGTTGCCGATAAAAAGGTAAATCATTTCAATTAGATAAATATTTTAATGAACCTTCTAGTCCACATTTGTAATTAGGTAAATTCAGTTGTACTTTTTAAAAATAAGATTAAGCTTTGATTAAAGTTGTTGTGATAATAATAATATATAATTTCTTTACTCAGGTAACATTTCAAAATTCATTTTACATTAAATATAAACATCAGAGTAATAAAAATAAAATCAGTTATATAACGGTCAAAACAAAAAGTTATGTCAAATCAATTCTAAAATTCATTTAACAAAATTATAGTAAAGTACCTAATGTCAAATCAAAACAGAATATATTACCTACATTAGTTACAAAAATAAACAGCTTTAGGTACTTCAGCTGTTTAAAGGAACAACATCTCGAAATGAAAACGTCAATAAAATTTACTTTACGATGTTACAAAATTTTTGTTAATTCCAAAAAGTATGTCTTACAGGTATATTTTTATTAAAACTTACAGGACAACGAATACTTGTTAGGTATAAAAAAAATGTTATTCATATGTAGAATGTGAAGTGGATTTTTTAAATAATTCGCCTCTTGTATTGTTGGTTTGGTGGAGAATTCGATTCCACCATGCTTGATTTCGACGCTGGAGTGCCTTGAAGTTTTGACGTAGAAAATGAATTGTAAATAATATTTTGTCAGAGCCATGCATGCCCACAGAAATGGTGGACCCAACCTTTGTAGTTTCTAAAGGTTTCTTAATATTGCGATGAAGACCAACTAGGCAGATAAGTGGAGTAAATGCAGATGAATGCAGTAGGTACTAAAAACCTGCGGTGCTATTCTATTCTATTTCACAGCTCACTGTGAAAACCTCGGTGAGTTGAGCTTGAAGTCAAGCCATAGCTTCGGATGGAATGACATTTCACTTCATGCTTACCTACTATATTTGAGTTTTCACGGTACCTAACATTTTAACAGAATACTCGTGACTTTCTGTGGCTGAAGGTATATTCTAGATCCCTGCGAGGGCTTCTGAGCGGCAGGTCTTGGTTGCCAGGATCGGGCGAGACCTGTCTCTGCACGCAGTTGTACGGGCCATGCTGGCAGAGACAGAATACTGGAGAGAAATGATCTTCTTCTATGAGACCGTGATGGTCCAGAAGGTGGCCGCCGAGCGGGATCGTGAGCGAACCGATTCCGCTCAGAGAAGAAGGCTGCGTGGAGGCAACTGCTTCGACGCCTGAAACGCCAAAACCGCGCCCACTGGTCACGGGCGGTCAGATTGACGATTCTGGCCGGCCTCCAAGTGACTCCAGGAAAGAGGGTGGCGCAGTGATCACGTGCTGCCATGCACAGGAAGGCTCAGAGGAGACGCTACACAGTCTCCCCAGGGATGTGTGTCCGCCTCTGTACTTTTGTGCGCATGAAGAATTAAATAAATAAATGAATGTGCCCCAACAGGCATTGCACAGAGGGTGACAACATGTAACGGGTGCCCATCCAAGTGCTGATGGTGTTTACTGGGGTGGTTTTAGGTTAAAAATACCACACTCCGTGGTCTTTTCCCCAATGGTCCAGGCGTCGTTTGAATGTTTCCCCCGTAAAAAAAGGTGCATATGTTCTAGATGGAGGCCATGTAACCACGTCCATGCTTATTCGTGAGGTTTTTTAGTTTAGTTAGAATAGAAAAAAAAAGTAACGAATTGCCGAAACGCCAGTTAGCTGCAGTGCTGAGTGAGATTGTTTGAATTAAATTTCAATAGCAAAACACATATTTTTACTTGAAATTAATTACTGATGACTCGACTGGTTACTTTCTGCCTAATATGAGATGCTGTCTGCAACAGAGCACCGTTTTTCCCCTTTGCATCGAGTAGATTAGTGGACCAATAGCAGCATTGTTGTTGTTATTGACACGTCTCTTTGTTTCCAGCTTATCGAATTAACACCGTTATCGGATATTGACTAGATATTGGATACAGTGACAAAGGAAAGCTGCCACTTTTATCGTCGGTTGTTATATCGTCACCAAATATTGTAGGTAGCTCGGTAACGACGGCGACGGGCTTCTGTCGAGTTGTCGACACGAGTTTTCGTAAACAAATAGGTAGGTAGGATGTAGACCAGATTGAGTTTATTGATATCCCAAGGAATGTTATATCATGCTTTCTAATTCCTATCCATTAAGTCTATTATTTTATTAAGAAATTTTATACTAAATCTAATAAAATCAATACGAAGAAAATAGAAACCCACGATCGCTCCACTATCATAAAATTTGATGGAGTTTAGCAAGGATGTTTTTCTAACATGTTTGGCTAATAATTCCTATTGTATTACATCCTTTCACCCACCTACATCAAACCAATATCTAGTGTTTACTTTTACCACTTTTACTTATTCTTTGAGCATGTTCAATTCCATGTGTAAAATCTCTTTTCTGTATATTCCAAAGAATCAACTGGTTGATTCCTTGATACCCTAAGATAGAAACACGCTTGTACCTTGTATCTTGTTCTCTCCTTTATCTTCATGTCTCGATCACCGTCATTTAAATATATGTAATACATGATGATATTATATTCTCACGACTCCGTACTAGGTGTTTTGATTATCAGTAGATAAATAATAACATATACGTATCTAACGAATTTTCTCACCAAGTTTTCGATCCTTATGTAAACTGTCGCAGCTGAATCTAAAAAGTTTGAATTTATTTTCATTAATAATGCATTATATACCTACATTGTGCATGGCATTCGTGGGTTAATCTTCGTCAGATGGTAGCACCTACATGATCTAAGACCCTTTAGGCATTATCTAAGTACCAAGTTATTTTCTTTATACCTGTGTTTTTGTTGGATTGGATTTACCAATGCCAATAAACAAATTTTCTTCGTCCAAAAGTTTGTAGTTTGAACTTCGTAATCTGGATGATTTAAAGTCCAAAAAGTTGATTTTATTTCGTGTTAAGAATTTCTTTCCATCTGAATGTTTTATCGTTTCATCAATTTGGACCGGATCGATATATTGCATACTATCACCATTCACAATCATTCTATTCGCTTTTTGATATACATCTCTTTTACACCTCGGAAGTCCTTGATTCAGCATTGTTATCGTTGTTTCTCAATTATGATTTACCTACTAATGATCACACCACAGCTCTTTATTTAAACAAAATGTCAAGAGCTGGCCTTGTCGCTTCGATTTGATAATTGCTACAGTGTCTCTCCAAATTTTCGAAATCGGTGGGTTGACCCTTGACAAGCAAGAAAGGTTTGCTATCAGTTACACTTTTGATTAACGTTTGTCTCTGTTAGATTTTGATGTTTGCTTCTAGTCCTAACTAAAAACTTTGGTAGAATTACGAGGAATATCTGCTTTGAGAGAATTGATAAATTTGGATCCATGCAGCTGCAGTCTTTTTGGGAATGGGTTGGAGTACCGCGGCCTATTCAATTCGGCCTGAAAAATAAATGAATGTGTAAGGATTGAGGAGCCACTTTTCGTGTCTTAATAAAAATTAATATACTTATTTAGTAGTAAGTTTAAAAATTTTGTTGGATTCATCCTCGATTTTGTAGTATTATACCTACTTCAAAAGTTATATGAACATAAAGGTGGCTCCTCAATCCATACGAATCTTATTTTTTTTTAATGATGATAAGGTTCTATCTTCTTGCCCTATTCCCAATTATTTTGGGATGTGGCCTTCTTGGGCATCTACGCCAGGACTGTCTATCCTGGGTTGACGATGGTGCTTTTTTTGCTCTTTCAAGTCTCTTTCGATAGTGGTCCACCAAGAGGTTGGTATGTTCGTTGCTTTGTGTTGATTTGGGATTGTTTTCACAATTATGCTCGTTAGAGTACGGTATTTTAAGATGTGTAGTTCGTTAGCTTTAATTTGTATGCTTAAAGCATAATAAATAGATAAATTGATGTTACTATGCATATGTAAATAACTGCTCGTATTATGGACAACTTTACAAGGTATATTAGTAACCGGGTCAAAGTCATCTTGCACAATTTTGCTTGTAATGTCATTTTTCGTGTCATGTTCTTCTTCTGCTATTGTTTTAACTGTCGCTTACTTGTTGTTACTGGTATATTCTGTACCGACACATTTCTTCCTGTTCATTTATTTTTATTTACGAAGCATTTACAACTTACTTGATAGAAAAATGATTCACTTTATATATTTTGCTCGATAAACCGACATTTTTCATAATCAGGTAAAAATTATCAGGTTTATTTGGCGCGCAAAGTTTGATAAGGATGCTATCGTGCCTAGAGATAAGTGATTTTGGCAATAATTAAGGTAAGAATAATAAGATTAAAGGTCTGAGCTAAAGGGCTATGGAGATAAAGCTTGGAAAGGGTCCTGTACATTAACTGTTGACTGGGATTGGTGGAGAGAGTGAAATACTTTAATGTCTTGGCTTACTGTATCTTGAAGATTATTTAATGTTGAGTAGGCTGACTCTCGTCATCCTTCCTGCCCTTAACAAAATCGATTTTAGGTCTTCAAAACATGTTTTCTTCTTCCATATATCTTTATTTGTCTTTATCTTAATGCTCCCCTAGCTCTGTCCCAAATTTTTATTTTTATTTTTTTATAATCGCTCGCGTTTGACCACTATCTCGATGACATGGTCTACGGTGAAGCACGCTTGCCTAGAAGAAACCTATTCACTCTTGACTTAAAGACCCCAAAGTTGTAGCTATCAGGGAACAAAGACCCCGGAAGGGAATTCCACTCCTTAGCTGTGCGCACAATGAAAGTATTAGCAAAACGCTTTGTGCGTATGGGAGGGATGTCCACCATGTACCGATGGCGCATGGCCGTACGTCTTGTAGTCCGATGATGGGAAGGGCTAGGTGGAATCAAATTGTGCAGTTCCGTCGCACACTCCCCGAAATGTAACCGATAAAAAACCGACAGGCTGGCAACTCGGCGTCGATGTCACGCCAATTAGACGTTCAGAAGTTTTGTTAGATAATATAGTTAGGTAGCTATTGTATAATAAGATGCGACTTATATTTATTGGCTAGTGGTACTGTGGTGTGAAGGTCACGGTCTTGAAGCAAAAGGTCAAATTAGAACTGTTTGCACAGTTATGTTTATTTCGGAGCGCAAATAGCTTGTCTCTATGCTAAAAGTGTTTGTATTAGCTTCCGTTTCGTTGGATGTGTGTGGCCAATGTTGGGCCAACTCTATTTGATTGGTATTTAAGATTTTCCATTTTGCCTACCAAACATAATTTTGCATTGTATATGTTAAAATTTCTAAGTTGCTTAGATGGATTTAAAATATTGAAATATCGATGATTTCAAAGTTCGACCTAAATACAGGCTGAAAGAGAAGCCATACAAACTTTTAGCTCTGCGTTAGTATTAAAGACATTAGAAACGACTTTTACGTAGTCGGTGGCAGTACTCCTGAAATTGATGACCTACCTTCGTTATTGGTGCATTGGAATTTTATTAAGTAGATAGGTAAGTAAGTGTCCATTGTTGTTCCACTGGATATGGAATTTCTATAGATCATCAGCGTTCCATAACCGCGCGATGCGACGATAAAATCTGAGCACTCTATGGTAAGATCGAGACAGGAAATTTAATTGAAATCATTTTTTTAAATGTTAGTTTTTCGCACGTCGCACGCGCTACTGCTGGGAATGAGGTTTTATTGGGTGTTGTATCTATGGATGTGTGCCCGTTTGATGGCAATGGTCCAGTAAGTAAAAGCTACTTGACGTTACCTAAGTCACGGGCACCCAACGCGAAGAAAGAAAATTTGGTTCAAATAAATTAAAGATTATTTGAATGGATCATTTAAAATTGATTCCAATAGATGGCGCGAACGATGTTCTTAGAAAACATAATAGCTTAATCACTAAAAACGCTAGTTACATCGGCACGGTTTTTTTGTACGGGATGAGGCATGTGTGTGTTAGTATTATATTATCTGTGCCTAAGTCTGTCAGTTCGTATGCTTAGGGGCCTTGATCCACAAGATACATGGCTTTGTATTTAAACCCTATCAAAATAAAATGACTACAGGTTTCTCGTGTTGCAGGCATCTGTTCCGATTTCCAAGTACCATAAAGGTAATAACTGTAAAATGCTAGTGATGTAGCTAATAATACCTACCTACTGTATCGATGTCGATAACATTATATCTTAGTAGGCTGAATTATATGGGTAGATATATCTGAGAAGGGTTTTAAGGAAAGTAAGATCGATATTTTTAATTTCACTATCTTAGATAGATTTAATAATAAGTTCTTCAGAAAGGCCAAGTGCGCAGTACTTCTAACCGGCGTGTGTATGATTAGATGTATGAATGTGAGTGAAGCAAAAGATGTATGTAAGGATCGGAGCAGGTGGCGTTCTGTAGTTTCTGCCTACCCCTATGGCGTGAGTTTATGTATGTAAAATAGACTACGTCGACTTTTTACCTAGATCCAGAGCAAGTGTTGCTAAGTTGCGATCTATACTACTCCTCAAGTCGTGTTCCTCAATACTGCGGGTCGTTATTTCCCTTATCGTCGTGGAAGCAACGTTTACTTCGTTAATTTGCGCCATCTATGCCTGTCTTTTGCGTCATGGAGAGCATCGCACAATTTGGTGTTCAACGATGTCCGAATCCGGACTTGGTCGGACCATGTTATTGGACTGCGACCTCTAGGACATTTCCCTTCAATCTTGCCAGTAACCATCAGCTGTTCCAGGTTATGTCCATCATTTATGGCAAAGTGACCGAACAACTCCAAAATTTGCGAAGGCAGGCTTTATTTTCTGTTCGCGGAGGATAGAGTCATCGGTGCAAATGGCAGTCCAAGGGATTTGCAACATCTTTCTCCAGCACCACAAACTATACTTAATATTATAAATGCCAAAGTAACTCTGTCTGTTTGTCTGTCTGTTGCCTTTTTATGCTTAAACCGCTGAACGATTTTAAATGAAATTTTGTATGCAGATGGTTTGAGACCATGGGCAATTGGGAAGGATATAAAAACGATTTTATCACGAAAATCCTTAAGGGGGTGGAAGTTTGTATCATCATCAGCCTATAGTAGTCCACTGCTGGACATAGGCCTCTCCAATTGCACGCCATTTGCTTCGATTTTCGGCAACTCTCATCCAGCTGCTACCAGCCACCCTGCGAAGATCGTCGCTGCACCTAGCCTGAGGGCGTCCCACCTTACGTTTACCAGTTCGCGGTCACCACTCAAGAACACGTCTACCCCAACGGTCATCAGTTCTACGACTTATATGGCCGGCCCATTGCCACTTCAGCTTGCTTATTCTGTGAGCTATGTCGACAACTTTGGTTCTCTGCCGGATCACCTCGTTTCGGATTCGATCCCTTAGAGAGAAGTTTGTATGGTGAACTAATAATTTTTCAAGACCGCCCACACATCTACAATATTATTGCACAATATAAAACAAATAGGCTATACTTCGTATAAGTAGGTACCTACCAATGCTCCGCAGACGAAGTTGCGGGCAACAGCTAGTATATAAATAATGAGAAGATGGGGATATTCATGAAATCAGTAATTTTAGACGAATAAAATTTCGAAATGTTTTTTAAACATAAAGCACACACACACAAGTAAACATCGTTAATGGTCTTGTTTGACACTGGAATGACCTTTCTTTTAATGACATAGTTTTGGTGGTTTGACAATCACCCATCATCATTTGACCGTGTTAAGGTTGCTGAACCTTATAAAGTAATTTAATCACGGACGAAATATGTATTATGCAATTTAGATGGTGATTAATACTTCATGATAACAAAATATAGGTAGCTGTGGCCTGTTCTTAATTTTCTGCAGACTTTATTGCAGTGTATTAATGAAAACTTTTTAGTAGTAATAGATTATATTCGCTCGTAATTAATAAAAGTGTCTTAATTTAATTCAATAAAATTATTCAAAGCCATTTACTATAAATATTAATAATTTCGGCATAGCGTAGTAGAAATTTAAGGGTGACCTTAAGCTTTAAGCATAATTTTATGACAAGCTCCATACAAAACTAGATACTATAGAATTTTGTCATTTTTAGGTTAGAATCAAACATCAGCAGACTACCGCAAGCATATTTAAACTGGTACCAATATTACACTCAAAAACAGTAATAGAAATGCAGGGTTAAACCTCGCGTGCCATACCACATGACCCCACTTACATAAATTCCCATAAATAGCTTCCATTAATAATTTATCGACCTATAATTTAATCGATAAAAACTTTCTCTTGTAGTAATTTGTGTGGGACAGCACTAGTTGCGGTGGAGGCAGCAACGGCCGATATTATGAAAGTGCACTAAAGTGCATCCAGTCTCGACGTCTCATTGCTAATGGTTTGTTTGTATATCTCGCTATAGTTTATGGCATTGGTCTATGTTGGTATAAAACTTGTTGGTAGACGCCTCTTTCCAGAGTCTGGTGTAGATCAATCGATCTCCAAGGTCGGTATGGACTTCTACCTTATTTATTTATTATAACTTTATGCACAAGTATAAAGGCGGACTTTAATGCCCTTGGCATTTTCTTCCAGTCGACCTTTGCGTTGTTCAAAGATAAAACATGGCTAGCATGTGCAACTAAATGAAAGAAATACGACAATCCTCCCCCCCTTTCATTTAACAATAAGTACACCTTTTCATACTTGGATGTAGGTAGTAGGTACTATGTATTCTACATACAACTTAAACGCTGTTCCTGCCATGTTATCTCCTCAGCAACCTTGGTGACTGGTAGAGAATGCCTGAGGCATTAAATCCGCCATACCTTTGTGCATGAAGTCTTTATAAATAATACAGTAATCAGATGCTTTTATTTTCGTTTTCTTTGATGTTTTCTTTTACATTTGTCCAAAACTTAAGCAGTTGCTCTTTAATCCGAAATCATTAAGAGATTAAAATCTCATGGACATGTCTCTAGAAATCAGATAGGTATTGCAAAAACCTTGTTTGGTCTGCCTTGAAAATACACAAGATTGCACGCAAGTATGTCAGTTCAGTAGCAGTGCACATTCAAATAATTTGAGCACTGCCTACGACCCTGAAGGTAACTTGTTATGTAGATACTAAGTAAATTGCGAACTGTGCAAAATATTACTATTAGTTATAAGTATCTGACGAAGTATAATAACAAGGAACACCTTCAAAATTATTTGCATCGAATACTTTTGCCATTGCTAGTTTCATTTGCAAGTCTTCATGAAATCATCGAGACTTCATTGGATGTATCGTAAGTGTGAATTTGATTTTTCGCAAAGAACGTTATCTCATTTCCTGAACTAAGGATGACTAGATATCTCAAACAAAACAGGATTTGCATCATCCTCAATAGAGAGTCCTCTATTTGCTAATACTAAATCACATCACACATCACATCATCAGCCTATTAATGTTCCCACTGCTGGGACACAGGCCTCCTCTCTGTGAGAGAGAATGGGCCGTAATCCACCACGCGGGCCCAGTGCGGGTTGGTGGATGTCACATGTCTTCGAATGTTTGGTTCTAGGACATGCCGGTTTTCTCACGATGTATCAAATAATTTACACAAAGTAAAGCGCCTGCCTGGGCTCGAACCCAAGACCTACAACCTGTAAGTCGCGTCCGATACCACTGGACCACCTCTGCTTCTTAACTAAAACTTAAATACTAAATGCGTAATTTTAAATAGCAATATCTGCCCAGTTATGAAATGTTACAATATTCCTTATTTTGCAACATTTCTAGTACCTAACAAAGTCTTCCTACGAGAAACATTTAAAATATTACTTGCGGTCACAGACACCCGCCGCGTATTGCGCTAATGTTCTTACAATCTTAGTTCATCTCTTGGGTGCAGTCGTTTCTTTTACGACACGATTATGATGACATGTAGATGTAAAGTTACAATAATTTCTTATCCCTAGATTAGTCTAATAATGCTCCTTTAAATAGGACAGGCATAATAGAAGCAAGATAGTTAGCTTCTACGTGTTTGTTTAAAAAAAAGTTGTGGTTTAAGAAGCAACGAGGCATTTAATTTGTTTATGATTCATCATCAGTTTCTTCTTTGTGGTATGCTAGTCTCTGTATTTGCTATTTTTTCATTTTCCTTGTCCCATATGCGATTCAGTCCATTTTCATTATATACATATACGAAACTCTGTATGACTATAAAATACCCCACTGCTCTTGGACTTTCTTCATTTTCCCCTGTTTCTTTTTAGCCCATTCTTTAACTTAGAATTAGATTTTTTCTCTGCTTCTATAACAAATTTGTATCTAAAGGCATCTTCTGTAATTTCTTTGTCCACCTTTCTGGAAATTCTTTGATAAAGAGACCCATGTCACCATACATGTTTATAATAATGGTTAATTAGTGAAATAGCAAGTATTTCACTGCAGATACATGCACTTGGTTGTCACTGTCTACCACCTACTGTTGAGAAACCAAGTGAATGAGCGACAGTATAGTAGGAGAAATTGTGAAACAGCTGCCATCTTGTTCTATACTGGTAAAGAATATAGGTACTTTAATAATATATATTGCATTTAAAAAAAGAAACGTTTAGAAAGAATAGCCTGCAACGTCCCCTTGCGAAATATTTCGATACGATATGACATTAAACAATCCATGAAATTGTTTATAGAAGGTACCTATAGTTTTTTTTAGAAAGAATCCATTAAGTGTATTCTGTACTTCTAAAACTTGAAAATATCTCAATTTGGTCCTGGAAGATGAATGTTAATCCATGAGTCATTCATGACATAGAATAGTACCGTCTATGTGATTGGTCGATTTTTCATACTCTTTGCCTTGCCGAATTCATTACGCAATAGGGCAGTAGGTGTCTTAATTTGAAGAATCTGAAGGCCAAGGCCACAACAGCAGTACTGCAGTAAAAACTCATATTTAAATGCAAGACAATCTTTAAAATTATCTTGATAAAAATATCTAAATCATAAAACCGGAGGCAAAACACTAAAGAAATAAATTTAAACATTCACAGCACAACACATACATAGGTAATCTGTGGTTTTAATGTGATCGTCGTTAAAGTACCGTAATGTTGTGTTGATTGTCGTCTTTGAGTTCAAGTTCAAGGTCCTCTGATTTGTTACGTGAATCAATCAAAATATACGCTTCTGATTTGTTTTGGCGATTTTAATCTAATTACATCCAACTTTCAAATACATGGTGAATTCTTGTTTTTGGAATATATGCAATCAAAGCTAAAGCCTTCAATTTTCGATCGAGATCTTCCGCAACTCAATCTTTGGCTTTCATAGTTTGAGACTCCTTTGAAACAAGTTCGTATGTAAGACTCATTAAATTTACCTTACCATGTTCTACGGCATAATATGTCCATAAATACTTAAGGATATCAAAAATACGAATGTGCCAGCTGCTTATTATTCCACGGCAGTAGATCGTCCTTGATACTATTAAGCCTGTCTCATTCGTCTATGTTCGTTCTTCTATAGACGAAACCGGAAAATACTGACACTTCCTACTGTTTAAATCAACTGTTTGGATTGCTGATCACATCTTATAGGTCTTGTTAGGGCTGTTGTAAGTTGGATTAGGTATTTCAAGTAGACAGTCTAGGAATTGAATTTGAATATTAATGGGGAGTACAGAAAGAAATAAAAGAAGGAATAGATTGTGTGAAAAATGATATAGGTGATTATTGAGTGGTAAATAATATGAAAGAAGAAGATACCTATTCTGCGACTACCCCAATTATGTTAGGATAAGGGCAGGAAGGAGGTGCAAGACGCACAGGACAAGTCTACGAGGTGACACTTGGGGGAGCCCTTTGTTCAGCAGTTGACGCCATTAGGCTGAAATGGTGTTGATGATGAGGGAGGAAGATGAGTTTAATGGTGAATTACCAAGAAATGCAGTAGTGTTTTAAGATACAGTAAACTTTCCGGACAGGATGTACCTACTGGATTGGGGTCAATGAGTTGGAGCAAGGAATTGGTAATTGTGGGTTTTATTCTCCACTGATAACTATGGCTAACACGCGATGGACTAGATCTAGTTTTGAACAGGAGCTTGTGCAGTAAATTTAAGATGATATTCTTGATTTTAATGTTAAGTGCTTAATTCCAGCTATAGTATATAATGGCTCAGAATTCAAATCCTACAGTTCATTTAAGTTTTTTGATACATTCAAGGTGCCTTTTAAAATGTTTCATTAAACAAAAAATTCAGGGATCGCACAGCAAAATTGGGCGTCAAATAGCGTCAATTGAGCAAATTTTGTTGGCTTAAATTGAATATAATTAGTTAAATACTTTAATTAACCTCATTGATCTCGCGATAAAAGCCATCGACATGGTATTGTATTGAGGATCCAGAGGGCCGTTTTCTTATCGACAGCTCATTCAATGGCATTGTATCGTAATAATTGTGAGAATTTGCGAAAACATTGCTGTCGTAAAGTATATCTAAGTACCAAAATTCAATGAGTGGCGTTTGCAAATACTTGGTTTGAAAGGTAATCGTCAATGGTTTGGCCGAGATTAGTAATTGGCTTGGCTGCCTTGAAGTTTTGATCTAAAGAACATAGTGAATGGCTATAGAAGTAAATAGGTAGGGTTCCAGCGTGATCGGCGTCTTTGGTTTGATTCAGTTCTTGTCAACTAAAACTGTGAAAATTTACCGGTCTTTATCGTCCCAAGAATTCTGCTATATCTCTAAATATCACATCACACTTTACACTTAATATTATAAAGGCGAAAATTTGTGTGTGTGTTTGTATGTTTCTTATTTCTTCACGGATGGGCGGATCTGGATGAAATTTGGCACAGAGAAAGATTACAGTCAGGAATAGCGCATATGATACTTTATATCCCGGGAATAGGTTCCCTCGGGATAATTTTCGACTTTCACGCGGGCATAGCCGCTGGGAGAAGCTAGTGTAGCAAAAAACAAAGTCACTGTCTGCCTTAATCTGTTTCTTTGCTTATTTCTTCATAACCAAGCAACGGCCTTTGATATGGTTTTCAGAAATAGAACGAGTGTTGTGAATTTATGTGTATAATTTGTCCTCTGCGAAGCCACTATAAAAAGTTTAAAATAACTGGCTGAATTTGACATTCCTTTCCAAACCGCTATATATACAAAACCCAAACCCAGGAGTAACTGAATAAATTCACCAGATGGACGCTTTGGTTCATTTGGATTCACAGGCAGCATCCAATACATTTCACTTACAAAATGCCAATGAATTCGGTCAATAACCTTAAATATGAATCGTAATATTCCATTCTTCTCTTAACTAGAGCGACTTGTAGCTCATTCTAAGGTCCTAGGTTGTCTAATTTAATCAATGTTTTACCTGTACTATAGTTCCGTATCTAAAAGGTCAATGAATCCTATATTAATGGTATTGTGTTGTGTCGTACATTTGTGTGACATTTTTCCTCATTGTTTTAAACTTCATCAAAGTGATAATGAATTAGTTTGTTTTGTATTGTTTCGTTCTTAATTATGGTTTTTGGTGTAGTGAGTAATATTTTTGTGAGGACGAAAACAATGGTGAGATATTAAGTTTCATACTAGCGCGTAATATTCTTTGTGTTTAGTGAGCATCTTAGCTATTTCGCAACAGTATTTTCTTTCAATGTCATATGTATTTTAAATGTTCTTTGATTTTTAAGCAACCTATCTCTTATAATATCGCTATCTAACAATAGATGTTCCTGCAAAGAGATTCATGGTCTATTTATAAGTAACTTTTTCTTTTATTTTATTGAATCCTTTTCCAAGAAGATTTTCACTTTTCCGTCTAACATTCTGGTTTGTTTACAAGTCTTGCGTCGTTTACGTTTTTGCGATGTCAACAAACTCGTCGTTTTACTACCGTTTAGTACAAGCGCTATCGTACATTAGATCATTCATTTATCATTCGAGATAGGTGTCGGTTGTTGTTTTTGTAATTCTTTTATTGTAGAGAAAGATTACAATTTCAAATATTGCGTGTCGGTTTGTTTGTGTTTTTGTTATATTCTGTGTTCAAAGAAAATTTTCTATGTAAGTTTAAGTTCCTTTTTTCTTTTAAGAGTTTCTTTGTGGTCTGTTTGGGTTTCCTAAGGGGGATCTGGGATTATATACTCAGCTAAAACTAGTGTTAGATGGTTCAAATTGGTGCGAAGGAGCAATGGCCGTCTGACCGTCTCATGCTTGTCGATCATAAATAAAACGGGATTTCCTACCGTGTCCTCGTGTGTATTAAAGTGCCGAAAATATAATTGGCGCGCGGTGTACAGCTCATTTCTACTACAGCTGGTTCTACATTATGTGTGCCAAATAAACATGTTTTCTTTCTTTATGTGTGCTGGATTGAGGGCACTCTTGTGGTGATTGCACGATTGGGGGTATACCTATAGCGTATGGATGTAAGGATTTAAGTAAATGTTTGAAAGAAGAAGAAGTAGGCATGGAAGAAGCGGATCTGTTGGGAAGACCCAACATAAATGATAGCAACCAAGACAAAGATGATGCAGATGACTCTAGATAGTATATGGCAAGAATCTAATGATTCTTCGAAAAGTCGCTGTAAAATTATAACAGAGTAATAAAAAACTATGGCCTACACAATAAATCAATAGACGACCAAAGAGTCAGAGACCATGACTGACACGAATCACGTTGCACGGAAGATCCGATTGTCAATGACATTGATCTGAGCGACCATGCGCGTGAGTGGAATCCTGATTGATTTAGACCAACAATTCTCAACATTTGACTCGAAACACGTGGCAAAATTATTTAGATACATAAACGGCGCCGATGGAAGTTACTATCGGCAAAAACTACGGATTTCTACACAAATTTGCATCCTGATTAAGTCATCCTGAGTGTATACATTTGTAAAAATCATCCTTTAGTAAACTTTTACTTTCGATAAACATGTAAGAATTCCAGACCCAGCGTTTGAGGCTGTGCCTTGCCTGCCATTCATTATCATCAACATCAGCCTACAGGAGTGCTGGGTATAGGCTTTTCCAATCGCACACCATTTATCGCGAATCTTGGGTTGTCAGTGATTGAAGGAATTTAAGAATTTAATTTAGTACATTATTTGTGTGAGTCAGATTTGGGTTTGGTATACATCGATATGGTTTGCTTAACTTTGCTTGTAAGAAATTGTCATGCTAGATTTTCATACACGTATTGGCATCTATTCATCTATTGACCATGATGTATATAGCAAATATATGCACTTTGAGAGCCACAGACGTACTCTTATACTTGTTCGTCATCATTGTCACGGCTAACTTTATTTGCGGCAGTAAATTTTTTTTTTTTTTTTTTTTTTTTGTTTGATTTTAATTACAATATTAGCAATTATAATGTGGTATTCTTAATCAGCTCTTATGCCATTTTTGTGGAATAATTGATTACTTAGTAGACTTTAGTCATGGTTTGAATAATGATCAAATGTTGTTGTATTTCTTACTAATGTTGTATTAGATTTAATTAATTATAAATATTGTAGATCACATACACCATCATCTTCATACTCTTGTCCAGTGTTACTTGGGGTCTTCAATCCATTTTATTTTATTTCGTTTCTTATACCTATAATCCATCCATAAAAATAAATAAAACATAACTTAAATTGGTACCAGTTCGGTTCCTCCTACAGGTATCTTACCGAGTGCTACTAAACCAAGAATCGTACAGACAGTACAGTACACTTAATTTATTTAATGTTACTGAAGACAGTCGGCAGGTAGTTCATTGACGTTCGGATATGTCAATGGAAATCGACGTACTCGTAATAAATCGTCAATTGCTTGTCATTGACCGCCAGCCGGTTTGACGTCCCAGTGTGTACATACTTCTCATTAGTACTCCGACACATGTCTTCTGTACACGATGACTTTCTCAATAATGCTACTGATTTATGATTCTTAAATGAGTCATCATCATCTTGCACCGAAAAGACGTCACATAGACCTTCCTCAAGTATCGCCACTAAAGAACATTCAAAGGAAATGATTTTAGTGATTTAAAAATAAAGTTTTCATGTCCGTAAATTATGACGTCTGTCAGTGACGTAGGCTTTTAATTACATAGTAATAAGATAAGAATATATTTTTACCATACAGATCTACCTAAACCAAATTGATTAGGTACACATGAAAAAGCAATGTAAGAAAAAATGTCAGGACGGTTTTGTTGAGCTATCCAGCGTTCCTTGGGCAAACAGAAGATAGATAATAAGATAGTGTGAAAGATGATATTTATAGCCAGGGGATAAATTCGGAGGTATTCGTAAATGCTGCCCGATCCCTGAATAATTGGGATAAAGGCTGATATAGCATTGAAATAGCTCAACATTCTTGCAATACCAAATCTCACATAATATAACTTTATTCAGTGGCGAACCCACGGGGGCTGAACCCCTCCAGAGTCCAAAAAATAATACATTTTATCACTGGCATGCTCCTATATTATAGAAGTACCTGGGCGACCGAGCTCTGCTCGGGTGAAAATAGGGAAAACGATGTTTTCTAAAAATGAAAGCAAGCAAGATCGATTTGTCGCCCAAGAGAACCCCTGTATACTAAATTTCATGAAAATCGTTGAAGCCGTTTCCGAGATTCAGATAATATGTATATAAAAGAATTGCTCGTTTAAAGATATTATATTAGATAGATTAAAGAATTAAGATAAATCTATCCTCCTCTACGAAATATAATTAGTATATCAACGCATATAATCAATTCCCATGTTAAAAGATTGTGCCTTACATATATCTTTAAGTATCGAAATAGGCTAAACACGCAATTTTAACAACAAAAATAAAAAGAAGCTGTGTAAAAAAAAAATTGAGTTAGTAGACAACAGTTCAGAATGGGGTGGTTCATTCCATTCACTTTTGTTTAAACTCCCCAGTTGCAAATCCTGGATGCGTCCCTACCTATATTATCCGAAGAGTTAAATTAATCAAATATAATTATGTCTCGGACTATAGACCCACATTTATCCCAAACTCCGAATTATGCATTTCAAGTTGTGTTTTCGTAAATTGTACTTTAGCCTGAAAATCTGTCAACATTTGACACGTTTTTTGTAGGGTTTGACACGTTCTTACCTCCAAATACTCAATTCAGAAACCTTTGCTATTAATGTCAAAGCCAAGCTTTAAAACACAATTTTTTTCAATATTTCCCACCGTATCGATCATTCATTACGCTTTCATGTTCTCAACTCAATGTCATTCACTTCCAGCTCAGCATGTTAGCCGCGTGGCTGGTGCTCGCGTGCGCGTCGGCTGCGCAGGCGCTGCGTGTTGGCGTTGGCATCGCTGACGTCACCGGCCCGCCTGCCGAGATCGCCTTTGTGAGTATAGCTTCCGTTTTATTTGACCTTAAGGACCTTTGTCCGTTCGATTGTAGATTGCTTTTTTTACCTGCAATGCTGCAATGTCAACTGCCGCGAAATTATCCGAATTTGGCAGCTGTAAGGTTTTCTTTAGGATAAACTTGCTTTTTACAAGCTTTTATTTGGTTTCACGACCTGTCCCGATGTATTTATCAAATCTTACCTATGGCCCTTTCCGTCATCAGACTGTATGGCAAGCACAAAGCGTTTTGCGAATACTTTGATTGTGACAGCTCAGGAGTGCAATTTCCTGCCGGAGTTTTTGTTTCCTGATAGCTACAATCTAGGAGTCTTTAAGTCAAGAGTGAATAGGTTACTTCTAGGCAAGCGTTTTCACCGTCGACCACATCATCATTTAATATCAGACGAGATAGATAGGTCAAACGCGAGCCTATCACAAATAAAAAAAAATGCAATATATATTTGATCCACTTTCAAGTTTCCGATTTAGCTGGCAAACACGTTTGCTTCTCGTGATAATGACAATGCAATTAAAAATAATGTAATTTTAAAGCGTTTTCGCAAACAATGATGTTCCATACGCTTCCACCATAATTATATCGTGGAACTGTGCATGATACTTAAGTGACTGCTGACTAGTGAAGACGGAATGGGTTTTAATTTAAACAGCTGTCTGTTGGAGTTAACGAGGTCTATTGGAACATGGTTGTGTCAGAGAGGCAGCCGGTACAGTATTCCAGGATATTAATCTATTCTACTCTCGATGGACTCCATTAAAGGGTACTAATACAGTCATGTCTACTTTTACTAATTTAATTATTGTTGTTTTTAGATGCGTACTTAGTGACAGAAATAGGTTTAAACTCTATTACATAACCGTGCATAATACTGTAAATTATTCAGTTTAGACTGTTAAGACTGGTTGCAAAACAAATAAGTTTAAACTTTCACATTGATGGGATTGGCGTTTTCGCAAACAACGATGTTCCATACGCTTCCACCATAATTATATCGTGGAACTGTGCATGATACTGAAGTTATGTCAATGACTGATTAACTAGAGGTGCTTTTACTTTATTTTATGGTCTTTATATTCTCAAACGAAAGACATCCACCGCTACGTAAGGCACAGCAATAAAGCGTTGAATACTCTCATGCCGATCGTCAATGCTCTGAATTAATTCAAATTACTACAGCATAAACGTTATATTATAAATTCTATGGTCACTATTCAAGTGACCATTGTCTACTTAATATTTATATTTGGTAAATTAAATTAACCAGTCTCGCAATTGGCTCCTGATGTGTTGATTCACGCTTGGCCTTTCATATTTACCACCTTATTCATAATTATGAACTTGACATCCTTTGTGGCTTCGTTAATCTTACTATTCATCAGATGGTCACTCAATGATAGTGTTAATGTATGTGTGTGTGTTTTAGTTTTTCCTTTTGTATTATTTAATTTTTATGTAATGCATCGTGATGTGCGCAAATAAACTTTTTTTCTTTTTAAAGTTACTCAATTCGTCAGTAATGTCAGTCTGAACAAATTTTAAGATGGAAAATCCAACTATGGAGGTCAATTAAAAATAGTACAGTCCATTATTCAAAACAATAATATATTCATAGTAGGTTTCCTGCATCTTAGTGCATTATCATGAGCAAATTGGACTGCACTCTTGACTTCTCTCTCTTTTCTTTTAGCCTGTGATTTTTGCTTATCAACATCGGCCTGCTAGCAGTTCTAAAGTCGACGGTTTGTTTTCATTGTCAAGGATACCCTGAGCTTCCTCTTCCTTTCCAATCTAATATTAGAATCTTTCTTTATGCATATCATTGCATATATTCCTTCGTAATTACCAGTTATTACAAATAGGTGCATGAAATCGTGTAGACCAATTAATATTGCAATTGAATATCCGAAGACGTGTTGGCGAACCGGGCCTTGAAGTGCATTAGTAGGTACCTTTATTAAATTCGATTCAGCGCGTCAAATAACAGTAAACAAAGGCTCATTATCCAATTCAGTGTAGTTTTGAGAAAGAAATGTATGTGTTTCCAGAAGGTAGAAAGTAGTTCAAGGTGTTCATCAATCGCTTCTCTGTTGCAAAGGTGTGATTTCAGAACTTTTGCAAGTCTTAAAAGTTTGAGCTGATTTTGTAACAAGAAATATGTTACGAAACTTTTGGAATTTCTTCTCAGTAGCTGCCACTGGCATTATCAAGAGGACTGGGAACCTAGAGAATGCCTCGGGAATCCTGCACCGGACATATGAGACGAAGAGGATCGAACGTTGTATTGATTCTTGAACTTGGTGGAGGATGTGCAACAGTCGACGTCTTCCGGCTGAATGATGATTTACCCCTTAATGTTTATGTTATACCTGTAAACAAAGAATCTGTTATGATTAAATAAGACATAATAACCATAAAAACAACCAGTTTACAGAGTAGCACATGCAATAATGGACACGAAGTGCACTCGCTCCTTTAAACTGACGTAGCGAGCGTTGCGACCTGTTATGCGAAGGTCGGAAGTGTGCAATGCAGCGGCACACTGGTCTTTTATGGCACTTTTACGGATTGGTATGTGGAAGTAGGTAGGCCCAGCCAGTTGTCCTTCATTAAATAAATAGAATTCTTTGGCATTTTCAATCTACGCACATGATCTCTCTGCATCATGAACGTTGGCAGATTGCACCAAGTCTCCCAAAATCCCAACTTCTACAAGACAGTCAGAACAGTTTATCTTATTCATCATCATCCTCCACCTGCCTTAGTACCATGTTACTTGCGGTCGTCGCGTGTTATTCTTCCATTCTCCTTCTTTTATTCACTCTTTATTCTTTCATATCATAAAATATTATTCCTCTCACAATACATCCATCGTTTCTTTGGCAGTTATACAATTTCGTGCTGGTTCCTTCTCTCTTCACTTTTTTGTGCATGAATTTCCACCATCTGCTCCGATCACCTGCCGGTTTAACGTCATCTTGATCTGTAAAAAAAGATAGGCTCATTATAACTACATAAATCAATTAAACAAACCGTCAATTATAGACTGATTGTGTAATAACAACAACATCCTGCAAAAGCAGCAAAACGAAGATAAATAAATTTGCCGACGTGGTCCAGCTATCTGGGGCACTGATCTCGTTCCGTTTCAAGGTCAACCGTGATTCTGCGTGACTCACTCCGATTCATACTGGCTGGAGTGGAAGTACGACGATTAAACATCGGCATTTTATTATTATTGTCGAGGTGTATAGCGATAATTTATTGCTAGTTGTCAGATTAATGTCTTTTTCGTTAGGAATTGAATTAAATGGACTTACGAGTAAATGTACAATAGGCCTAATAATTCTTATCGACGAACTAATCAAGTTAAATAAATTTAAAATAAAATCTTCTTATTGAGGTGGATTGTACAGATAGAATTAGATTATTCCCCAAACGCAACACAAAGGGCATGTCTTTTATCAACAACACTACAATACCAAACAACATTGTAAAGGGTTTCATTGACGGCGAATCAATGAAACTCAAATTAAATACACCATACAAAAAATACAGCAGTAAAAAACATTACAAAGCTGCCAAGCCCACAGACCGTATACACAAAAGATGCAACGGCCCGAAGAAAGTTCAGGAACCTTTTTTTTTAATGCTCCAAACGGATTCGGATTGTTCGAGAATTTGGAGGTTTATTTTTTTTTTTTATTTTTATTTATGATGGGTTTGCTCTTGACTCTAGTCTAGGTCAAGGCAAGCGTGGTGATTGGTTGGTTTCGTTCTGTGACCCGTCACCAGGCACGCGATGCGGTCATTGTTAGTACCATCACGCATGTAAATGATAATTGTAGTTATGATTTTATTATAGTTATTTATGGAGAATCTGCCAAGAGATACATTCTTGTTTTAAGATCTCTGGATTGATCACTAAGAGAAATGCTTATAGAGTAGCTATGTTTTCATCATCTTTTTGATTTGCCTTTTCTTCATCTAGGGGCATCAATTAAAATCAAGCAACATGTTAATAATTCTTCAATAACTATTGCAGGGTCCTTGCCGCCATTGGTCGCTACATTAGCATTTCTTACATTAATTTCGTGAAGTGCTTCCACGTGTGATTTTATGATCTTATCCTTCTTCTGCATTTGTCTTCTTCTAGGGCTCAATCAATCAAAATCAAGCAACATGTAGACTGTTCTTCGATAACTTTTCCAAGGTTCTTGCCTCCATTGATCGCATCATTAGGGTTTCTTACATCAATATCCAAAATTATTCCACGTGGTATTTTATGAGCTCATCTTTCTTCTGCGTTTGTCTTTGTACACCTTAGTTGTACACGCATATCGTTGATGTCTTGTATGGATGTGTGTGTTTTTCTGCACATGCTTTGTATTGAACGCATATATGCATCATTCATGTGTCCATTGGGAGTTTATACTTGACCATGATTAGAATTTTAGGATGCTGAATTATAATAGCATAAGCATAATAAACTTTTTACGTCCCCACTGCTGGGACATAGGCCTTCTCTCGATGAGAAGGAGTGGGCCCTAATTCACCATGCGGGCCCAGTGCGGTTTGTTGGCAGCCACATGTCTTAAAAATTTTGGTTCCGGTAGGGTATCGATATTTACCTTTATATTTACCTTCACCGTTTTGAGAGCAAAGGATTAATTTGTATAATAGGTTTAAAAATACATTTTGGTACCTAAAATTGACAATTTTAAATAAGCGTTAACATTTTAACAGGTTTTTCGGCACGATCTTAAAAAGAAATATGATATATGAGTTTATGTAATTTTTATAAATATTGAGATAAGTTTCCGTCATTTCTTGTCTCCTCTCTGTCTTGTTCGTATCAGAACGATATAAGTAGTTCGAATTTAATATAAATATTTTGAAGAAGTCTCTAATCATATACGATATTGAAAATCAGTTGTAAACGTTCTTCTCAAATTAATTTGCCAAGGATCCACTTTCCACACTTGGCATTACAGCAAAAGATTCAAAGAACATGCAATAATATACGTCGCTTGATGAAGGTCGTGTACTGTCCACGAGATCAGAATAAACGCACAGTAGGCAATAAAAGCTACATTGCGGAAATTGTCCCCGACTTCCCCATTCAGAGTTATTGTGCCTTTCGACCGTTACGTCAAGTGACCTTAGATAGTAATTTGGTTGACAGGTCTATTATAGTTTAGTCTGCTTTGTATGTTATTGGTAGTTTTAGGGATGTTACGGAGGTTCGATTTCGATTGCGATAAATCGGTCGATTTCGATTTAGTGCCGAAACTTTTAAATTGGTGGTTATCGGAGGTCGATGGGCAGCAGCAGCTGCGGCAGTTTTGGACCGTCTTATAATTGGAAGGGTTTACTTAATTACTACAATATAGCAAAACGTATTCCTATCAAAGACGATCCCTTATAATGGTGGAAAGTAAATACTAAATTCAAACCCTGGAACTCGATTGCCCTTCAATATCTCAATATTTGTCTTGTCCACCAAGCTCAGTAGAGTCTGTGCAGAAAGAGAACCGTCGTGGCTTAAAATGGAACTAACATTATGATTTTTATGAAACAATATAGTAATTTAAAAAACACACTGAAAACATTATAATAATATTTCTAACATAGTTTCAAAATATCAAGATGTTACAGTCGCACTAGAATGCATAACAGTGTTGTCAACATACAACAAATAAGGTAATTAAAGACAGCTGCGTCCTCAAATCTTATGACGGTTCTCTTTCCGCACTGACTCCAGCAAGCGAAAACCTTTTAATGGTGCTGGCCTTATCTATGCCCTTTGAGAAATAGACTGGAAGGAGGCAAAGCTTTGAAGATTTTGCTTCTTTTGGAGTCACTGATTTGATTTAACTAACTGCTACATACGTTTAATTTAATATACTATTAATACTGATAGCGGTTTTAGAAAACTTGTTTGTATTTTTTTCAACGCCCGCCCTTAATGTAATTAAAAAGGCTGATTAACAATGTATCCTTTTATTTTATTAAACATGCTTTTGATTTCTTCAGCATCCGCCTCCAATTCTGATTTCTGTTCCGGTTCCGGTGCCGATAAACAAAATATAAAACGTCCGATTCCGACTTCGGTTCCAATATCATGACTTCCGTAACATCCCTAGTAGTAATTCCGTTACGATTGTAGATATTTCAAATGTTCTTGGATATATAGAATTTAACAAAGATTTAAATAGAAAAGATACATCCGACGTTTGCTTACACACGGTCACAATACGAGCAAAACTAAATGGTATTATTAAAGTCTCATGAAAAAGACCACTACCGAAGGTAACCGTCCATGTGGCGAATTCATTTCGGCGTGCTTCGGCCTAGTACGACAAATTTTATGACCAAATTGAGGCTTCAGAAAAACGCGGGCTAATGCCTTCCTTACTATTTAAATTTTAAGTCCATGGAGTTTGAGCTATTTGTTGCTAGTACTTTAGAATATTTCTAGACAGTTGGTTATAGTAAAGATATTCGCGAAGCAGTTGGCAAAAGTTAGATAAAAATGAATGAGAGGACCACAATGATATGAAACTGGAGAATAGACTGAATAAGACTATGCCGAAGGAGACTTACAAAAATAAAATGGATAGTATTTAAACGAGCGAAAATAAATGCAAACTAAAGGTGTCAAAATACTGAATATGCCTTACTGAAATAATAGGTAGGTGACAAATAGCCGGTGGACCCGAATTCCCGCGCTGCACAGCGACGTCACCTCGTTGGTTGTTCTCCTATTTTCAAAAGAATAATATGCTAAAATAGAAAAATAGAACCCCAAACACAATTAAAGTATGTAATATTCAGCTCACAAAAACCTCCTAAAAGATATTACTCAAACCCGATCAATAGTTACTTAGTAGTTATTGCCTGCAATAGTCGCCCATTCAGTATATTTTTCGCCCGGTTAATAATGTCCCAAATATATGGTCATGTCTCAATAGCACCCATTCTATTTCTCTACATGGTGAGGTTGTGGCGAAAAGAAAAGGAACTATGTACCTATTTTGTAACCATAGCTATTTTTACCTAGGTATTGTAATCATTCGTTTACGGAATGGCGACCATTTCTATAACATCATTGTTTCTGCTTTCTATAGAAATATTTTGCTACTGAAGATTTACATATACGAGTACGTATAGTTTCACTGTTGTCTTTTAAATCTACAGTTGTTGACATTATCCTGTGCATGAACTTTGTACTGTTATAGTACCTACGTTGTTTGTTTAGTCATATCCTACCTGTGTTGACACCTTTGTTCTATAAATATAGTCTTCTACTAGTGTCAGATTTGTCGTAGAATTATTTTTGTTTTACTACAAATTACACATTACAAAGTCGAAATTTATCCCGAGGAAACATATGGCCGGGATAAAAAATATCCTATGTGCTATTCCTGGCTATAATCTATCTCTGTGCCAAATTTCATCCAGATCCGTCCAGCCGTATGAGTGTGAAGAAGTAACAAACACACAAACACACTCACAGACTATCGCTCTTATAATATTAGTGTGATAGTGAGATTAGTTTAACCTTAAAAATATTTGCATAATTATTATTCTAAAATCAGAAATCAATTATGACTGGAAAATAACTGTGTTCCTCTCCTCTTTAATTAATTTCGACAACAAGCAATTAGTTAAAGTACCTATACAAAAATATCGCTTATCGGGAAACGTGTGATTTTAATTAATTGTTAATCTATACCTTTTCTGAGCCTTTTTTTTATTGACACAGAGGCATGGGATGGCTTACTTTTCTATGAAGATTTTACGAGAACTTACTTATTTATTTGATTACTCATAAGATAATTTTGGCCCTATATAAAAGTACCAAGCGGCTGAAGTTTTTCTAAGAACGTCGTCAACAAACTAACAAATTATTCAACGCCATATCCTGTACTTGGCACTAAAAAAGTTCTTGAGAAATATATGAGAATATAATTATAGGGATAGAGCTAGAGAGGGTCATATTCAAAGCTACGAAGATTCTTTTTCATGCTAGGGACACAATCTTTTGTTATTTATCCTTCTCGCACTCATTATGTGAGCGAAAGGGAAATAGTGGAGCTTATTCCATTCATTCTATGGATTTTATGGTGGCTTAGTTTATTGTTTATTCATTTCTGGAATGTTCTCAAGTATCTCATCTTTATTATGTTTTGAATAAAAGTATTGTATATCGCTTACAATCCACGTGCAGTGTTCGTAATAATAATGATTGGTGTTTCATAATATATAGTTTAATTAAACAAACTCTTACCATAGGGAAAATGCTTTCGTTCTCCTTTGCATCTTGTTTAAACTGCAGTTAAATATTATTATCATTTTATCTCTCTCATGGAGCGTCTGTTTTATTTCTTTATGATTAAATTAATCAATACCCTGGGCAGTCAGCTTCACCAGGAGAACTATGTTTCTTTTTACCGACTTGCCAAAACTGAGAAGGTTCTATGTTCGACTTTGTTTGTTTTTTTTTGTTTATGTTCACATGTTCACCGATTTTTATTTGCTCGCTTTTGTTCAATATCTCAACTGATGTACCTACCTTAGCAATGTTGGGGTCCACGATGGTATGCTGTACAGTGTACTATGCTAGTATCATATTATCTGTGGCTGTACTATGAAGACTGCCTAATGTATTCGACGCGGTATATGCTATTTTCATTTCGGTTTCATGCCAACATAAGAAAAAATGTCAATGTTAATTCTGTTCTGTTTTTTTAAAACTTCCTGTTTTACCTTTCCAGATGGGCTACGCACAACTAGAACAGACAGGTCGCGGCATCCACTTGAGGCAATTCTCCAGGGCATTCGTGCTAGATGATGACAGCAGTGGCACCACTCAGAGGCTGGTCTTTGTCTCCGTCGACGCCGCCATGATGGGTCATGGTGTGAGGACGGAGGTAATATGACTGATCTTTTGAATTTATTAAATACTACTCCACCACTAAGAAATGGTGAAGTAACGAAGTCGATGGAACTGTAGATATATAAATTTAGATCACACGAAATATATACGAGCCTGCGAAATGTATATAACATTTTGTAATTGGCGATAACAGATAAAATTATCCTTATATTCTGATTAAGGAAAAGATTTTAAGTTTGCAATTTAGTGTTGGTCGTTTTCCTACAACAATTTTTTGCTTTTCAGTTTCGTTTTAAATTGACCGTAAAATATATTCCAAATTTCCTAAATTATATCATCATCAAAGAAGGATTTTACAGTTACTTTGCCTTATCTGCTACCCACACAAATCACACTTTAAAATTCGATGCTGATGTCTATTCTATTTTGCATTTTTATATTGCAAGCAAAGCCGATGTCGACTATTCTATCAATGCCTAAAGTAAATTAGAAAATCAAGTATATATGATTTTCTAATTTACTTCTAACAAACACAAACTACATTATTTTTGATACCGATGCTGATATCATCCATAACCTTTGACTTAAAGTTTCACACATAAAAGTTTTAACTTCACTAACTACCTTTTCCAGGTCATCAAGCGTCTTCAGAAGCGCTATGGCGACCTCTACGGAGAGCATAACGTCATCATCAGCGGCACTCACACGCACTCCACGCCTGGAGGGTTCTTGATGGACTTCCTCTTTGACCTTCCAATCCTCGGCTTCGTCAGGGAGACGTATACTGCTTATATTGTTGGGATTTATAAGGTATAATGTACTGAATGTAACAGTTCATATATCCGGCTTCTCAATTTTTTTATTAATTTGTCCTATTCTTCTTGTAAAGGCCGTTTAGCCTATGACCTAGCTTTTTCTGGCTTCTGCTTGACGTGGAGAAAAGTTGATATATGATCTTTACATATACCTAGAAATACTTACATGACTAGATTTTACCCCGATGGATTAACCGGTGATTATTCATCTGTCGATGACTGTCTGTCGAAAACTAATTCACAAAAATCAACTATAAAGATGGATTCTTTAATTTGGGTAACTTATTTATATTTGTTACAGAGTATAGTAATAGCACATAACAAGTTAACAAAGGCGCGCATGTTGTACGGAGAAGCGGAACTATTGGATGCTAATATTAACCGCTCTCCTTCGTCATACTTGAGAAATCCACCAGAAGAAAGAGCCAGGTAAGAATCGCAACAAATACGTGTTTTTCAGTATCGCTAACTACCAAACTAGACCATTTCAAAACAATAATATGTATTTGTGTAACAACTACGGCTCGCCGACTGGCGCAGAGTAAATGGCCTTGATGTCCACAGTTGAGTTCCAACCTACAGCAAGAGATGGCGCTGTACATTGACGTCACGATTCTGAATCGCGGTGTTAAGATTCTCCGCCGTTGAACGACCCTCGCGAGGTTTTGTAGTGAATTCATACTTACCTGGCATAGGGGATACCGTGATCATGAAGGCGGTTCCCCCAGGGCGAGGCCTTCCCATTGCACTGCGGTTAGGTTGACCCCTGCGATTATCCCTAATGTGGATAACTCGGATGCGTAATTTTTGGTAGTGGGGACTGCGTACGCGCCGTCCCCCTCAGAATTTACTAATGTATGTAATTCAAGGGAGAGATTTAGATTTAGATAATAGTCAAGATGACTAAGATGCAAAGGATGACATCCTCAGTAACTTCTTTGAATTCTTGACGCATATTCCATGTTTTATTTCAGTATATTTTTTAAGTTTCATTTGTATTTTATATCGATGGGTTATAGAAATGCATATATTAATATATTGTTGGTGATCAAGCGGTTCGGTACCAATGTCTGTAATTATTTCGGCTAGCTTTATGATGGCTATAAAATCCTCTCTAAAATTGTTATTAAATAAATATATTTAAGTAGCTTTCAAAAGCGTAAAGTTCGGGCAAAAGATCTTTATGAGAAACTACATGTGTGCAAAATTCGTGGTGATTGGTCACGGTGTCGAATTCGAAGTATTAATTTCAGATATACCTATACCACAATCTGTTTTATATATACGAGTAGTATATAAATACTTTTGCCAAGCGATACAAAAATTCCGAAGTTGCTACTACTTGCTGCGGATCCAATACAATTATTGGAAGACTTATACTGAGTTGACGAATGTCCATACCTGTGACAGCATAAATATTGAACACTCCAAACTATTTCAGATACAAATACGACACAGATAAAACGTTATCACAGATTCGCTTCGTGTCTCCTGAGAACAAGATCCTGGGCGTGATCAACTGGTTTGCCGTACATCCGACCAGCATGAACAATACTAATAAACTGATCTCGTCTGACAATGTTGGGTATGCTTCTATTTTGATGGAGAAGGCATTGAATGGGAATAATACGCTGCCTGGTAAGGTAAGATTATATTTGAATGTTTCAGTAAAAAATCAGAATTTGAAAACTATAAAATCATAAGAAATATATTTGGAAAATATGCAAGAATACATACACGAGAAACAACAGCTATCTGCTGTACATAATTAATAATAAATTCCGATGGGGTACGTATAAAAGCTTTTTTTTTTATTGGCGAAATATATAAATTGGTGGCTGACAAGCAGTAAGTTGAAATTCATCGAAGTAAGATATTTTACAATAGACATAGAATAATTATTTGTAAAACCTGTCTGTGTGAAGCCATCAAATGATCTTTTGAACATTTATACTCTGCCATTACACTCTTCCAATAAAATTATCCAAAGACATCAACCTTGGATCACCAGATGCACTCCTCCCATCTTCCTTCCAGGGCAATATAGTATGTGCCTTCGCCTCCACGAACCTGGGTGACGTGTCTCCGAACACAAAGGGTCCTCATTGCGAGTTCTCTGGCAAGCCATGTGACCAGGAGAAGCTGCTGTGCAAGCTGCCCAAGGAGAAGTGCTTCGCGTCAGGACCTGGCAGAGATATGTTTGATAGTACCAGGATTATTGCAACTAAGTTGTTCCAGACTGGTATGGTAAGTGATTTTTGTAACTAGATATCGCAAGTCCCTCCATCTGTAAACCAAGCGTGCCACTTTTTCACAAACAATTTAAGACGACGACTAACGCCAACGACCTTGAGGGAACAAAACGCACACTAGTTTCACCCTCGCGCGACCCAAAATTTAGTAGTTTTTTGTACTTTCCTTTTCTATTCTATTACTTAAAAAAAAAACTCTGTTCAAAATGTAGATAATTAAATTGTATTTGAGATGGTGTCGATTTCAGTAAAATACGCCCAGCGGTTTTGTTGCGCTAGTCGTGTTTTTGTCCGTTTTAGACATAACTTTACAAATTAATTACACTATGTTATACGAATAAAACTCAACATTTTCTTAGACCAAATTATTAAAAAATGGTCTTGTGTAACATATATTTTTCCAAAAAAATACGACTAGCCGTTTAGACGTGATTCTCATTTTAAAATCGGCTACTCAGGGGTATCTGACCTGTGCCTTAAGAACAAATTTAATTACCGATGAAAGAAAACATTTCTATTGCCTCGGCCAACTTTTTTCTGTACAGTTTTGCAGCTCATTATGGCATAATTAGGCATTTTATTAGATTGCCGTGAATATCCGGTGCCGATGATAATGCTAAATCAAACAGCTCAAAGTACGATCACTGTTCATACTTTTACCCCGTTTTTTGACACACGAAGTACATACTATCGCGCCATCTAAAATAGATTTATGCCTGTGGATTTTTGAGTGAGAGTACTATTTTAGTTATATCTTCTTCTTCTCTCTTGATATTCTTGTTCTTCATTGCTGAAGGTTGTGTCGGCCACTCTGTCTTCGGCTCATAGTTACGAGTATATCGAAATGTTACAAAAAATCTCACGGTTTTATTTGTTTCTTAATTTTTGACAGTATTGTTAACAGTACAGCCAAAATCGGGCATAATATACATTACTAGCTGCTGCCCCGGCTCCGCCCGCATGGTGGCGCCCAATATCTTAATAAATTATAGCCTAAGCGTTATTCTGATGTTTAAGCAATTTTTTTTGTAAAGTTTCATCAAGATCCGTTCAGCCGTTCTGGCGTGATGAATAACAAACATACATACATCCATCCTCACAAACTTTCGCATTTTTAATATTAGTAGGTTTTTTTTTGCTTTAAAAAAACGCTAAACTGAAATATGTATGTAGTAAACCTTGCCGCCTGATTATTTATTTCTTTAACTTTCTGTTGTTTTCTTCTTGTCTCTAAGCAGTAATAATGATGTTAAAATAAATAATTTCAGAAAGTTCTGAACGAGCCGGGCGTGGACATGACCGGTCCTCTCGGTATCAAGCACCAGTACGTCAAGATGCCAGAAGAGGAGGTGTCACCCTTCGACCCCGTTACCGAGACCTTTAATACGGTGAGGAATATTTGAAGTATTCATTTAAAACTCAGGACGTTGGCATACTTGTTGGAATATAGGTCATCAGCAAAGGTTTTACGCGTTGCCAATTTTATCGAAAACGTTTGGAATGTTTCGGTGTCGTCACCGATATTTTAACTAAACACTAATGAAAGAAAATTAATTATTGTACTCGCAAATATAACAACCTTATTGGAAGTTATATGTTTGAGCCGTTTGGGGTTGAAACATTAGGTCCATGGGGTCTGAGTGTGCATCGAGAAATTAGCACAAAGCTCGTCGACTCTACACGGGACCAGAGGGCTGGCCTTTTCTTCGGCCAGAGAATCAGCATTGCCATCCAACGTGGCAATGCTGCCAGCGTTCTGGGCACGTTTCCCATTGACATCGATGTGGACGAATTTTTTGATGCACAATGAGCTCTTTTCCGTCCCTTTTATATTTGTATATAGGTTTTTTTTTACAATGTTAAATTGTATATATGTTAATAAATGAAAATTATTGTACTTAATTGCCGTAATCCATCATATTTAGAAACATGCTGTATCTTTAAGCTTTTAATAAATAAAACTACTTCCACATAGCATTTATAAAAAAAAAACTATTTACTTCGTCATATCCCATCCAGAGCACAAAAGTATACGGCTGCCTGCCCGCCATGGGCTACAGCTTCGCAGCCGGCACCACGGACGGTCCAGGAGCCTTCGACTTCAAGCAGGGCACCACCACCTCCAACCCGCTGTGGAACGCCGTCAGAGACTTCATCGCTGAACCCACCAAGGAGGATATCAAGTGTCAGGCGCCGAAGCCGATCCTGCTGGCTACGGGACGGGTGAGTAACTGGTTTAATTAGGGTTTTCGGGAATATTCTAGTCACCCGTTGGCGCCACTTTAGCAAAAGGTCACTGGACGACAAAAATCTAGTTTTATTTTCCTGTACATAGCAATCCTTCTTCCAGGCAAAGTTCCCTTATGAATGGCAGCCGAAGGTTGTGTCCTGTTCAGTGGCCAGGATCGGAAGCTTCTTCCTCGCAGCTGTGCCGGGAGAGTTCACCACCATGTCGGGCAGGAGACTCAGGAACATCATCGCGAAGACTGCTCCCGAAGCCAAGAAAGTGGTCATCGCTGGACTGTCGAATATTTATTCGGATTATATTGCGACGCCTGAAGAGTATCAGGTAAATAGACTTTCTTGAGTCTCTTTTGTAGATTTTTAATGTAATGCTGATGAGATCTGTGATGGCCCGTGGTAACGACCGCGATTTACAAGTTGTAGGTCGTGGGTTCGAAGTTTCGAACCCAGGCAGGCGCGTTACTTTGTGTAAATTATTTCATCACCACTGCTCTCACAAACGGTGAAGGAAAACATCGTGAGGAAACCGTCATGTCCTAGAACCGAAAAAATCGAAGACATGTGACATCCACCAACCCGCACTGGGCCCGCATGGTGGATTACGGCCCATCCCCTAGAGAGGAGGCCTGTGCCCCAGCAGTGGGAACATTATTAGGCTGATGATGTGATGTGTGATGTGCTGATGAATGGATGAAGATCAACGAATAGTTGGAAAGATTGTGCTAATAAAAAATATGCCCGACTGCACAGCATGATTTTCTTCTTGGTTACGTCTTTTTAGTGCAGACTGGTTTAAAGTATTTTTTATTATTTTTTTATTTTATTTAGTTAAGCACACCAACAGTACAACTGCTTAAAACCATCCAAAAAATAATACATTTTAAGTGAAAATTACATAGCAATCATACAGATTATAGGCATGCATGACATTTAAAAAATTCAAAATAAAGACTACAACTAAACTAGGTTAACATTCATCACAATATATCAGTTAAGCGTAATGAGCATTAAGAGCTTGAGTCAAACTCTTAATGCTCATTACTCAATAGGGAGTGTCTGAACGTTATGAACTTCATTGAAAAGACATCAATAGGACTGTCCAAAGAGATTGACCTTATTATTACTTTTAGTTATTTTTTTTTCGTATTAGGTACATTTAAACATATAAGTATTCCATATTTTTGAGATCACCTCTTAAACCCCTATATTTGGATACCCCACTGGAGTGGTTTGGACGAAAAAATTGAATTGGGTACCCACAATATTGCGCCCAAAAGCCACCATCTTTCTATATTCTAATGTTAATGTAGCCAGTGACAATCGCAGGGTAAGGACGAATCGATTGACGTAAGAATCATCAAAATCGACCAACGCTTTTGGTCTCTAGAACGCCACATAGGAACAAACATACATAGACTAATACATTTTCCCCTTTTTTAGCAGTTGGGTAAAAAAGATATGAATGAAAAGGGAGTGGATGAAAGCGTGACGTAGACAGGAGAATAGGGAAAAAGAAAAAGAGTAGCATCGCCCCAAGTAACACGGGACATCAGTAAGATGATGATAAATGCATAACTTTTAAACGAATGTTTACATTAACTACACATTCGTCCGCTCGACTACGCATCTCTCTGCAGAAGTCGAATTTGCAAACTTCCCGGTACCCTAATATCTCAGTTCTTTCTCTACCTTCTTAATTACGATAACTGATTCACTGTAAAGATATTTTGATAATTAATGTTAATTGACATGGAATATATGGCTAAATTAATGTCCCTTTTGAGTTTTCGAAGAAAATGGACTCTCTTTTTAATTAAAACACAGTAAAGACAAAATCGTCGCCTTATAACTATATCAACGGATCAATAGTATATTATGCAACTAGTGAAAAAAGGACGGATTTAAAGCGAGGGCCATAGATGAATCACGAACTCAGATCATAGAAACAACAGATTTCTATGATCTGTGATCACAATGTGTAATGTGTGTATGTGTGTGTGTGTGTGTGTGATGTGTAATCCTGAGCGACGCGAGTGATTCATGGCCCTCGATAAAATCCGTTTTATTCAAGAGTTGCATACTTTATACCATGACAACGAGAAAAATAAAGATTTAAGCGAAAAGCACAAGGAGTTTGTATGTCGAGTATTAATTGCACAAAGATATTGTAGAGAGTTTTTTTTTTTGCGCAAGGAGGTTGTATAGCATTTAAATGGAGTTTGTATATATTGGTGTGTTATAAATTCAAACACCAAAATAGTGATTAAAAGTGCTTTTTATTAGAATGTTTAGTAACTTCGTAGCTCTAAAACGTAGTTTAGTTATAGTAGTAAGTAATACATTTTCGTTTACTTCGGTTTACAGGCGCAGAGATACGAAGCTGCTTCGACAATCTTCGGTCCTCATACTCTAGATATCTATCTGAACAAATACGTGGAACTAACCAACGCTCTTATATCGGTAAGTTGCTTATAACAGTTGGATCTTTAACAAAAACACTGTAATGTGTTGATGACGTAACGATGGTGCTATATTGTCTATTTGAGTAGTTGCTTCCGGATTCATTATAAGACCGGCTCCATAGTAATATATTATTTCAATGTTTCCAAAGCACGTGCTCCATGTTCCAAAGTCTCATAAATACGCCAAGTTTCAGCATAATTGGATGGTCCGAAATGCTTTAAAAATGGATTCTAATTGCACGACACACGTACGAAAGCAAGAGAATATAAAGCTTGTAATAATCATAAAAATATGTGGACTCAGCGATCATTGTACCGATAGTCGTGTCAGCCAGTGGCTTTAATAGCCACGAGCCTCGACCAACACCTTAGGCGGCTCTCGTTAGGCGGCTGTGTCAAGGGCCTGATCCAGAAAGCAGTACTGCTGGACACGGCTCGTATTGTTAGAAGGTTCCTTTCTCTGGAGCCTTGACTCGGAGCCCCAGTAGCTTGGACCCTGTTCCCGATACCAGTAGGCCTCTATTTTTACAAGCTTTTATTTAACATACTACATTAGAATTTAAAATGGCGCTTAAAGAACTTTTAATTATGAAAACTTATTATACGATTGACGATTTTCTTAATGATTACACACTGACTTATTGACATACTATTACTCTGATTGACATAATTATTATTGCGATCCTCTCATTGGATTATTTTATTTTATTTTTTATTGCTATGACCACGCTGGCATATTTTAAATTAATATTATATTGTAATTCTAATGATCTGCCACTTAATTTTGATATACCAATTATTTGGAATTGTAAACCTTTGCATGCCCATGTGACGGTAAAATATGGAGAACTTTATTGTAAAAACACCTATATACTCTACCCATGTTTGCAAAGAAATAAATGATTTTGATTTTAACTTGTTCGTTCAATCCACGAAGATGCGCTCCACCACTATTCCGCCTAACCGTTTATAGTATATGTGTGCAAGCTTCCGTCAATGTTTGAGTGTTATCGATACACACTCATTACCTATGAGTGCACACGCACACTACAATTAATAGACTAATCATTATAATAATTTAAAGAAGAAGAATAGACTAATCATATAATTGGTGGGGCGCGTCTTCGTGGATTGAACGAACTATATGTATGTATGTAACTGTGTTCGAGTCAAATCTTGCAACTGAATTTTAAAGCAGTTATCCTCCACCGATTAAGATGAAATTTTGCATACAAGGTAAGTTTTGATGACAATGCATGGTTAGCTAAGTGTCGTCATTCTAAAACTATTATGGTGGACGGCCCAAGATGGTGGACTAGTTATTTTTGGTTCACTGCTATGATATGGGTATCAAATGAAAGGGTTTGCTGAGAAGAATACGACGAAAGCTTGTTTTAAAAAAAGTTGTTTTTACTAAATATTTTTTAATATATTTAAATGTTTTTCTTAAGTGTTTTTTTAAATAAATATTTCTAATAATGTATTAAAAATAAGAATGAATTTAAATAAAAATATCTTCAACTGCTGTACAATTTCCAGAGTAAAGACATGCCTCTGGGCCCCGAGCCTCCAGACCTGAGCGGTCAGCTGATCTCGCTGGTGCCTCCAGTGCTGTGGGACTCAGCCCCCTGGGGACATGAGTTCGGGGACTGCCTGAAGCAGCCCTTCAAGCAGTACAGTTATGGAGATGTCGTTATGACGCAGTTTGTGAGTATACTAAGAGATTTAATTTGTTTAAGTACCTACAGGTTGAGTTTTTAAGTGTTCATGGATGGCCAAATCCGCAACTATGAGGAATAGCGAAAACCATCAAAGGAGTCACGAGGCCGAATTTGATAAAAACTAAAACTGCATCATTGGATTTTTGAAAAATCAATATTCCTAGCCAGGAACGAACCCGTAGATTTTGAAAAAAAACACACGCTGTATTATTTCCGTTCGATAGTGTCGCTAATAAGAATCAAATTCTGGGAAGTAGTGGAATATGGCAAACTTAATGAAAAGGCTCATTTTTAACAAATTTTTTTTTTTCGTTTGCTTTCTACGAAGATTCGTATCAAGCTATTGATGACATAAAAAAGTCTTTGTAGAATATTAGTATATAAAATAGGAACAGAAGAAATGAATGTTAATTTAGCGCGAAGACAACAGTAAAAAAACTAAACTTAATGTCAAATAAGTAGAAAAAAAAATGTCAGATTAAAAATCATTTAGCGAAACAACCAGCTTTCATGTCATCCGTTGCCAACCTAAAACATAGTCTGTTCCTGTATCAAAGAGGAGATATACGAGATAACACCAGTAAAGTGAATCTCGCTTCAAATACTTGTCATCAATTCAATTCAATTTTTAATCATGAACAATTCACATTGTGTTTGAACTCATCCTTATCCTTACATAGTATAAAACAAACTCGCTGCCCGCCATATGTCCCTATGTATGCTTAGATCTTTAAAACTACGCAACGGATTTTGATGCGGTTTTTTTAATAGATAGAGTGATTCAGGAGGAAGGTATATATGTATAGGTATATATGTATAGGTATATATGCTAGTAATCTAAATAAATAAATAAAATCACATTCATTAAAATTAATAGATAGAGTGATTCAGGAGGAAGGTATATATGTATAGGTATATATGCTAGTAATCTAAATAAATAAATAAAATCACATTCATTAAAATGATAAAACTAACACATTCATAAATACAATAATCAAATCATAAATCAAGTTTAAAACGCGGATATGTCATCGTCTATCGAATACTGACATTTCTCCAATAAGAACGCCTTGAGTGTTGACTTAAATGTGTGTTGACTTTAAACTGTTAAAAACCCGCACTGCTTGATATTGAAGACTATGTTGAACAATATTAAGTTGGATTACTATTTTGTTTTTAAAATCGTCAGGTATCAGGACACCCTCGCAACAGCATCCGCCACGGGCGCTGGTACGCGACGGTGGAACGTCTCGAGTCTGAAGAAGATGACGCATGGGTCACTGTCTTCACTGACGCTGATTGGGAGACCAAGTATGTATCACAGTATTTTCTTTAAATTATTAATAAGAGCCTAGCAATAATTTAAAGAAAAGGCGTTTGACCACAATCTCACCTGATGTGTAGCACGCTTGTCTAGAAGTAACCTATTCACTCTTGACTTAGACCCCGAGGTTGTAGCTATCTGGAAACACAGATAGCTACAACCTCGGGAAACACAGAATCCGGCAGGGAATTCCACTCCTTAGCTGTACGCATAATCTAGTCTAATGATTTACGTTTAGACACTGTTTAAATTAGGCCATATAGTCATTAGTTAACCAAGACACCATAAGCAGATTTCAAGTTTTAACGCCTCAGTATTCGCGTTGGGTTTTTCAACGTTGGTAACATTGCTGCATAAATTAAATTTGATCTGCAGTTCCATAGCAAAAGACGTGGGTTTTATCAGTGAGTCATCACTCATCCGTCATAAGGTACATGATAAAATAATCATAAATTAAAAAATTTGCTGTTCTATAAAATCAAATCAGATCAAAATCTTTATTTGTGTGAATATACAGGCTGGGCTAAAAATCGTGGATTAAACGGATCAGGGTGATATAATTGGGACTATTTGCAGTACGTCATAAATTACTTTTTTTTCCTCCTAATAACCCCAACTATCGCAATATTATTATTGCAATAACTCTCTGCACCCACAGTTTGACCCAACACGTGCAGAGAGTCAATAATTATAGAATTACATATTCAAACAGACTAAACACAGACAGGCAAATCAATTAAACTAATAATCTGCCTAGCGTTTTCCCAACTATATTGGGGTCGGCTTCCAGTCTTGCCGGATTCAGCTAAGTACCAGTCTTTTACATGGAGCAACTGCCTATCTGGCCTCCACAACCCAGTAACTGGGTAACACGTACCTCTTGGCAAGACTGGTGTCAGATCTCAAGCTTCTGACTACCCGTAACGGCTGCCAAAGATATTCAAATGACAGCCGGGACCAACGGCTTAACGTGCTTTCCGAGGCACGGAGGAAACTCGGTATGTTGAAATGGTCACCCATCCACGGACCGACCTCGTCAAGCGTTGCTTAATCTTGATGATCGACCCGTGCAGCTGTTATTATTTAGCCACGAGCTCCTCCCTAATTAAACTAACATTAATGAACAAATCATAATTCAATAAAAAAATATTCAACAATTCAATAAAAACAGTCCAATAATAAAAAATGAAAAATAATGTTAAGTCAAATGCAGTTTGTAAGTAGAATAACCTAGCAAAGTCATTATTCCCTCTGACCTGATTCTGATGGCCTGGACTTGCTATTAGGCACTTTTCAAAGCCAGTTTCAATGTTTTAATTTACAACCCTTTGTCTTCTTTCTCACCAGATTCACCTGGATTCGTGACTCCAAGGTAATGGGCACGAGTCGCGCCGAGATCGAATGGGAGATCCCTGTGGGAACTCCTAAGGGCATCTATAGGATCCACCACTTTGGCAACTACAAGTATGTGTTGGGTGGCATATACCCTTACCATGGCTTCACGGACGGCTTCGAAGTGTCTTAAGTCCTGGGGTTTTAGGCCATGATCATCCCTATATATCGTAGTAAAAAAAATGCATCTATGTCTGACACAATGTCTTTGTAGATCGCAAAGACTAAGGAATTCACAAGGACCTATACTGGGACCATGGTTCTCTGATTCAATCTTTGGTTGTAAGTCCAAGTTTGGACCGTCGGGTCTTCGGTATACCTTATCAAAGGTTGTGTATGAAGTTTTTTGTGATTTTAAGTATTATTGTGATTTTTGGGACCAATAAAGAGAGTGGTTTATTGAAATTGCGGGTAGATAAAGAACATTATTGTGACATGACAGTGTAGTGACAATTATTGTAATATTTATGTTGACTTATATTCTTTTAAGGGCCTACATACGCTTTAGTGCCGTAAATCGGTAACTTTCTAAAGCATACTCCTTAGTAACGGCTAGGTTAAAAGGTTTGAAAAAAAAATATATTTACTATTGATTCATGTACATAATTTTGAACACAAATTTTTTACGTGTAACTAATAGTTTTGCTTTAAAAAAATCATTAACAGCACGATATTTTTTCGCAACTGTTGGAAACTCCTCCAAAACGACTTGGATGTTTAAAAATATTTTTACACAGAAAAATTGATGGCTGGTATTTCTTCATAACTAACATTGTAAATCAAATAATATTTTGCAAACAAAACTGTTCAAAAGGAGGTTCAATTTTGATATTTTGGCATCGAGCGGGCGGACGGCCAGTACTGCGTTAGCATTGGGGTGTATATATCGCCTTAACCTTTGGGTTATTATTGCCGATTTTATTTTTTTGTTAATTATATACTTCGATTGTGTCTTTATTAATCTAAATACCAGAATGCATAATTATAAACTTGTGCAGACACTTTGCTTCTTCCTTCAGGGAATTTATAGTTTTGAGATTTTAAGAAACATTAGGTTTTGCACGAAATATTTATATTATTTATCTATAATGTATTGTATAAACTATGAAGCCAGTACTAATTTAATGTAAAACTTTTTATTTAGTTCACTATAAGGACATTATACAAAATATGTTATTGTGGCATCTTGTCACCTCTACGACTCAGGTATATGTACTACTTATGTATATTATATTCAAGTATATGTAGGTATATAATACTAGGTAAAATAACACAGTAAAAAGAAGGTGAAGAATTATCAGCAGCCGAATTGCGCCGCTATCAAATCGACCAATCACATGCGAGATGAATGACGCGATATGGATTTCCGTCTGTGTGATTGGACGATTGATAGCGGTCAAACCCTTTGCGTTGCCGTATTCACTTACGCAATAAGGCTGCAGGTCAAGTTTTAAGTACGTATGGTATATCCATCTAGTATTGTATAAATGTTATTCTAGGATTCTTTTTTAACCGACTTTCCAAAAAAGAGGAGTCATGTCATATTGCACGGCCATAAGTAAATTTTATTTTCTTAAATTTTAGATTAGGCTTAAAACTATATTTATTAGTAATACAAAAAATATGGCCAGCCAGTTTTCAGTCTCCCGTTTTTCGAAACGCTTAAGAAATTCCGGGAGGCACTTTCGTGTCCCATTGTGGAATTATTTTATTACTTGCTGAAGTAATGACGACAATTTATCAATATAGTGCCCTGCTTACCTAACCCCTTAATATAAGCGTGATGATATTTATAATGTAAACCAAAGTGAAATTGTTAGTAAGTATTAATATCTTCCGTAGTGATTATTAGATATTATGTTTTAGAATATAGCTTCGGTATAGTCTAGTCGCTAATGTACTACCTAACTATGTGATTTTGTAGTATCCAATAAATGATTTTATTTATAAAAGTAACTAACCGCAATGTTTTTCAATTATTTACATTATATAAGCTTATATATAAACAAAAATTCAATCACTAAATTGGCTTTATTTTGTTTTGCATTTCTGTGTACAGAATGCCACCTGCTCTTTCCAAAGCCACTCTGTATAGGTACACAGAGTGGCTTTTGAAAGAGCAGGTGATACACCTACAGATTTCTAGTATTTATTTTCCTGCTAAAGTTATTAAGTTTTTGATAAAAAAATAATGGGTAAACATTGAAATACTAACCCAAAATTGCTGCAATATATATAAGCAGTGTTCAGTTCA